>KZ308260.1:116670-388691 GCA_000376725.2 Ladona fulva
CAAAAGGCACGACCGGAAGTTTTTGCAAGAAATTCAAGGAAAAATTCCATATAAGAAATTTTAATGAGAAAATTGCACAGGTTATATTAATTTGAATTGAATATAAATTAGTTTAAGTTTGTATTTCAATATAAATTATTTACTAACTTTTAAAATAGGTCACATTAAAAATGTTTGCCAAAAAGTTGCAATAAAAGTTCTAAAACTTCGTATATTCGTGGAAATACATTTTTAAATGTTGGTGATTTTTGATGCATAATATGCATATTAAATTTTAAAAGAGGGAGAAAGTGCGTTTTACCCACCAAAATTTACTGTACGTATAAAAGGTTGCGGGATGAACTAAGGAATCTGATCACTGCAATCTTAAGTATTTTCTTTTTCAGAAAGATTACCTTAGTTAATCTTGCATAAAAACGTCTCCCTAAGTCATATTAAATCAATGAAAAATGCCAATGTAAATACGTCCCTTGCGGACTGATGGACACCAATGGAATTGCAAAAGAGATAGCAGAGCAGTGAAGTCGAGGAGAGTTAATTTTCGTTAACGAGTGAGAGAACATTTTAATGTTAACGCACCGATTCAATTTCAATTACGTTCCAGATTGAAGACGTTCTACTTAATTGCTAGCGAAATACACTTGTCAAGAAAGGCGAGGAATTTTACGAGCTCCATGAAAATAGTTCTCATCGAATCATTATGAAGCAATGGAAAACGTAAAAGAAGTTTTAACCTGACATTCTTTGGGGAAGTTGATGATAAAAGAAAAACGAAAAATTAATCAATTGAATGCGCATTAGGTGATGGGGATGATGGGTAACTAGAGAACAAGTCTTACATGGCCTGTGAAAAATGGGAGAATTAATGTTGGCAAAAGAGCAGCGGAGGGAAGAAGCAAAAGGCACGACCGGAAGTTTGTTCCCCGCACGACGCGTACGCCTTTCGCGATGTTTGCTCAGCGGTTAACGAAAAAAGGGATAAAAATAAGACTAACGTAATACGTCGAAGGGATCGGGTGGGTGGAAATGAAGGAAGGGGAAGGATGAGAGACAGTGGGGAGAAAACTCCCACCATGCCACGTGAAACTGACAGGCCTGCCCTCTATTGGACGAAGGACTGCGTCAAAACACCTCTTGTTCGCTGATTGGGAGGAGCAATCAGTTTGTTTGCAGCGCAAAAAGGATCGAATAAGTAGTTGATTCATCGAGGATTAAAACACGCTTCTAAGTGTAATGATGTGATATCCATGGTGCATTATCAGCATGCAACGGCTAAAACTAGGAAATTTGATAATAGTGTGAAGAAATAAATTGTATTGCTACCCTAATTATTTGAAACAGGAATATAATTTAATATAGATTGATTAAGATTACTTTTTACAAATTTTNGGGGGGGGGGGGGGGGGGGCAGGAGGTGGAAGGAGACCTACCCGAAGTGTGTTTTGGAATAATGCATCGATAGTGTGCGCGCGGTCATTTTCATCCGAGCGACGATAGAGGGAGGGTTACATTTCCGATCGGGGAAGGGAGTGTTTTTCGAGTATGGGTGTATTTGTGGGTAAATCTGTTAGTGTGGGGAAGGAGGGAGGGGGCGGAGGGCTCTTGCATTGATTGATGGACTATTGGCCACACTGACGATGTTTTGGGCTGAATAGCCATCTCGTGCGCGCTCCGATAATACACTGCGGGTGCAATCATAAAAATGTCCGCCAATTACGGGAGTGAATGGGATGGGAAGAGCGGAATAACGCGTTCTGCAAGTTTTTTGTTTTCGTTTTTGTTCCGAGGGATGGCCCTGGCGGGAAATCTTTCCAAGTTGGGACTTCGAATCTTTTTTTTTTCGGCGGGAAAAGGGTTCCGGGATGGGATTTTCGTGGAAAGAACGGAGTGGGAGGATTGGGGTGAGAATACGGCGTTTCTATAGCTATGACGATTGGGACGGAGGAAAAAATGAATGGCGGAATTGAGGAGGAGGGTTAACCTTTTGGGAACTCCGATGAAAACGAAAATCAACAAACTGCCAAACGTTTCCGCCAAACTAATAGCATGCATCCCATATAATACGACCTATTTTGGGAATGTGTATCCAATGTGAACAACGACTAAATATTTCAGGCGGCGTATTGTTGAGCGAAAATGAGCGGATAAATAAATATTTGCTTCGAACAATGAAAGTTTAAATGCCTCCGCAGCGGCCTTTTGCACGAATTAACTGAATATTCATCTCCAAATGTTTATGCCGCAACATCATATTAATAACCGCATCAATAAACGACCGTTTCGGCGTAAAAATTACTTACGACCGAACAAAGCATCTCATTAAACGCTATTCAACCCAATAATAACTGTATAATAGTACGACAAATTTAAATAGAAGTATCGAATAATATTAATTAATTATAATTAATAAGAAAAATAAAAAAAGTGTCAAAATCATTTTATAAAACACATTTTTAGTTATACGTTGGTTATTATTACTTTGAATTCATCTAATAGACGAAGTAAACAAGACTTTTTTCTCTTTGTTTGGTGAAATTGCAAGAGATAGTTTTCACAACTTGGTTCAAATTTCTCGTTCTTGCTTTTCTCTGAATTTCTTATAAGTTATTTATGGGAGAAATATCCTGTTGCAATATAAATAATCAAATTGAAGTTATGAATATTAAAGAGTTGGTAGAAAGAAGTCATAGAATTCCCTTTCGCCCTATAAAAGCGTTCTTATTAACCTTTTTGTTTAGGGCTAATTTTTACCTCCAAAGAAACACGTAGTAGATTACTATTTATCTGAAAACTGTACGGGAATCTTCGCTTACCGATGGAAAACACTGAGGCTATATTATCGTACGTATCGTATTATTTACAAGCATAAGCAAACTTGGTTGCTAATGACATAGATGTTTAACTTTATAAGCCCCTTTTTCATGCGAAATCTTGAATCTTGAAAGATAATCGAAACGAAGGAATGTGATAAAAGAGTGATAAAGCGAAAGTACAGACCCAAAAGAGTTGAGGAATGGACCAGAAGAGAATTTAGGGAAAACTAAATGAGAAAGGAACGTAACACAGGTCGAGGCCAACGAAAGAGCAGGATAGGGAAAGAAAAACGAGGGGGACAATGTGGAGGGTTTAGCGATGGAAAAGAGCCTCAGAAACAAAAGTGCCTGTTGCGGAGTAATTACGGAATTAACGTGGGAAGAGGTTGGGGGAGAACGGTATGGTTGGGAAGGATGGAGAGGATAAGGAAAAGAGGATCAGAGGGTAAAATGGAGATATAGAAGCAGAGCTAAAAATGAGAGAGGGAGTCAGACAAAAGATTGTTAAGGTTGCCCTCAGGGTCCGGTTCTCGGCCCCGAGATATTAACGCCAGTCGAGGGAAAAACCATTTTCGCCACCTTTACGGCGGAAATGAATTAAAATCCCTCCCTCCGACTCACACTTACAAACAAAAGAGCGGGATATACTTTGGGGAAAAGGTAAATCCTTGCTAAGCAACAGAGAGAGTCGTCGTAACGGATTTGGAGAGCTTTGAGGGAATCATCGCTTCGTAGGGCAAGTAACGATTCTGCGAATTTTTCCTTTATTGGTTAAGGATTGCATTTTCCTTTCGACAACGATAAAAAACATTTATGAATACCCGTGATGAAAAATTATGTTTTTTTACTAGATATTGTTTCACTAGATATGAAGATTCAACGTAAAAGTCGAAAACGAAAACGAGTCCTTCTTTATCAGTTTGTAGAATGAATTTCAAATGCTCAGCTTCAGGTATTATCTTGCGAAGTATAAATTGAAGCATTTCATTATCTATACTTGACGGTATACAAAAGAGTTATTTTTTTTAGTAACGGATAAAAGCATTAAAACCGTGTGCAAAGGGACGGAAACATTGTTTCTTATTACATTCAAATTTATTTTTTCTAACGTATTAGAAACATGTAGAACTATCCATTTACTATGTTATTTCTTCCGGCTATTTCAATTTAAATAAAAAATCCAAATAATCTCTAACAGAATTTAAACATGAAAAATGATTTCCTTGTGAAAAATTGGAGAAACCGTGCGAAATTATGGAGCACGGCCAATTTAAAATAAAACCTTTTCTGATAAACATCAAAGTAAATTTATTGCATCCAACGGTATTGTCCACCAACGGTTACTGCACGAAGACTAAGTGCAATTGCGGGAAATATGTTACGTACACGCGCAAGTACGTAGCTTATTTATTATCACCTTGACATCGACATACAATGTTTATTTTCAATAGTACATTAAGTAGGAATGGATACAGGAATAACTATTTTCTCTAAGAATGGATTAGCTTGACGAGTATTCTGTAACAAGTAGTGAGTGCCTCATGTGTCACTGACATTAGAAAGATATGCTCGTAATTGACTCTATTAAAATGTGTTTGAGAAGAATCCTAAAATATTTTAGCTGAAAATAAGTACATCTGCGTCCGGATGACCTGAGACATCCTAATGAGGAACACACATGAAAGGAATGGCATTATTCCACAGAAGGAATTAGCAAAAACAACAGACTGAAGAGTCTCGTAACTCATGTAATCTCGGGGGATTCGATTTCTCTCGTTTCCCCACCACGAAATCCGTGATAAAATTAAGAGGGAACAGCTTACTCCACCTTTCTTCCTCCCCAAAATCGAAAAGATGACTGCGGCGTCGGTTTGCGGTCGGAATGGAGAGGGCAATAGGTCTTCCAGTCGCATGCTGAGAGGGCACTTGCTGAAGGGGCTTTGGTCCGTGCAACACTGAGATTGTTTTCGGGTTCCGACAGAGAGGAAAGCGGACGGAATATTCTCTGCGTAGGCAGAGAGTTTTGAGCAGGTGGCGTTTGGGGTGGGGACGAGAATTTTTCTTACGGAGCTAGTTAAGAGGAATGAAAGAGAAGAGGTTGGAGGTATTAGGAGGTAGGCGGTTTTGCTACCAAGAGGGGATATCGAGAGGGCTGGCCAGAGAGCGAAGGGTTCCAGGAGTAAATGCGTCGGTTGCGGTGCGACTGTCCGTTGTTTTTGCGGCAGATTAAGGTCGGCCGGAGAGAGAATTAACGGCCTGAACACTATTAATCTCCAGGCGGTGGGAGAATCCCAGGATACAAGGGTCGTCGGAATTATAGAGGCGAGCTACGACTATGCGCACCCCTTTCCCCTGTACATCTCCATTCTCTCTCCGTCTCCAGATCCTTGTGTGGTGGATACAAACGCAAACATCCTCATCGTCCGAGTCTCTTTCAATCTCTTACAGCCGTATGCGGCGTGCTTCTCCGGCCTTTCTCATTATCCGCTTGTTTCGCCGGTCGGTCTGAGGGCACGAAATTGGAATGGGTGCTTGTCCTTTTATGCGGTGATGAAAGAGTATCCAACCACAATGTGCAAGGTATGAATGAGCCATTAATTTGACTTCTCTGTTGTTGGGCTTATCACGTGGTATGGAAGTGAATGTCAAAAGATGGTTGCATGGATGTAAAAATTTCTAACAACTAGTGATAAATAAGAGGGTTACGGAATAATACAGTAAGACGCACGGAGAACCAAATACAAAGGAATGAATATTAGAAAGTGAAACACTATTGCATGAGATTATTTATATTATACTTCCCAGAGATGATGCTCTGTCATCAAATCGTTGTTAATCGTTTAATGAGTGTCTTTTTCTTTGTTAATCCTAGTTTTGCATTTATTGTTAAACTCGTTTCATCATTACAAAAAACATACGTCCACATTTCCTCAGATTATTGTTATCTATAGCTATAGTCATTTAATGACGATGCTGTGAAAAGGAGCCAATTGCTGCAAAATAACTCGATTTAACGTCAAATCTTTAAGCCTTTACTAACTTTGTATTGAGCAAAGCCAGTTCTGTGGACAAAATGTAATGAGACGCATTCCAAAAATAATTTAAGTCTTAATAATGATAATTGTCTTAAGCCAGCATATCGATAACAGAGGTAAATAAAATATAGCTCTTAAATTTTGATCTTAATCGGAAAAGAAAGTTTCAATGAGGAACGTGTAACCAGGAACTAAACATCGACATTTCAAAATGTAAGGTTAGAATGAATCGGCGGATGTTTATTAACCTAGCTGGGCCACCCAAAAAAAGCCATCCACACTAGAGGAGACTTTCATTAAAACAACACTTTCCAATTCCTATCACTTCACCGATTCGAAATCGATGTATCGCCTCAATCTCCCAACCCGCTCGACGGAAAATTTCGAAAAAAAAAAAACATAAATATCGCCCGACCCAAACCGATAAAATGTCCCCCGCTTCGTAATCGCCCTCTCTTGCCCTATGGCATTCCGGTCAAGTATGCCATGCAAACAGCGGCGACAAAAGGGGGAGCTGTAAAGTCACAATGGGAATACACCGAGGCGATACCGCAAGCGCCACGCTTTACGAAGAAGATATCAACCCCGTGCGCGCAAGGGCGAAGCAACCAGCCAAGCATTGGTATCCGTTCGACAATGGAACGATACCACCCAATGCCCTCACACGAAGAGGGAGAAAGCATGCATGGGAGGACGGGACAAACCAATTGATAAACACCCTTTAGCCTTTCGGAGTAGAGAAAATTTGGACCGAACATTCCATAACACCCATCACACCCCCAACTGAAGACGGAAAGAAACATTTAGATACGCCCTGTATCTCTTAAATACCTCAGTGGAAGGCGCACGCTAACCTTTTTTGCAGCCCTGTTCTCTCATACTTTGCACGCGCGCAGTCTCTCGCTCTCTAATCTCTTAACAGATTGCTTTTCTCCTAATTGGGGTTTTTGGTCCACTCTGTGGCTGACCGCGGGCCTTTCAATAGAACATACACAAAAAAGGGGAAGCAGAGAGAGAGAGAGAAAGATAGGGTGCGAGACAAGGGGAATTCCTGAAAGATCGCTAATTATTTTCATTTACAGCTTCTGCCTCTCTGTCGGCGCGGTAACATCTCGATCGTTGAATTAAATAAATGGCCATCGCGTTTATACATGGAAACTTTCCACGAGAACGAATTTCCTCTGTTCCTTTATAAGTAGAAAATTAACTACCCGTTTCGTATTGTAATAGGATGTAAATTATTCCCGTACGATACCTTTACCTGTATTCATAAGAAAACGAAAGATTTTAAATAAAAATTTGTGGATACAGCGGTTTAAACTTGTGACAAGCGATAAGAAAATCGTGTGTTATTTATTCCTATTCGTTGGATAATCGATCTATAATCGACTCTGTAAAGGAGATTTTCAAATACATCATGTTATTATCACTTACGTTTTCATCTCAAGGCAAGAAAAAAGTTATTAACCCGTTTAAGGAAATGGAGAGAAATTTCTATGCCAATATTCAAAAACCGGCGTAAAAACGACAACCATTGTCCATAATCAAGGTTTAAAAAAACAATATGTGACTGAAAATAACACAAAAATCTTTCTTTTTCTTCTTTTTTCTTCTGATGAAACGGATTCAAAAACTTAAAATAACTACTACTTGAATGTTTACATCGATTTTTCTAGAGGAATACTGCTAAAAATATCTCTTTTCGCTGCGCAAAAACCAACTCCTCAAAGCTAAAAAAACTAGAATCATAATACTGCATCAATTTTCTCTAATTACCCATTTAAAAGGTTACAACATTAAACTTTTATTAATAAAGATCGATCCTCGTTTATTATTTTATTCCCGAAATTTCCCCAAAAAAAAATAAACGAGACATTTACTTTCATACTTTTGCTTCCTGAATTGATTTCAGAGGACACCTGATTATCTTCTATAAACAGAGACAGTAGTAAATATTTTCCCATCGATTATACCTCCTGCAAAAAAAACATACGCATTCACGGTCGTTCGATAAAGGAAATGAGAAAGGGAAAAAAATCCCCATTGGAAGACACCCGACGAATCGCATCTCAAACGCCCTGGAAAAAAGCGGGGGAACCCAAGAAGAGAAATTACCGAAGGGCTTAAAAAGGACGAATTGAAAAAACTCGAGTAAACACCGGTTCGCTGAATACCTCCTTATGTTTATCCAGAGGGCCACGCGCGACTCTCGACAACAAAAGGCACGTTTGACAGCGGACGTGAATGAAGAGACACAAAGGCGATGATTGGTTTCCCCCGACGCAGAGAAACGCTCTCATTACGAAATTCCCTATTTCGTTCGGCCTCTCTTTTCTCACACTCATCACCAATGAGAATGGGCGAGGCAGCGGTCATTTCCGCAGACAAAATACGGCACATCCTGGATTCACACGCGACGGTCTCAATGGGAGGCTTGTGGGCAAATGACAGGAGAAGAAACGGGAGGTGTTCTGCTAGGAAAAGCCGAGGAAACCTCGTTAGAAAGCATAGTTCGTGTTGACTTTTGATGCTTTCCAAAGCGTTTGACGCGCCTGATTAAAAGACCTTTTGACAGGGTGAACCTGTCTCTGGCATCCTAAAATCAAACGGAGAGTTATGAGGGAGGAAAATAGATCAAGGGGAATGTTGCGAAAGCGGAGCGCGCATAAATTACTTCTACAGCATATCGCGGTTTGCTTAGCGGGACTGTGTACAGAGACGAGCAAGACCTATGGCAGAGTGATTCCATAACCGTATGAAGATCGTATTCAAAGGTGCGGATGAAGATTTTCATTTGCGAGATTGAGGTAACACTTTTTAAATTTTGCGGCTCGGAATTATATATTAATTGCTTTTCCTGTTAAAATTAAAGTAAAATCTTACAGGTTGATTAGATAGATGTTGGAATACATCCACATGCTTTTAGGAAAGGAGCAGCACTGAAATTTCATCTTTTACGGTAACGATTATCAATGCATGACATAAATGACAAACCAAAGGTATTCTATGCAAGTTCCAATCATATTTACAAAAATTTCAGGCGGAGCAAAACATAAAATATTTNTTAGAGTAACCTCGTGTTAGTAATGGGATGGGGTGGGAACGCCAGGACTGACGACGGAGTTTGGAGATGAAAGGAAACGGAGAAGATTTGGAAGAATCTCAGGCAAGACCTATGGCAGAGTGATTCCATAACCGTATGAAGATCGTATTCAAAGGTGCGGATGAAGATTTTCATTTGCGGGATTGAGGTAACACTTTTTAAATTTTGCGGCTCGGAATTATATATTAATTGCTTTTCCTGTTAAAATTAAAGTAAAATCTTACAGGTTGATTAGATAGATGTTGGAATACATCCACATGCTTTTAGGAAAGGAGCAGCACTGAAATTTCATCTTTTACGGTAACGATTATCAATGCATGACATAAATGACAAACCAAAGGTATTCTATGCAAGTTCCAATCATATTTACAAAAATTTCAGGCGGAGCAAAACAAAATATTTTGTAACCATGAAAATAGATTTTTAAAAACTCTTTGCTGATATAACTATCGTACCGTTCGGTCTTTAGGACGCGCCCAAGTTTTTGCAAGAAATTCAAGGAAAAATTCCATATAAGAAATTTTAATGAGAAAATTGCACAGGTTATATTAATTTGAATTGAATATAAATTAGTTTAAGTTTGTATTTCAATATAAATTATTTACTAACTTTTAAAATAGGTCACATTAAAAATGTTTGCCAAAAAGTTGCAATAAAAGTTCTAAAACTTCGTATATTCGTGGAAATACATTTTTAAATGTTGGTGATTTTTGATGCATAATATGCATATTAAATTTTAAAAGAGGGAGAAAGTGCGTTTTACCCACCAAAATTTACTGTACGTATAAAAGGTTGCGGGATGAACTAAGGAACCTGATCACTGCAATCTTAAGTATTTTCTTTTTCAGAAAGATTACCTTAGTTAATCTTACATAAAAACGTCTCCCTAAGTCATATTAAATCAATGAAAAATGCCAATGTAAATACTTCCCTTGCGGACTGATGGACACCAATGGAATTGCAAAAGAGATAGCAGAGCAGTAAAGTCGAGGAGAGTTAATTTTCGTTAACGAGTGAGAGAACATTTTAATGTTAACGCACCGATTCAATTTCAATTACGTTCCAGATTGAAGACGTTCTACTTAATTGCTAGCGAAATACACTTGTCAAGAAAGGCGAGGAATTTTGCGAGCTCCATGAAAATAGTTCTCATCGAATCATTATGAAGCAATGGAAAACGTAAAAGAAGTTTTAACCTGACATTCTTTGGGGAAGTTGATGATAAAAGAAAAACGAAAAATTAATCAATTGAATGCGCATTAGGTGATGGGGATGATGGGTAACTAGAGAACAAGTCTTACATGGCCTGTGAAAAATGGGAGAATTAATGTTGGCAAAAGAGCAGCGGAGGGAAGAAGCAAAAGGCACGACCGGAAGTTTGTTCCCCGCACGACGCGTACGCCTTTCGCGATGTTTGCTCAGCGGTTAACGAAAAAAGGGATAAAAATAAGACTAACGTAATACGTCGAAGGGATCGGGTGGGTGGAAATGAAGGAAGGGGAAGGATGAGAGACAGTGGGGAGAAAACTCCCTCCATGCCACGTGAAACTGACAGGCCTGCCCTCTATTGGACGAAGGACTGCGTCAAAACACCTCTTGTTCGCTGATTGGGAGGAGCAATCAGTTTGTTTGCAGCGCAAAAAGGATCGAATAAGTAGTTGATTCATCGAGGATTAAAACACGCTTCTAAGTGTAATGATGTGATATCCATGGTGCATTATCAGCATGCAACGGCTAAAACTAGGAAATTTGATAATAGTGTGAAGAAATAAATTGTATTGCTACCCTAATTATTTGAAACAGGAATATAATTTAATATAGATTGATTAAGATTACTTTTTACAAATTTTCAAAAATTTTGTTCGTAAAATTCCTCACTCCTTTAAATTTATGCTGGCCGTCTGCATAAATGAATTTGAGTTGACCGTTAAAAAACTGATTATTTCATATTTGCAATAACACAAAATCTTTAATCCTATTCTAGAGGGATCCCAATCTTTTAAGATACGAGTCAAATAATGCATGGAGAGAGTTATGTGGCCAAAGGTTATTTATTTTTCTTCAACTTGTTCATATTATGCTTAGAAAAGGAATAAGTAGGCATTTTTAATGCGCAGATAAAAGAACTTTAACTGCTTTACTCGACTAACTAGAGAGAAACTGAAGATTTCAACATAAAAGCGTTTCAAAATATTCGCAGGCCGCATAAAAACCTGTCAGGGGCCGTATCTTGCTCCCCGGACCATATTATGGGGAAACCCGCTTTATTCAATAAAATTATCCTCGAAAAGGAAATAAATCGAAAACGGAAGAATTCTTTCGGTTTATCAATGAAGCAGCAAGATCCTCATTGCTGGGAAATACCAATCGTTGAACCGAATTAAATGATTTACACACAATCACAAATTAAAAAAGACCGCAGAAGATATAGACCATGGCTTTAAAGATCGCTCAACATACCACAGTTTCCGTGGTACTTCGTTTCGTGTGATAATACTATTTAGAACTAGCTTCAATCAAAATTTAATTAAGATGGAGGAAATGAATAGTTCCTTCCAGCCTCTGGGAAGAGGAAATAGAGGTAGTTCACTGGATATAAGAGCCTTTGCTTGCGGACATAGCAAAACATTTTCGCCCTCGCCTGCCGAACCTCTTTCTTTCAACTTCCGCGACTCAGCCCATTTTAGGATTCTGAACACCCCGTAGGGACCTAGCTTCAGCTTTCTGATGCTTTCGACAGATTGCAAACCACGGTTGCATCTAAGTAAAGGTAAGTTGTATCTAGTAAAATACAAAAGTACTTACCGTAATCTCCACCCAGGTGACCATTCTCGTAGCCGGGATATTCTCCGTTCTCCAAGCGGTGCTTCTTGATGTGGTGATGTGGGTGCGTGGGTGCCCCGTGGTGTCCGTGGGGATGATGGTTTAGGGGCGACGTTGCTGCCAGCGACATGCCCACTGACGCTCTCTTCGGAGGCCGTCCGGGCCTGGAGCTGCATGATAGCAGAGAATTACTGGGGATTAGAGTAACCTCGTGTTAGTAATGGGATGGGGTGGGAACGCCAGGACTGACGACGGAGTTTGGAGATGAAAGGAAACGGAGAAGATTTGGAAGAATCTCAGAAGAGCATGTCTGATTGAAGTTCTCGAAATCGAGTGGAAGTTATTTTGGAAGTATAGTACGAGGACGAAGTGAGTGAATGGCAAATCAGTAGAAGATAATGATGATCGACTGAAGTATTCTGTGTGGAATAAGAGTAATTTGGTAGCATGAGAACCATTTGAGTAAGTGAATAAAAATTCAATACAAAAGCTATTTCGGATAGCGAAAGGAAAAGAAAAAATGCAGAATCCAACTAACAAAAAGAGAATTTTGAATGCGTTGAAATTTTACTGCCGAGAGAAGTAGATGTAATAAATGATCTTTCATGTTCTGTCAATTTTCAGAATTAGATACCCACACAGTAATCGAACTGATTTTTTCTTATGATGGCTAGACAAAAGAGAAAGAAAAAATTGGCAAGATAGGACAACCGTGAATATAAAACACTGAGAAAAATTTTCAGTTTAATGAAAAACTAAGAAAATCATGATAGACTATTTTATGTTGATTTAAGCAATGGAAATGGAATAAAATCAGACAAAGCGAATGCATTTGCTTTTATGAGGTAGGAATTTATAAGGTATTTTGTAAGAAACCGCTGGGAAATATGAAAAACAGCCTCCTCGGAATCATGAAGCAAGTATATGCATTAACAAACAGACGGGAAGGAAAAGATGCCACTAATTTAAACGTAGTGACTGGATAAGAACATTTAAGAATGGATAAATGGAATGATGACTGAAGAAAATCTCGTGGCGGTATTCTCCGAGGGTTTCTTGGCGAGTAGGGAGTAGAGCCAAAGGTAAAAGGAACTTATATTTCATAGGATTTAGGATTGGTAAGGGTATGAGTTAGTGTGTTAGTATGTCGTGACTGTTAATCAATTCTTAACTTAAACGTAATCAATAAAAGATGTAAAAGTGAACGTGTTCTTACCAGATCTTCTACATCATTTCAAAAAACTATAACTAGAATTGAATAAAGCTAAATTCTTATGTTTATTTACGTGTGTAAAATGCAATATATCAACTAGCATGCGAAGAAAAAAGCAACGTAGTAAACAACAGAATAAAATACGCTACAAAAATGAAACAAAATACACTAAAAAATGAGCGAAAAATTAAACAATTAGACAACCTTAAAATAGCATAAAATGAGTTAATTTAGAGTATTTTCCACATTTTTAAGAGCCATTAGTTAGCCTGTGACGCAACAGTTTCATACACTCGCAAATAAGTTCTTAATAAGAACAGTTGACGACACCTCGAAAATGATCAATACGAGAAAAAAATTCACAGTGATCGATAAAACCGAAGAAACAGATAGCTATAAAACAGAAAACTTGCCTATATTGGAAGGAAAATGTATTTATTGCAGAAAATGAGAGAAGATTACTACTCTTCCTTTCCGACGCCTTGTATCGCGCAGTTTTATCCCCCCTTTAACCTTCCACATTCTCCCACGTCCCTCTTTTATCAAGGAGGTCAAGTCGGCAGAAATGGTCGCCTAGTCATATATCTCTTTCTCCCTCTCTACATGGCGCATCCTTTTAATTAACCGATGCTACGGCCGGGCGATATAAAAAGTAGGATATTGGATCCGTTTGAAATAATGGCTTTGGCGTTAAAATAAACCCATTAACAACACCCGATACTCTCTCTATTCGAGGCACTGTTTTATTTTCGGAAATAACTGCAAGAGGCTACGCAGTAATTCTCATTTGTGGGACGCAGATACAACAAGTTTAATTACTCCGAAATACATTCTGCGTCGAACGATAAAGGGACAGATAAATCTCGATCGCCGACTATTTTTATAATTAGGAACTTTAGGCTCATACCCGATTTCGGATTTGTGCAAAACTTTTGCCGCAAAATTACTCCCAAGTTTGAAATTTGATTAATAATTTGAGAAAAAGGGAAAATGACTGGAAAATATAACTAAATAGCTTTTCCAAAGAACGATTCGATAACTTTTTCATTATCTTTTTATAGATAATTTAGTCGATGTATTTAAATAGTCACGTTATTACGTTTAAATGAGATATCAGGAAATAAATTCACTGTTACTTGAAATGGAAACATATTTGCATTATTCTATTAGAAGAGGCTTTTTTCGCTTTAATTTTTGCATATTATACAACTCAGGCCATTCCTTTCTCATATCGCCTCTTCAGCTAATGATTACACGCTTCGATATGACATTGAAATACTTCTCTAGAATAGTTCCCTCCTCTTTCCATTCGTACTCGTAGTGATTTATCTTACATCCGATCATGAGAATTCTTGGAAAGTTGGAACCAATATCTGAAATTTTCTTCACTAAAAGTGGGTGTTGGGAAAAGTAAATAATCAAATCAAATACACCAAAGATTCTTTATGAAACTATACTTTAAGCAGAATCTGCATATCATATTACCACAAGAACTGGACCTCAGGCACCAGAATCACGCAAATTAACGACGCATCAAAATTGCTTCCATGACAATCTAGAAACTTAGATCAATAAAAAAAAGTTTCCATCATCAGTGGTACGATGAGTAAAATTTCCTTTACCTCACTCCTTAAAATTTCCTTGTTGTAACCAATACGTTCCCTGAAGTTCATTAGATGAAAAATCCGCTCTTGGCATTGCGACAATCTTCATCATGAAATGCTCTTTCACTGTCACAGACTTAGTTTTATATTCCCCTTAAGTATGACTCCAGCCTCATACGATCTCATTCAGAAGCTCATACGGGACGATTCCATTTCCGCATCTTCTCCTTAAGAATCTCAGAAAGAGAACCACGGAATTGAGGGCCGTCGTCCTAATCCTTCTTTAATAAACTGACCCTTAAAAACTGCGCCTGCGGTGGGTTCCTGCATCCCTATCTTCTGCTCTGATCTCCCCGAGCACTTAACCCTGATATTTCTGCAGACGAATGCTCGAGAGTGAGAGAAGAAAATGGAAGTGGAAATTGGAAAGGGATGGACGAGAGGGAAAGGGGATTAAGAGAGATTTTCGTTCCAGCTCCGTGTCGTGTGGTCGTAAAGTAGCGACCTCTCAGTCTTTCCTTTTAGATCTTTTAGATGTCGTAGTGACAGACAAGGGAAGCTTTGGACTGAATCTCATGGCCAACACCCAATTCTCAAGCTACTAGGGTTCGATGATTGTTCGGTAAGATGCTCGTTTTCGCATTTCCTGGCGTTTTGAAAACTGTAACTGAATACAGCGAAAATTTTCTCTGAAAGAATTGGAGGATACTCACTTGAGTGGAGGATTCAGTTACTACTGAGGAAATATTTGAGATTTCACTCTCGATTAAGTTTCTACTGCTCAAAAATAAGATATTGTACATTGAGGAACTTAACAACTGAAGAATAACTTCATCTAGAAGGAATTAACTACCGCGGATGTGTTTCCAAAGTAATAATAGAAGCAGGTTAATAATTCGAATTAGTCTTACGCTGTATTTTGATTTCATCCTAGCTTCCCCCGTTTTCATTGACACTTGATAAGTTGCAAAACAATAGACTAAGTATAACACTATTAATAGGCGGTTAAAGAGTAAAGGAGGCAGACATTAATCAAATGCAGCTGTACAGTTGATGTAATTCAGAGAATTCGATGTGCCTATAAGGCATTCTCTTAATGGTAACTTGCTACGCGCAGGGGAAATTAAAATTAAGCAACCCCCAGTAGCGTTTATGAGTGGCAAAAAAAGGGAATTGATTCGAGAAAGGGCATTTAGCATAACACCGACAGCACTGGCAAGCACAGGGATGCTGGGAAGGTTTAGGACAAGGAACTGTGCACGCTGAGGGACGGCGAAAGAGTCGCAGGAACTGAAAGTTACCGAGAAAACGCTGGTCACTGAAGGTCAATGCTTTATGTTTATCGTATCATATCTTTCTTCAATGCCTAAATGAGGGAAAGGTACTTCAATAGTTCTCAAAAGTTAACGTAAGCCCAGACATTCAAATTTAAAGATAAATAACATGAGAACGAAGAGAGCAATTTCCCAGGAAACAATGCAGTCGAAACAAATAAAACCTTCCACTCATTCTCCGTTAACCCCTTAGCTACAGCATGAGGTACAATAAATACGCTTCATCTAGCATTGGCCAAAACGGCTTTATAACTTCAAAGCACCGGGTTTAGCCCGCGTCATAAACCTATTAAGAGCAACTTAATGTCTCTGTAAAATGGTTTATGGAGGCCGTTTCATCGAGGGAGAGGAAAGTCTGCTGAGAGTGAAAAAGAGGGGAAGAATCTGAAGGTGTATATGATGAGAGGTGTGAGGGTTGGAAACGGAGAGGAAAGCGGCGAAAAAATCACGAAGAAATCCGCACTTATTTTCAAACATATTTGGCAGATGAGACCTCGCAAAGGGATTAATGTTTCACGAAACGATAACCATTCAGCATCAAATGGACACTGGTGACTGCTGTTTCAAGAGAGGGCCTACATAACTTCGATCGTTTTACTGAAGCTGCAGGAGGATGGCAATCGCATTGGCAAATATGAAGAGGAAGGGGAACAATATCTTTCTATTGTACCATTTGCATTGAAGGAGCAATCAAATGGATGAAATGTGTTTGGAATTCAGAAATAGGATGGACCAGAAACTGGAGTAGTAATTTGAGAAATAAAAAAGGAACGCAGTAACAAATATAGATTCATAAAGAACTGATCAAAGAAAAACAAAATTGTACCAGTACATACCACTATAAAGTCATTCCACGACCATGGTTTCGACCATTTGCCTGATGATCACGTGAATCGTCAGAACCATGGTCGTGGAATAAATTTATATTATGATACAGGTAAAAATTTTTTAATGCTTTTTCAGTTATGGAAACCTACCACAAAATCGTGTCTAGAGAAATAGAGGTTTCTGTAGTCCTGGGCGGAGAAAATTCTGGCGCTCGGAGATAATTTAATGCAAGGTAGGTTTGTTTAAAAAAATCTTTAATAGAAAAAAAAACTTAATATTGACGTTCCAGTAAGATTTCTAAAATTTTTCACAATATATATCTCTGTGTAAAAACGTTGTGCCCAACAGCCTTTCTGAACTATATGGAAAGGCACCGACAGGGAATAAAGAGAAACCAGGACCTGCGATAAGGCAGCCAAAGATTTCTAACATTCCAAGAAGCACGTGAAATACCAAATACGAGGGGTTTTTCCCTAATAGCTGCAGAGGAGGGGGGAATGATCCTTGCGACGGCGAGAAAGATATAAAATGAGGTGGGACTATAGGAATGGGCGTGCCGCACCGTGCCTTGAGGAAAGAGTGGTAACTATTGCCACCGAATCTCCAATAAAAAGACCACATTTTACGCAGACACTAATGGTGGAGAAGGGGACATTGAGAGAGAGGGTAATACTTAGGAAAGGGTGTTCTAGCGTGAGTGAGAGAAAGAAATAAATGAGAGCACAGAGGGAAGTAGGAGAGCTATAAAAAGTAGGGAGTGATATGGTTATATGGTATCGCTATTAGTTAAAACAATACGAGAAAACAATGGATAAACGCTTTACATGAAGTGCAACTGACTCAAATCCTGTTAAATACGATTCCGATGGAAATTACTGCTCCATAAACGGTGCTTTTTTTCTGGCGATAGGAAAACTTCACAACTTAAAAATAATGGGCACTGAATATAGGATTTCGTAGCTATAAATTCACTAAAATGAATTATTAGTCGAATACGCAGCCGTTGTGGTGGTGAACTTACTACATTATCAGGAAAAGGCAAATAGGCATATTATAGTAAACACTGGAGGTGAGAAAGAAATTACATGAAATAACTAATTGTATTTTACCCTCTAGCTTCCTTATTTATTGTTTACACAATCGTTCAACTCTATTTCTTAGAGTGTTAATAATTTGCGGTATTAAAACATCGAAAATTACAAAAGAAAGATTTCCCCACACTTCTTTCCGGCGCCTATATTAAATATTTTTTCGGGAATCTCCAAAGGAACTCTCGTTGGTAACGCAATACACAAACCCAACATGCTCTAGAAGGCGCGGATATATCACTCACAAAAATCGCTCATGGAACCTTAAGCAGACACAGCATCGAGAAGATAATATGTTTGTATTCGAGACACGACCAAATTTGCTTGGTCCAGAATTCTGCGAGACCTGATATTAAGTGATACTAGGACGCGACAAGTATGATATATGACAACAGTCTTTCTCTCCCAGTTGTAAACCCTCACGTCTTTCTCCGGATCTCTCTTCTCTTTAGAGTGTAGACCATAACATACTAGAGGGTTCCACCGACTGTACATCTACCCCCTTCCACAGACGTCTTGCGTAGCCTTGCGGACCCATATCTAAGCCTTGTGGAACATCTTTCCTTACACCCTCTGCTTGACCGGCTATCTGTCTCCATGGAACCAATTTCCAAACCCTCGCGCTCGCCCTTCCCGCGATCCATCCTACAGTCTTCTCCCCTTCACCTCCCTCTCTATTAAGGAAAACGCCGCCTTCGAATCGTTTTACGAGCGTCTTTCGGACACCAAATAACTCGAATGCTTCCATAACGACTGCTCCACTCTCCGTCTTTAAGGACTAAAGAGGACAAGGGCTTCTATTTTTGGGAAGAGTTGTATATCTTTCCATCTCTTTTTCCTCTCATGTATCTACTGAGGTGATATACCATGGAAAGTCTTGTAGACGGCCAAAGCCAATTGACTTTCGAAACAGAGAACGCTGATGAGAAGGTGCATGCTAACGGCAGGATGATTGACATCTCATTCTATGAAATTTATCTCTTAAACTTAAAAAGAAGAATACTTTTCATTCTTCTTTACACGCGTATAGCGAATAAAAGGCGACTGATTACCCGAATTATAGCGGCCCTCGACCAGAATCAAATTGCCATATGGGCCACGCAGAAATTGATAATCAGTCACGAAACTGAATGCTGAATTCGTACAAGTTCGGTCTTCATATCTAAAAGAACAATTTTCATTATTTTATAAGAGGTTTAAATTCACACTATAAGACAGGAAATTATTTCTCACTTTTATTGAAAGTTATTCTTTTAACTTTAAGACGCGGAGGATTTAAGCAAAATAAAAATATTCGAACTATATAAGTATTTAGAATAATTTACTAAAATATGAACGCCTTGTTATCAAAAGGTAGTTATCATGAAATGTCTAAAGCTTGATTAACATATTGCGATTTTAGAATCACTCGAACATTTAGAAGTTGAGATATGGATTACTAAAGCGAAATAGAGCGGTAAAAAATCAATGTCTGAAGAAAGGACTATATCTTAAGTCACCAGCCACATAAATATAATCATTGATGATTTTCGCGAGTGCAGCAGTGATAGTCCTCTAATTCTTAGGAGTAAAAAGTAAAGAATATATTAAAGTAAAAGTATATTCTAGAAAAGAAATTCAACAGAAAAGAACGATGCTCTCGAATCTTACGGACGTATCTTTTACAGTCATAACGATCATCTGAATACATCCGGTCTCGACCACACGCCCTAACATAATTCGCGCTTTGCAGCAGAATAAACGAAAACCATTCGAAGGGGTTTATGAAATCGATTTATTCTCGGTCGTTTGTGGATGCGGAGAATATTGACGCATGGTAGAATGGCGTTGGAACGAGATTGTGAGGGAGAGATGGGGAGGAGACGTAAGGGGAAGCCATCTGGAGATTCGACGGTAAACATGACTTTCCGCCTCATCTTTATAAAACCGAGCACGTCCATAAGAAATGGGTACGTTTAGAGAAGGGAGGAAAAGAAGATAGGAGATGGAGTGGGAAACGCAGCGGAAAAGCTGCCTCCAACAACTCTCCATATTTCTTCCTCTCTATCATTCTTTCTCCATACTGCTTAGCACCCTTTTTCTCAATTCTTTTGCAGATCATTCCGCAATATTTTACGAAATACTTTTCACCGGGAACAGCGATTTCCATCTCATAAACAATCGTTAGTAAATGAAAAGATCCACAGAGTAAAATAAAATACAACTTAATTTCGATATTTTACTTATCGCGAGAGATATAGATTCGTTAATAACTATATTATTAGAATTAATTATTATTTCTATTACTTAAAGGGATACTGCAATATGCAGTGCTCCTGTTAGATTGTGTACAAGCTCGAAGAGAGATATTTAAGGAAAACGTGTGGGTTAACATTGGTTTCTGAACGATTTGTAAAATATTGAACCTACAAAACTGTCGGTGATTAAGTGACTGAGCACTGACTGAAAGCGTATCGTCCTACAAACTAATTTCAAATTTGTGAACAGAGTCTGTGCAACCCGAGGTATAAATACATATATAAGATTAAGATTTTTTTTAATCATACATTTTGCATTCAAGGCCTTCAAAACCTTTTATCTGGCTTCAGAAAACCAAGGGTACTCAATAAACTCACAATACTATGCATACTACATTTAAGTACGATAGAACACGGCCTTTTTTGTAAATTCCATAACATTCTTCAACTAATTGTTCTAACCGATTAAGGAGCGCCATAGAATTCTTTTAAGGCTTATTTTTTTCGGAGTGAAAGCACTTGAGGCGTTTTTAAGGCATAAAATGTTTCCTGCAATCAGCTTCATATCTCCAACATACAATAACCTCCCCATTAAGGTCTCCTTTCTAAGAGAAACGACCTCTGAAAGGAAAATGACACCCTACAGAGAAATAAAATTCGAGTAACTCTAAATGGACTGCCCGATTGTTACAGATATGTCTTTCAAAACGCTTCGAAATCCAGCCATAGGAAGGATGTTAATAAAACTTAATGTTTTAAAACTTGAAATTGAGACCTAACCGTCCGTGAGCGATAACTTCAGGAGATAAGAGAAAAAGGGGCTATGATTGAAAACGCGTAAAATGAAACGTGGTCGTTCCCTTGTAGTTTTTATCATCCGTTACGACTGTCTATCTCTCTTCATTGACGTAATAAAACAAAGGAAACGGAATGGGAGAGGAACGCGTAAAATGCTCTTCACTCTGGCGCATCCTGCCTCTCAGACGAAAAATACATTTGTTTCCATTGCGAGCCTTACACAAAAGACCGCCTCTCGTTCGAATGTTCGAATTGTATTTCTTTCCCGTTTCTTCGCTGAGCATACCTCGGCTATCACGCGCCTACGTCCCGTACGGAAATAAAGTCTACTATTGTTATCCACAATCCTCGACTCTGCCCCCTACTGCCGCCCCTTCAAAAAACTCATAAACATTTATATCTTCTCTGCCGTCTTCCTTCCATTCCGAACCCTTTCTTCTACCCTGACAAGCAAAACAGTTATGCACATGCCTTCTTGTGTATAAGTGATCTTTGTGCCCGAGTGACTTTTTCCTTATTCCCTGAAAAATGGGGAGAATAAAGGATTATAAATGTTTCGGAGGTGATGAGGTAAATGTCCGTGGGTGATGGATGGATAGAGTGGGAAGTGTATTTAGTGAATCCGAGAGTTTACTCGTAAAGAAGGAAGAAAGACACGTAACAAGTTGCTCTCCTACTCGGAAGAGTGAATAAACAGACGTGCTTTTGAGTAGTTTTCGTTTCCGCTATCAATTGAAACAACGGTTGGCAACTGCAGAGAGATACTTCCTCGCTTACTATGTGTTGACGTGGATTGAAAGAACTAACCCATTCAAATGTAGTATATAAATTGTATCACTGGCAACCACTAATGACAGTAGCATTTGCATCAGTTTCAACATTACAGATCGCAGAAACGAAGATGAAGAATTAAGCCACTGATGAGAGATTTCCATCAATTTAGAATGATTACCCTGGATTTTAACAGTTCTTAGTTTAAAGCATCTCTCCATCAAGGATGATTGATTTTATCCCAGAACTATGACAACTTTTCTACAGACTGAGATTCGAATCCTGGAGAGGCTGGAGAGAAGATGCTGGTAAGAATGAGACTAATTAACCAACGTGGATACTTGAAACCCGCGAAATATTTTTCAAAGTAACAGTTCAGTAACTTCAGTGCTTTCTAACACATAGTCTATGTCTTCTAAATAATATACCTTACTATTTAAACCATACAAGAAAACGTTTATAAAATACTATTAATCCATTCGAAATTAATGTAAATTCCTCTGTTATTGGTCTCATCAAGTAATTTTTCACCAATGCATTCAACCATCAAACACTGGTTACAGTTTTTGAGAACATATACGAGACCATCCGACGTGAAAGACATCCATAATTTCCGTACACTATCAACTCCGAAATCGGTAAAAGTTCCCAACCCACGCACATGGCATACGCGTGTTAACTAACTTAATTAGCCGGCGCTTTACTTTTAACAGCGTATTAATATTTTACGAGCGCACACATTTCTCCACTTCCGCTCCCATGAGGCCATTAATTGCTCCTCGGCCGTGTGACACCAGTGTAACCAACACCTCCCTGAGGAGGGCGTCAAACATTTTACTCTCCGACTCCCAGTGTAAATAAACAAACTCTTACCAATTTGTAAAGCAAATCGGAATCGGCTTACATTAACTCCGGAAAAAGATAATGGAAGAGAGGGAAAGTTGCTCTTCAACGGGCAGGAGGGTCATTATTTCCGAATGGGAATTATAAATATAGTGTAAGGCGCCGGCACTTGGGCGCCACCGGGCAGGCAATGTGCTGCCACACGTCCAAAACATCACCCAAACTTTCCGTCTTTTGTTTCTTTTAATGGCCCTCCCATCTAAAACCCGACTTCCCTCCCTCAGTGCACTTCTTTCCGTTTGCTTTCCCATCCTTAAGAACAACGAAATAACGAGAAGGTTCTGTCAAATCAACAACGCAATAGTAAATAGTCGACAACATTTTCTTTATTTCTACAACCACTTTAGTTCAAGAGACTTAGCAGCTAAAGAAAATGAGTAAAGAGAGGAGATGCTTACAGGATTCTGTAAGTAAAATTATTGTTAAATTCGTAAGGGTCGCATCTAAATAACTTTTGTACACTATTCATATTATTCTCATGTACCTTAAGATGCGACTGCCTATACCACATTAGTGACATTGTAAGGATGAAAATTGTAAAATTGCAGCTGAATACCAAATCGTATACGGGCAAATTGAAGCTCAAAACCGAGACAAATGTAGAGATCTTGGGGAGATCTACACCCGACGTCGGACTGAAAACTGATAATCATGAGAGACACGCAACTTTTGTATACCTACTCTTTGATGCATTTGTCTTACAGATGATTAATAACGCTGCTTTACATGACTATCCCTCGAGGCTCCAAAATGAACTTGTTTCTTAAGTACCTTAAGAGTACCTTAAAATATTCACCTCACAAGGTGGTCGCCTTAGAATATTCTTTCGTAGACCTTTCACGAAGTGTATCCTCAAAATGGACAGATAAGATAGGAACAAAGCTGTGATTTTGGTATTCAAAACTACGCAACCGAAAGGATTATTTGGGAGAGTTGTATGCTAAATACATCCACCTTCAGTTGCTAATATCAATGCCTTCTTGCACCTGTATTTTGCAAAGTCGCCCGTAGATTACAACAGAAAAGTATTCTAATTCAATAAAGAAAACCAACATAAATCTTATGGAGGTTCGTCAATGACCCCTCTCTAAGCAACCCCATCGTCCCGACAACAAAAAAAGAGAAAAATCTAAACCGTTTGGAGACCTCCACTTTCCGCCCCCACCCTTCCAGTAGTTTTAGTATCCTGCCCATCAAACTGTTTTTAAAAGCCGGCGGTAGCGTTGTTGGAGGAAGAGAAACGAAAGGAAAAGGAAGGGGAAGCAGAGGAAAGGAGAGAATAAAAAAATCGACCCAAGTCCCATTCCTTTAGGGCGTCGATATCTTTACGAGATGAATTTACGCCGGTGTATAACGAGGTTGATTTTACGGGAGTGGCAAATGGCAGTCTGTTGAAGGAAGGATGAGGGAGAGAAGGATTTGTAGATGTGAGACTTCCGAAGTTCGGACGAAGGATGTAAATTATCTTTAGCACAAAAAGCAAACTGTGGTAATATACTTAGGTATCTACTGGCAATGAATTGATCCGACTTGGGCAAACAAGTCCCCCTCCAATTCCATTCCCTTTCTCAAATATATATATATATATATTTAATGGTTCCCTTTACTTCCCGAGTTGTTATCTCCAGCTAGCAGATGTAAAAAGACACGGTTGTTCATCTGCCGCGAGCTTAATTAAATAAAATATTCGGGGAGTAGATCTAATTTTTTTAATGGGAAGGAAGTTTATACGTTTGGTGTCGATGATGAGTCTATTTTCTCAATGATCCCTACGTCTGATTTAGAAGGCGTCTGAGATTTCAGAGGGCCATAAAGAATGAACTTGGCCAATGACAACTCAATATACAATCATATACTTCACAAGAAAATTCTCCAATCTTTTCCTTAAGTAACTTCCACAGAATATTCGTATGAATCCAATTGCTGTAACGCTGTACCATGAGGAACCAAAAGCAGGCCAACATATCGACTCGCAGGAACAAAAAAAGATTTTAGATTCCCGACTAATTAATGACATATGTCCCTAAATGTAAATTACTATCTCTAATACTTAAATGAACGTCATTATCAACTAATTCCTAGCAGTTCTTAAGCGTAATTGTTACCAGAAAATATACCAATAGGAAATTAAAGGACCTCCGCTTACTCAACCATTTTCCTCGAAGAGTTTCTGACGATATTTTAAAATTTTACTGAGTTATTCATTCCTACCCGTGGACAAATATTTGTGTCTTACTAAATCGTGCTTCCAAACATATACCAGTTTATTTTCCGGGCCAATTTAAAATTTTCATGGAATAATAAACAGCCAGGAGGGCTGTGGATGAAGGGAATTTGGAGAATGCGGCGGGAATAAGAAATTTAAATGAAGGAAGTATTGGAGGAATCGTAAAATAAATCACAGGAATATAGGTTGGATAGATTAGAGGTCCTGTACATATTGCCTAATAGCTTTCATCTTTCACCACAGAGCGTCATTACATCTGGATAGGGATTCATAATTATCAACCGAGTAACGACTACACTGAGCATAATCCTTATCTTATCGAACCTGATGAGTCAGAAGTAAATCAGCCAATAAGATATGGCTTCTTTAACGTGCCCGTATACATAAATCATGCAACACCCATCCTACTTTCCTTGTCTCAATGTTGATGCATAAGTTGAGCCCCGTGAAAAATGAACTAATTCTCAGAAAATTAACGGGGACATTTTAACGGTGAAGTCAAGGAATTACCAATATTTTCGTATTCTCAATTACATTAGCACACAGCAAGAATTTTTTAAACAATCAATACCACGATATTATAGCATTAATATCGCGGAAAAATTAAGGTTATAAGCATAACTGTCTCCTTGTGACAGGGCGCTGAGTGTTAACAATCCGTCCAACTCTTGAAATCAAAACCTACCCATAACTCCGCTGCCGAATGACGCCGAAAATTGAAAAAGAGAGCAAATATTTGCTGTTCATGAACGTGTAGTATTTAAGGAAACTGCGGGGTGGTTTTACGGAGTGGATTAACTCTTGAGCGGCGGAAAAGGGCGGCCTGCAGTCCACACCGAGAAGGAAATATTCTCCTTGGAACCAAACCGACCTCCCCGGAAGAAACAAAATAGCCCGAGAACGAGTTACTAGAGATGGTAAAACAGTGAAGAAGATGAGGGCGGAGAACTTACGACGGCCTTAGCGGTTGGTGTGAAGTTCACTTCTAAAAATTTCTAACATACACTCTTACAATTCTTACGACAGATCCGGTAATAACTCCCAGCGCATCTCTGTTGATCATCCTCATTATTACACGGGAGATGATGTTTTTAGTCGCCCTTTAATTACTGTAATTTACCAACGGACGCCGCACTAATTTAGCTGACGAGGAAGACTTCCGCGGCAGCCTCCTTCTATTCGAAATATTTACTTTGTAACTGACCGGAATGTGAAAAGGGGGAGAAAGCGGGGGACCTCCCAGGCTCTCCTCCCAAACTACGTAAGCAGAAGGGCTCCGAATCATTCCCGGACAGATACTTAAAAACCAGGAAAAAAATCCGCTACGGTTGTTGTTTCTAGTCGGTGGCATAAGAGGGCGAGTATGAAAACAACGGCATGTTTTACCAAGACGTAATTAACTCGAGGAGAAACGAGAGACTCATGGATTGAGAGAAGTAATCAAAGTTCCGGAAGCACTGAGATGAAAAGATGATCAGCGGCAAAAATACAGCTCGAAAGACGTTGAGTATTTTTTATTTTTTACATAGATTAGACGGTAGTGTAGCCTTAAATCTACGATGATAAAAATGTCCTATAATCAGCCAAACCATGCTAAAATATTGATTCATTTCCTCGACTCCATTCAACCGACTCAAGAAAGAGGCATGGCAATAAAGGGATTCACTAAATAAGTGTTATTAATTAATTCATTACAGGCAGCCCAAAGACATAATACATCATTGCCGAAATGATTCCTCGTCTCACGATAAATAGGAACGATAAATGAATAACATAAACGAAATAATGAGCTAACTAGTGTCTTTTGAAATGTACAATTTAAAACGGCTAATTTATGAAACTAATTTATACTACGGGTTATAAACATACACCAGAAGAAGGGTCCTGCTACCATATCTTGATGAATGAAATACTTATCATTTGTGTTTTGGTACGGGATTGAGAAAAATGTACCTCATGTATTCTTTTTTCTCAGTCTTGTTCATGGCTGTGATGATATGAAAGCTACTGAGCTATGAGTTATGCTGAATAATGGTATTAATTAAGGTTTATCCTTATGCAATGTTACGAAAAGTGTTACTCGTAAAGTCATTGTGCTTCACCAACGTGTTCTTGTTCCGCTCATAGCATTTCGGCTCAGTGAGGAAAGAAAGGGCAAACTACCTCACTTCTCGTCTTGCCTAGTAAGCCTCATTTCCCTCTCTTAGCTCTTCTTCTAGCTAGAGGGAATGGGGTCCCAATTGGCCTTCGGGCTGAATACTTTACAGACAAGACGAAGATACTGAATGATAATCACAGAGTAACGAATGCCATGAAAAGAATAGCTTTATAGTACAACTGAACTTCAAGCTACAGTAGTAATACGTAAAGTAAAATTTGCAATCGGAACGTGAAACTCATTTTTACTTGACGGAGTTCCATCATGTTTCTAGCTAATTAGATATTCATCCAAAAATTCTTTTGGGAAACCACGTACATTCCCTCTAAACATTCCGGACATAAAAATGCGATAACCATTCGAAAGAAATTGAGTTAAATATTTCCAAACGAGCGCGCGTTAAAAAGAATTGTATTATTCAACCCTACTGTTCGAAAAACATTATCGGTTTCAAAGCGCCGCAACAACGAGGAAAAACAAGAAAAACGGAGCGAGAATTTTTGGCAAATGAGATAATCGCGATAAAAAATATCTCTTCGAATATAATTTCCCATTTCGAATTCCAATCCGACTCGGCGCCATTTTGATGAACAACCGTCAAATTAATATTTTTCCACGCCCCGCGGTGGAAATTCATTCGGAAACGAGAGCGGCGGGATTTTCTGCTAAAATAATTATCCCGCGCTGGCACTTCCAGGAAAAAAATGGAAGAGTGGGCAAGATTCTAATGGAATGCAATTATGTATAAGAATCGCTGGAGAAAGAGAGAATATATTTTTGCGGTTAGTTCGACTCTGTGTATCTTTTAAAAATAAAAAGGTAACTCACCGGAGGAAAAATACGAAAAATTCGAAATATTCCCCGGAACGTTTTTCGGGCTGAAAATGTTTGGAGTCGGAAAAAAAAGGAAAACCAAAGATGCACGAATCTGTACCACCGCTGAGAGAACACGGCCCGACGACCATTAATCCGGATCTGCTCCCTTCCAGTTTTTTTATTGCGCGTCTATATTAGTTCCCGACGTATTACCAAACCGGCAAACCGCTTGCGCCTCCACCCTCTTTTGTTTTGTCGAGGTATTTCGACCGTATTTTTTTTATTTCGGGGGCCTTTTTCTCTTTCCCTTTTTTAATCACAGCCACCAAACGTCCCGCACAAACGAAGTCATCAAACGATAGCTATGGATTCCTACCTTTCCTCCTCTTCCAATAAAAAGCAACCAATAAAAGCTACTAAAGCCATACTTTTACCTCAACCCAATTTTTGATCGAATCTCAAACCGACAATAACAATCCGTTTTCGGAAAATATTCAAGCATTAATGATTGCTGATTACGTTATTTTTTGCAGAGCTTCTAATATTCTGCTGTAGTACTCAGGACAAGTTACGAAGGGAAAACCAAGTATCAACGCATGGCAAATTGATAATGATAAACGAGCGGAAACTACGAGAGTGAGTCAAAGTATTCCCTTATATCTTTTTCAACTGAATATTTGGTTTGATCGAGATTATCAAAGGTTTTCCTCAGGCTCGGCGGTGAATGAAGTTTGATCTTTTTATCACAATTCCTAGCGGGGGCCTCAATCTGAGCTTTGCGCCTACTATTAGGGCCTCTGATAGCTTAAATCCAACCCTGATATTGATTGCCGTGAATCACTGCACTTCACGAATTTTGTCTTACAACTCATAATAACAACTTCTTCAATGGTAACAGGAAGACCCCAATATTATACATTTTAATAAATATTAATATTTACGAAAACAAACAACCATTTCCTAGCCGGAAGAATGCGACTAAGCGGAACTCGAACTCGGGAGCTTGAGATAGCAGCGATATATCACGCTAATCACTCCACATCCGCTGAGTATGACTTCACTTTCACAATTATCTGACTATGAGAGTTAACCCAGAACTATACAACTGATGAAAGTAGCTGCAAAGCAGAAAAGTCGCTGGACGGAAGGTCTTATAAAACTTATTAAAATCAGTAGTTTTGCATTAGTCGTGCCAACGTAGTTTGGTAGAATAAGTTCCGCGATCTAGAGAACTATTTTTTTTCCATTTATAAAAGCACATTATGAAGCAAACTTGAGGGTTGATAGGATATGCAGCTACCCTTGCACGCAAAGTAAATACGTTACGCTGTCTGAGGGCGATTCAGGGTATGTGCAAAGGTCATGATACAAAATCTGAAGGGAATACCAATTATGCAGTAATTAAAAAATCGGAAGACAGACGTTATTAAAAACTCGCGGGAAATCGCGCATCGACCACGCTCAGATGAATCATGTTGGGTGGAGATGAGAAGATCAAGAGAGAAAATGTCGATTTAAGGGCATTCTCTTAATTAAAAATGAATTTGCTTCGAGGCCAATCGATAAAGCAATGGGGTTTTATCCCGTCCATAAAATATTGGACTCTGAATACCATTTCCCCCGCTGAAGACTTACGCTTACTGTATGCACAATAATACCTTTCCACTTCTCATATTAAAGTAACGCAATTTTCACAAATGAATGTTCGGAGATAAAACTATTTCTCCCTTTCTTATCGCTCTTTATTCAGTGGAAAATTCATCCGAATAACAATGATTGTATCTTTGAAACAATTACGAATGCTCATCTTCAGAATGAATTGAATTAGATTCCCACTCCGCTCTCAAGAGTTGTTCGAATTAAAAGAACTCCGAAGATATCACCCTTGAGGAGAAACCTCCAAGGTAACAAGATTCTACGTATGTACGAGAATACAAGCTCTCCGGAATAAATTAAGCGATCCGGCAAAGCAAAGTAAAATCATAAGCATAGCATTTTCTTTCGAAATAATAATTCGAGCTAAAATTCAAAAGTCTGGAAAAAGATATGAAATAATACATGAGGAATACCCTTGGGGCACTCCCTCCTTATTTTTGATGAAAAATGAATTATTCTGGAACGGAGACCTTCCTTCAGAATATAAAGGCAAGGATTTTTGTATTAATTTGAGATGGCATACTATTTATATCAACGATTAGAAATATCGGAAAAGATTTCCTTCGATTGAATGGAGCATGGGGCACTTTAATAATTCTTTTATGTCAATACTTTAGAGTAAAAAGTAACCACCATAAAACAAACCCAGGTGAATTCCGTCAGGTACAGAGAAAAGAAAAACTCGACGTATCATACAGAAAAAAACTGAAAGCAAAGGGCGAGAAATTAAGTTACGTAAAAACACTTATGGGCGTGGGGAAGGGAGCTAAGAGGATTTCTGAGAAGGGAACAAATGAAGGAAAAGGTGCAGAAATTTTACGAAGTGAATTTAAAAGGAAGGAAACGAGAGGATAGGAAGAGACAGCAAATGTAATGCGAATACAAGAGGGTACTTAAGCGGAGAGATGGGTATCTGGAAGTGCGATTAAGAAAGAGAGGTGATTCGGAGAGTGGAAAAGGACACATTAAGCTTCGGATGAAAATGGGGGGAGGGCAAGACACTCGATGAAATGATTAGGAGGGAGGAAAATGGAAGAGAAGTTGAGCCAAATTGAGGCGGATCAGAGGGGATGCAGTCCCTAAAATAATTTCTCCGTAGAATTTCACTGTTAAGACGAAGTTGGGAAATGATGCATTCGCAGGGAGTGATAAAAAAATAAATAGAGAAGTTATCAAATCTTGTCATCATCGTATGATTCATAGAAGCAAATCTGGAACCTGCAATATTAAAAAATACTTGATTATATAACTTTACGTACATTCATATCTTACTTAACTCTGGGATCTCACTTATCGCAATGAGGCGGTGATGCTATTTCTTTCGCGGGAAAAACTTACATATTTTCAATTACATTTACGCAGTGAAGAGTAGTAGCTGAAATCGCATATTAACTGAACTTGAATTCAACTATTCATCGTTTGAGTAATTTGGAATAAGATTTATTTCTATGAAATGAATTCTTATGATACAAAGATTGAAACTGCTAGAATGCAGCAACTGAAATCTCGATTGGATATAAATTGCTTTCGCGCTTTATTAATCAGACTTAAAGTAATATCGAGTAATAGATTGAGTTCATTATCACCCTATTTACTGTTTTATCGATGTCCTTTAACACAGCGATCGTAATATACTCCTGTTGTTATATAATTTAACTTCATCAGCTGAACGGGAAGAAAATTAAGCATGCACCAAAAGTATGGTTCTTCAAAGCTGTAGTATATTACATCTCAGATTGAAGAAAATAACACAAACGTTTTAACCTATTACCAATTATGGTAATATGAACTAGTACCAATTACGGTAATATGAATAAATAAAACCGATGAAAGAAACTGAAAGTTAATCCCAAGTATCCTTAACACAAACCCCACTCAAGTTTACCTATCATCACCTTCACATAAATGGGAGTCGATTTACATATTCTTAAGCATTACTTACACATTAACTGAGAAGTAATCTGGACACTGACAATAGTGTTGTTAATTCAAGTATTTACCTTTAGACTCGATAAGGTTGAGAAATATATTATTATCTTCCCTGAAGACCGTACCTTTTTTGTCCAATAGCGCAATTTCACGTACGCTCTTCGCACTCACAAGTCAAATGAAGTGACCACCCTTACAAAGTCAATGCTATCGCTTCAACATACCCAAAGAAGTAGCAATTTTCTTATTTTAATATTTATCCCTGCGAAAAATCTCGCGCCCGACGAATTCGACTCGATCCATCTAAATTCATCTCGGCTCGGAGCAAGCCCTCAGGGATTTTTCATCTCTGAAATTCTCTCTTTCACCTTTCGGCTCATCATCCGATCTTTCCCGCACCGAATGCTCACAACTACCATTTCTTCCCTTTCCAATCCCAGCCATCCATTCCTCCGATATTTAAATCGCCTTGAGCGCTCGTACAAGTCTCTCAGCGGTCATAAAAGCACCGAAACAAAAAAGGAGAAATCGGAATAGGCCGGTATGGAGTGGATGAGATAAAGGAACGGGAAGGGAAAAGAATTCTTATAAAAACATTCCGAGTCTGGGAATTTTAAGGCGAAAACCCTGCCGCTCGGAGCTTTATGCCCAACTCACCAACGGGTCCTCCTTCACTACGGATGCTTTCCTGGCCACTCCATCCCCCGAGAATTCTTCCAAGAGATATAATACCTCCTATTCCAAACCCATTCGAAAGCTCCCAATCTCATCAAACGAAACACAATGGATACACAGCCTTCACTTATTTTCAGATCTATTGAATGAAGACTCTCATGCCCAAACTATATCTTACCACCCTCCGATAAAACGAAGTGAGATTTACGTTTTTACTCTAAAATGAAACGGATGTGCATATTATTTAATTTTTCATCTCGAGAAACGGTATGCTAGTTTATGGGGAGCGAGAAAATAATTCTTATGATTTTACCTGTAAATGTAATGAAAAATCTATTTGGATCATTAACGCCTAAGCAAATTCATATCATTAACTTCATAGAGTTTCAACCAGTCTATCGTAATCCCATTCACAGATTTAAAAAATGAGATTGTGGTGATGGCTTTACTTGAACGAATGACAGAAAACGCAGAAAGGATAATAAAGAAAAATGATATTATTGAGTAATGAGAGAACGTCCACTACTAAATACGCTTATACAGATTTAACCAGATGGAAAACAACTACAAATCATGTATATTACCTATATCAAGGATATAACTATGCATTTCATCTTTCCAAAAAAAATCTTCTCAGATGTTCCTCAGTTTGCAAATTTCGAGAACGGAGAAACTTACGATAGAATGGCTATTCACACAAACAATGGAAGCTATATCTGAACAAAAAATAATAGGAAATTATATCAGTGGAACAATGGCCTCGAAGCGTTACCATCGGGCCATGAAATTCGCACCAGTTCACCTGAGCGTCCGGATAAGAGAACTAAACGAATTTCACAATGTCTAAAATCGTTCTTGTATATCCTGTGGCAGAACGCTCTAAATCATCACTTCTCCATCTAATTAGTAGTAAGAATCAAACTAAACAGAAAACTACCCTCGTGTATTCTCCCCTCTTTACGTGTTTTCAATGCTGTAAATTCTCCTTTATTTCTCGGAAGCGGGGAACGGGAAAAGACCGCCTTATCTCGATGAAGAGATTGCATCGCCGGACTTCCAAGCCGCTCTTCCCTGTCAGCTGCGGCGGCCGTGAATGACCGTTTTCGCGAAGGCGAGCGCGTGTCCGCGTGTTGGTCCGTATATACTTAACCGCTATTCAGCGAAATTCTGCGCTCTTGATTAGCCGGTGCGAAACATGTATTCCAACCGTAAAAAGAGGCATATGAGAATCAACCCCTTGCTTCGACCGCTGGTGCGATAAAAGAGAACTGGTTCTGGAATTTCTTTGGGTTACCAAAAAAAGTGCGGGAAGCAGCGAAAATCTTGATCGAATTCGCATGGAACTTTTGCATATTCGGAACTGGTGAGAGAAAGGTGCGAGGGTGAAAAACATTCAGTGAAACACATTTCATAGTATTATGTGCCAACTTAACCTCTGTAATACATGCGAGTTCTGCTTTCCTCGTTGCATTGAAAAACGTCTGAGAAAGTTCTTTACGAATAAATTAACTAACTAAACGGAAAGATCTCAGCACACGCACAAGAAGTTTAACTGTAAAAACTAAGAATTCTGCGAAGACAACACCAAGGTAAAGTAATAATACTCGTTTTTGAGATATTTTGATTACATTGATAGTTACATTGAGGTCTCGGCTAAGGACTTCAGTCACGGCATGGTCGTTAGAGAGCGTGAAAAGGCATTACTTGTAACAGTAGTGTGCTTGGACTAAATTTAAGATCTGATTAGACTGTATTTGTAAATCTAGCATCTATTTTTCGCTTTAGCATACGATTAACCATACTATAATGCTATGACTCTCTAGATTCCTCGATTATGCGCAAGAAAACCTCCAAGGACACTATTTTTTTCAAACCGCAAGATATTCTCCATAAAGGCTGAGCAGCTATAGAAGTGAAACTTGTTAGAAACAATCGAAGGCGTTCTGGGAATTCCTCCGTGAAATCCATCAAGAGCGGTGATGATAAAGGACCGAAGATCACAACGTTAGTGGCCGAAACATAAATTTCTTGACATGACCTCATGGACCACTATACGCTCAACAGTAATTCGTTCGCTTTTCTCGCTGATAGAAAATTATGCGAAAATAACTCGCCTAGCGAAATAGCTATTTCCCTCCCTCGCGCACCCTAGCACGACCTTTTCTTTCACGGAACATTCTCCCCCAACTCTTCACGCCATTAAAACTATTTCGACTCGTCGAGCGAAAAATATTTTCAAACAACACTGCACGGCACGCACGGATAGGCCTCTCCGAAAATACCTCCGAATTTTTTTAAGTAAAAATAAAAAGCATAATCCTTGGAAGTAATACGGTCGAGGTGTCGAAGCGTACGTGAGCATAGTCGGAGTCTTCGAGGGGAAGAATGAGATTCGCAACGGTGGAGAAGAGAGACATGGTTACAGAGAGAAAGAGAGGGTTACCACGGAGAGAACGAAAGGGGAAAGAGAGAGGAGTGGAAGGGTGGAAGAGAGACTGAGAGAGCGTAGCATACACTGTTATGCGCGTGTGTCGCATGCTGGGACCGTCCAAGTGTGTGAACGTGTAGCGAATTCCGCGATTGGTAAGGGAGAAGGGATTAAGGAGGCGAGGCGTAAAGGGTGATGGGCGAGAAGGGAAAGAAAAAGGGGTTTTGCCAAGATAGCGGCATTCCGAGGGAAAATCAATTAGCGAATTGGTGAGGAAGATTATTTTGCGGCTATGGTTTACATAATTCCTTTATCGAACCGAAATTATTACAGAATATGCCAATCGCCCGCAAATCATGCACTGGCTGAAGAAACCGAGGGTAGAGTGGTTAACGTGGTACTGCTCCAATTCCAAATTCCCGGTTCGAGTATAGGCTAACTAAGATTTTCTCTTAAGGGAATAGTTATTTGTATGTCATTAATAATAATCATTAATTGATTCTTCCTACTTCAGTTAAAGAAACACTAATAATTAAATTTAGCATGGTCATTAAAATCTAGCAAAGTATTTCCTTAGATTTAGGGTACTTTGTGCGCTGGATCATTTTCGAAGAGAATGAGTCTGATATTTTTCTCAAAAATTCAAATTATTTAAAGGATTACTGCTCCAATGCGTGTAGAATTAAATTTAGAGAATGTAAAACCTTCTTAAATTTGGAGAAGTGCCCTCATTTAAACATGTATTGAGACATGAAATGTGGATTATCAGTTATGCGATGAGAATGGGGCTAAAATTGACAAAAAATTAGTTTATTTTCTTGTCCTTATGACCAATTTCCCCAACAAGATAGATAATAATGCATCGTCTATGATGAAGAGTGGCTTATCTGATGACTTTACCAATCATCTTCCACCAGATTAACAAACAAGCCAACCACTCACCTCTTAAGCAGTGATTCCTTAAATAGACTACGAAATTTACATCATGTTAGCAGCTTGGAGGATCTATCTGCAGTTGCCGAACTTACTAATTCACGAGTCAATACTTTATAACCCATCCTCCAATATCATCGAATCAAACATTTAATAAACCGGTGTAAACGTGAGTAAGGATATTTCCTTGTTCGTTTCAAAGAATTGAGAAACCATCAGATCGCAGGGCAACATCCTTGTTGAGGTTTAGGGCTTCAAAGATACGCTAGCCACGCGAAAACAGTGCATCTGAATTTCCATAGCTTCTCCGCATTAATCCTTCTGATCTCTTTTCTCGTTAAAGACATTCTTCATTTTTTAATCCACAGAGAAAGGTGCGGAAAGTGAGTAGAAGAGGGAGGGACCGACGCGTGTTCTGTGGGGCACTCGCTCGCTGTCTCCCTCTTGATCACGCTTTGATGCACACCTTTTTTGCACGACAGTTTTCGTCGACGCTGCAAAAACTCTCTTCGAGTTGGGCAGAGTGCGAAAAGAAAGGCTTCAAAAGGATGCGACCAACGAAAACTACTAATAGTTCTGAAGGATCAAAGAAATTTTGAAGACTAAAAAAATGCGCGAAAAAAAAGGGTTTCTCTCTTTCCCTTGGTCAAAAAATATATTAGGGTCCACTTCGCTTGATTAGAATTGGGATGATCTTATCCGAAAATTGGCTTAAGTATTTGGTCGCGCCTGCTATTTTACGCTCCGTCGGGGAAATGATGCGTGCCATAGTTCGATCTACGAGCTAGAAAGCAAACGTATACAAAACCTTTTAAAATCGAGGACAATAGTGGACGGATTGTGAAATCGAGGGGAAAATTGGTCTATTCTTTAATCTATTTGGTAGGACTAAATATTTTAAACGAGGTTTGACAGAGACGAAGTCAATAGTTGCATAAATCCATAATTTGACCAAATATTTATTGTGCTTAGAGAGTCAACTGCAAACTGTATGCTCAATAACGATGCCAGTCGCGTCAAGACTTCTTTTAAGCTTCTAATCACTTATGGAACTATCAAATCCTTCCTATTTGATTCAAAGTTGTGAGTCAATGTTCTTTGATGAAAATTACACGAAAACTAAGTTCCAATCGTCCCATAATAATCTACAGTTGAGATATAGCGCAGTTTGGTTTATTTTGTACATTGTCTTCTTCGCCTATATCTCTTTGGACTACTTAACGATACACTTTTGCATCGTGTGAGATTTAGAAGGCTCATAAGGAAAACCATTCCCCGTAAGTGACAATAGGTTAAAATAATTTTTCATGAATGGATTTCAAGGTGCAGCATGAAACCTGCAACACCGCTGTAAATTGTGCGTGGAGGATAACCAGTCGATAAATACTGAATAAAAGAAACCTTTTTCTCTGAGGAAAAAATAATCTACCCTTTCGGAAAAAAAGAGAAAGAAGCCCGCGAATATTTTAAAAATTGCCTCACCTACCACCAGGAGCCTCTCTCAATTTTCCGTCGACGCCCGTGTAAAAATCCAAATATTCGCATGTTCCGTGTGGGTAGGTTAATCTGCAGCAGACACAGCGCTGCTGCACCTCCAACCGGGTGACATGCAATGCACTCCACCGAATGACGCTGCACCTCATTGTTCCGTCCGCCCCGCAAGCTTTACCACCGTTCGTCGGACTCGTCCAGTCTTCAAAAACACCATCCCCCACCCTCCTACATACTCTATGATGCACCCATTTCACCTGGCCGAACAGACACGATCCCATGACTCTCTCGTTAACGCCCGACACGTATACCGGAGTGAGTGAGTTCAAGTAGAGTGTGAGGGACAGCCCGGTAGGAAAAAACGTAGACTTTCCTAGATGCACACCCCCAACCGATAGGTCCCAGCAGTTCCGGGGAGGGTCGCGGGAGGCTCAGCCACTTTCGCCCTTTTTTTAAAAACCCTGCATCTTTTCGACGTGCGACATCCTCGCGACGCTGCGGCGCGCTTCAACAGTTCTGCACGCCCCAGAGGTGGCGACGGTGGAGGAGAAAGAAGAGGCAAGAGAATGACGCTGAACGTAAACATACTCAAACAACAGACGACGGCGAAGGAGGTGGAGGAACAATTTCGCTACCGAATGCAGAGGAAAGGCGGAGGGTGGTTAAAGAAGGGTGCGCAAAGCTACTTCCCCACACCACCCTATCCTGGTTTACCGGAATAAAGAGAGTAACACACGGGCATTGTAGGGTGCACGCCCGACAGCACCATGTGGCAACGTTGCATGAAGAGAGACCGAAAAGAAAGGGGTCGGTTTAGCTGTTAGGGGGTTCGCGATGGAGAGAAAAGGGTTAGGTATGCGAGTGTGAGCGGTTGCGTTTCTAGGAGGCACGAAAGGGAGTGGGAAACCCTTTATGGCGCGGGTGGCGCTAAGTCAAAAAGAAGGGAGGTGGTGTATCCGCATGAGATGGAGGAAAAGGACGGTTTTTTCGAGATGGGGGACGAGTGGGTATTTCAGGCAGTTTTTCTCCACTGCCGCCGTGGGATGTTGCTGTTTTTTTTCCAACGTAGGTAGAAGCACCGGACACGCTTGAAGTGGTCGAATGCGTTTTTTCCTCTCTGCCCGTTTCTCCAACCGAGGCGTTCACGGAAAAAAATACGCCTGGTCGATAATTGTCAAATCGGTTCACTTTGAAGGGGTGAGGAAGGGAGTGAGCGCCTAAGATGAGGTTTATCTCTATGCGAAAACGTGAAGGAATCTGGGAGGATCCATCGCTTCTCGGAAAGTCTTTGTTTTCATTCTCCCAAAATCACAATTCTATAGGATAAGAGCACTTAAAAGGAGACAAACTAATGGAATCTTACCCATCTGACAACGATATTCCCTGAAGCAAATAATTATCCTAAGGAGTAAATGAAAGAATAGCCTTTGGTGTGTCACTATCCTCGCGTAGATTAAATTCTGAGTGTTAAAAATCAATTAACCTTCGATCTACCCACGTTGCAATGAAAGTCAGGCATCAAATGCGTTGAAGACAACCCGAATCAAACATCATTTTAATAAATCGAGGAATTTTAAGATGATACAAATATTGAGAGATCGTTCTCTATTTCAGTGCGTATGTATTTTGTTGATTATTTCCTTATTTTGCACACCACTTCACCATCTAAAAATGATATATAACTAGTAAGACGTTACACCATGCGTAAAAACGGGTCAAATTAAAATCAATGAATCGAATACCTCCGCTCAATCTCGAAATGCATTGAATTAAGAAGAGTAGTAACAAATAGAAAAATAATATTTTACGAAATTTATCATTATAACTTTGCTTGGTCTTCCGTTCTAATCTCATAAGATCAATTTTTATTTCACGTATAATGCAATGATGAACTCCTCTTCCTTCTTCAATCGCAAAAGTTAATTAGAATGCAACGGAAACAATTTCGAAAAAGCCTCTATCGGCAGAAACCAAACATTCACTTAAGACCCCTTCACATCGAATACCATCCCCAAAATTGAAGAATAAAAATTAAAAACCCGGTCCGTCTTATGCATGCACTTCCGACCCCTTTCCCCACGGCAAAATGCACCTAATCGACCCGATGGGTGCAGGAGGACGAATCTCCCTTTCCCACACGCTCACCATTCGGCAGATGGCCACTACTCTCCCGACACGCGTGGCCCCAGGGGGTGAGTTTTACGGGGAGAGAACGGGGAAAGACCGAAACATGAGACAATAAGAGGCATCGTAAGGAATGAGATGGTGAGTACCGAAATGGGAAAAGAGATGGCCCTCGCGTTGTTGAGAATCAAAAGGATCGCACTTTCGCACCATCCTTCATGAAGAGAATCTCTCTGGGCGAGAGATGAGTGCTGAGGAAAGGACCGTAAGAGCAGAGAAAACCTAAGGGGTGGGTGACAGAGTAAACTGGAACGAGGCGAATGGAGGGAACAGTCGGCGCTGTCCCTGTGTTTTCTTTTCATTTATGTGTATGCGTGTATTTCATAGGCATAAGTATATGTGTGCTCGCGTCGAAAGGGTATTATTTCGGAGGGAGAGTCGAGCGCACGGCGCGGACATGCGTCTTTGAACAGGGATATAGTATCAGCGTGATGGGGAAAAAAGGGACGCAATGCAAATAGGTTGGTTTGGAATAAGTCTTTACTGAATATGAGGAGTTGGGGTGATGTTCGAGGTTAAATCAGAATGGGAGAGTGGGGGAAAAGGATTCCAGATGAAGAGATAATTCCCGAAGTGTTCCTTTTTGAGTTTCTGAAAGATATAATGGATCGAGATTGTTGAATGGGAGCAGAGCTCTCTCCTCTTTGGGTTTTCCTTGTTAACAAATGAGAATCGCTCACTGTTGCATGGGATTTGATACCCGCTCTTCAAATCACAATGAAAGACAAATGGTGCATGACCGTTACATGAAATCTCTCGGAGCAACGAATCTATTAACTCAAGCCCACTTTCCGTAGTTATCGGTACCTCTTTTTTGGAGAAAAGGCTATTTTCATCTCAGTAATTACTTGCAACGTGGAGTATTATAAAGTTTTAATTCATAATGCGAGAGCTGTATCTTTAGCATACACAAGATGTCTATTGGTAGATCAATTTACGGCAGATACTTCTCTCTTGGAGAATGTGAGAATTTTACATATTAAAATTGTTTGAGAGGAAATGAAATCATATCTCTGAATTTCATTTTAAATATTTGGTTGAATAGCAATAAGGCTATTATATTCGCATTATTTTGTTTGCAACTCTATTCATAAACGAATGAGAGAATCGCACTAAATTCCCTACAATTTCCCATTTAATATATAATCTTAGACATCGGAAATAATGGCTCTCAAGTGCAAACTGTAAAAATACATTCGCGTATGTGTGATCATTTCTCGAATCGCTGAACAATCTCCGACAACATACTTACTATATTCGGATAAAAGGTCAAGCTGTTTGTTACATCCAAAGATTACTACCAAACTCAAAACGTGAAATCACCGCATAAAATCACATGTTATGGCAGGAACAAGGGAACAAAACACGGAGCTATCGCGACCGAAACTGCAGACTGACAGATGATGATGACAAATAAAAAACACAGATGCACAAATGCGAAACTGCTCCCCGAACTAATTTCAGACGGCGCATTATGATCCCCCTTCAAGCCCATCTCTTTTACTCTTTTTTAAATATCAAACGAGAATTGGGGGAAGAAAGAAAGCGTTATCGTCTCCCACGCCAGAACGGCACTGACAATCACCGCCGTGATCTAACATCCTAACAGCCGACTGCGCCTCGGGCCACCTATAAGGGTCGAAATAAAAAACACTCCCTAACCCGCCCTCTACTTATGCTTTCAGATAAAAATGTAAATAAGCCCAAGAGCTCTAAAGAAGACAGGGATGCGGCGGGAGGGAGAGTCGGAGGATTGGCAAGAAAGAGACAAGGGAGAGAACGAAAGTATATTTGGAAAAGGGTACCAATGAGAAACATTGGGAGAGGTTTGAGGCGAAGGAGGAGGCTTAAGAAAACATTCTGTTCCGACCAACACCCTTAAAAAAGAGTGGACGGATGGGAACTATTGGTTAATTAATGAAAAATATATTACTGTTACTGGAGGAAAAAGGGAATTTTTTGCAGCGGAGGGTTGAAATAATAAACTTGGTCATTATCTCTAAGGAAAATGTTAAAAAATCATAATGAAGGAAATGGTAATGGGGTTCTTTTAGTAGGAAAAATATTGGCTAAGAAACCTCGCTAGATTATTTTATGAATATACCAGGTTGTTTTGGTACAGGATAGATGAAAATACTTCTGATTTATCTTTACTCGTAGACGTGAGGGTAATGATGTATGAAACAGGCTAAATAATTGTCTTCATCCCGATCTCTTGTTATTGAATGCTATGAAAAGTGTTATTTATAGGAACACTATGTCGTATTTACGTGGATTGTTTTCGCTAATAGCATTCAGGCTCAGTGAAGAAAATGCCACCTATCTACTAATCTTGGGTAGTTGCCACATTCTCTCTCTAAAGCATTTTGTGGCTGATCGTAGAAGAGTTGAGGATATATTTGGCCCTCTGGATGATGACTGTACATACGGAAAGTATTATTTTAAAATTTAAGGAGTGTATCATCTGTATTTTCAATGAAATCAGCAGTTTATCTTATCTTCGGATAAGAAGACATCAGTCAACAGCTTAAAAAGTACGTCAACTATATAAGTTATGAGTCAATGTGATGCGTGTTTATCCATAATTTTATTGAAGTGGTATTTAAGTAGTATGAAACCTTCTGATGCTCATTTATTTTATAAATATAATTCTCTAACGTGCGATTGTCTTCATATTATTCATCCACAACGGCAACCTTTCAGAGAAGATTAGGTAGATGTTAGAATTAATTTTCTAGCTTCATATATAGAGGGTGCATATTTAGGAAATACCCAAAGTGTATATAAACTCTAAAAGTTTGCTAATATACAAGCGTACTTGAAGGATTGACCATATCGTCCACAAACCTTTCCAAATCATGTGTACATGTTTTTATTACATTTTACATAACCCCCTCCTTCCGCACATCGTGAACATCACTATAGATGGCGACTGGGCCCATCCCTCACTCTCTCCCTCGGTAATAATCCCACCCTTCGACCCGCAGGGCCCCCTGATATCAACCGTTTTATATGGAACTCCCACCCCTACCTCCTTCAGACCATGTTTCTCTCTCTCTCTTTCCATTGTCTCTCTTTCACTATCTCCATCTCGCTACACACGCCCCAGATCAAAACCGTGTATTCTACATCCACGTCGTCACCACCCCTTCCCAAGCACTCACCACCTTCCGAAGCCACCCAAACCTCTTCCTACCCACCCCAACGCCGTGGGAGGGATTGGGCGGGAAATATAGACCTACAAAACGCCAGCATCCGATCGGCCGGAGCAAGCATGCGCGCCGACAATCACGAATTCGTACATGCAGACCCTTTGACGCGATGGAAACCAAAATGATCTTTTTCTGTGGGGGGGAGATCTTTCCTGACTGATAGCTTCCAAACTACCAAAACGGATAATGGTTCCATTGTTTCTGATCGCATTCAATCGGATTCCAGTCCTGTAAAGGGATACGCGCACGATACCTGGCGGTCGGAAAAGCGTTTTGTTTGACTCCGAATCGGATCGGGATGAACGTTACCTCGGGAGCCGTTGTATTTGTTGTGTGAGATGTTTCTCGGAATCGACCTTCTTTTTTCGTTCCTTTCTCAATGCCTCCCTACGCTTCTTTATCGCCGCCTGCGAATCTCGGGCACTGTCTATAATTTGGCATTCATCGTCCGTAAATATATAGTGCATGAATTCAATAAAGCGACTCGATGTAGACGACCAGGCGAAACACGGGCGTTTGAAACACCGATCACAAAACAAGAGAACTAATATAGTCACCAAATTCGTGAATTTCATCAGTGAGTGAGCTTATCCAATGGACTCATATGAATGAGTGAGGCCATTGGACAACTTACTTAGGGAGAAAAAACTATTTCAGACAGAGTTGGTTCCAAAAAGGCAAAAATATATATGAATGTTTCCCTTTTGCTTTCCTTTACTAAAATACGCTTCGGATAACATCACTGCGCATCCAGCTAATAGTTTTTAGTTATTTCATATTGCCTCCACAATAATCTATTCTTGGACAGTTCAAGGATAGACAACAACAAGGTACGAATTGAAACACCTAAGCCCTAATCCGGGAAAATCCGATTAGCAAGGAATTGAACCAGAGACGCCTAGGCATAGGAAGGCTAGCGTAATATTTGAAATCATTTCTCGTTATAATGGGCTCTTTAAAAAATTCTCCCGTTATTTAAACCATTTTATTTCATTCTACTGCCTACTTCAGGCACTTGAGTGAACTAGCAATGCGTCAGATTAACAAATGAATTGGATGAAATTTCATCTGATAAAACTAAACAGAAGTTAAAAAGTAGGAAAACAGCCCTAGTAATCCTTCGGTTTCACAGCAACAGCAAATCTAATTCCAGCAAACTATTCGGAGCTGTGCCTCGCTATTTCGTATTCCATCAAAACTACTCAAACGTAGCCAAATTCCTTCCAAATTCCGCATCAGAATGCAAGAATCTGGTACACAAATGGGAAATACTTCGCCACGAATTCAGGCATAGATGCCAAAAATCGAAGTCCGGAAGAAGAGACCAATTCCTAACACAATAAGCGCATAAACCAGCGGAAAAATATAGTGCGTAGCGCGGAAAAGCATTTTGAAACGGCGGAGGGAGCGCGGATGTTCTCTATATTAAATAGACGTCGAAATGAAGGAGAGGATGCACGCCGCTGGATACAATTGTCCCCGTCCCGTTCGCCATCTACGCGCCCATTCTGTTGCCCTGAATCCGTCGCGTTGCGAAAGTCAATTGATGCGATTTCGCGGTCGGAAAGCGTTCGACGGGTGACGGTTTGACGATTGGGATAGCTCGTCCGATCTCCAGTGACGTTGCTACCGAACAATTAAGCTCGCGGAAAAATGAAGAGGTTAGAGAGGGGTCTTGCGCATAGTTGCAACTGACAACGGGAAACGTTCGTTCCCATTGACTATTGCGTCTCCATCTGTAGGTGAATGAGAATGTGTTACAGTTCTTAAGGTATAAGATTCACGTATTATTCTCATATATTTAACATATCAGGGAGTAATTAAACTTCGTGAAGAAAGAGGTATTAGATTTTAACAATCTTAAATGGAGAGCAAGGGTACGCTGAGATCCACGACTTAGATTCAGTATCAGTTGGTACAAAAATTTGAACACCACGCAAGGTTGTGCTAATATACTAACCCATTCAATATAACAGGGGTTTATAACGATAAAATACCCATTCACCAATCAAATCATAAATATACTTAACGTTAGCCATAGGATGATTAATGTTGTTGATAAAAATGTCTTTACAATAGAGGTAAAAGTTCAAGCTCCCCCTTACAGAGATGACCACGGAGTGCCGGAAGATGTCTCCTCAAGTAAAACCATAGGAAATCCTATATATTTACCGTACGTTTCTTTTCTTAACTCGGTGCATATTTTTGAGGGGATATCATCAGCGTTATCCTCATTATAATGAGGTTATGATGAGATGTACTGAAAGAGCCTTAACAATAAAAAGGAACGTACGAAAGATACAAGTGATACACTGTATCCTAGCATTATCATCATCTACCCATTCTACCTTGTTTTCTCCAAATCAGTTCCATCACAAAAAAAATTTCCTGACTAGAATTACAACCAAATGAAAATCCTTAGATCCAATGAATGAAACTGTAAATTCCTACTCCTTACCACTCTTCTCACACAAACAGGACTATCATCCTCCCATGATTTACCCGACTCCTATAACGTTCCCGCAATAATTCCCGATACCATTTCTCCCTTCGTCCTTTGGATGGCGCTGCCGTAATGGAATTTTGGGAAAACGTAAATCTTGCTTTTGACCGAAGAGCTGAATGGACGTAAGGAATTGCGAGGGACAGATGGAGGGATAGGATACAGAAAGGGGAGTAGCAGAAAGGAAAATACGAATAATCTGCTTGATATTTACTGCATGTATCCATGTACACATATATTCATAAACCTAAAATCCTTCTTTCCCACCCATCGCAACCAGTGGTCAGCATGAGAGAAGAACACGAAAAATGTGGGGACACCGGAAAAGAAGACAAGGAAAATGGAAGAACTGACAACGAAGTGGACCTCTTTTCGGGTTAGGGGAGTAAGGAGCGTGGGATGAAATTTATAGCCTCCACTTCCACTCTCAGCAGAGGCTATCTTCCCTACGTCGACTGGAACCACAATCAGAAGGGCACCCAAAGATCCCCACCCACGCTTCCTTCTTGCACGAAACCCCAAACCACCCTCCTCTTCCTCATTGACCAACACCTTCCCCTCTTCCCCACGAGATTCTTTGTCTCCCTGCTAAAAATCTTGAGGTTTCAGATGGAAAGAGTGCTTGGGAGGGTTGGAAGAGATATAGGAAAGAGGGACAATGAGAAATGAGCAATGGGCAGGGAGAGGTCAGAAGTAATGGGTCGAGTGATATAGAAGTTAGGAAAGAGAGGGGAAATAATGGCTCCCGAAAAGGGAAGAAATACGATAGAATTAAAGTGGTGAAAAGGAGAAAAAGAGACATCTGTTGCTTCTGAAAAGAATGGGGTAGAATAAAGGGTAAATTGCGTGGATAATTCATTCAACAACTGGTCCAATTGTATGTTGAGAAACTACATTACTTCACTTACCACACCTTTTCACAATAAAGTGGGTTACCATTATCGGATACTATATCAAGCCATTAGATTCAAATCATATTTTACTAAAAACTGTCATGGTTTTCCATACATGCATTTTGTGTTGTGTTCTACATTTCTTACTTTGTTTCCACGCGTTTCTCCCCCGTTACGAAGAATATCTTTTACTCAAACCTACTTGTGGAAGGTTGTCTGGGTTACCTAGCTCAACTTGTCATCAATTGTTTAAATAATGGTAACGATGGGCGAGGTAAAGTGCGCTTGTGCCTATATCCCGGCGTATTTGTCTATTTTAAAAATTTATATTCCGAAAATATCAAGTAGCGTCATTTAACTGCCTTGATATTCGACTCTCAATTAACAGAACATGTTTAAAGAAATGTTCATACTAATCACCAACCATTAAGTGACATCAATGAGCTCTTAGGTTAATAAAACCCTCTCCTACAATCTCTTGATGAAGATATTTCCTTGAAATAATTGAAATAATTCAATTTATTATCATAATGACCCTTTTCCCGTAATCTCAAGCTTATAGCCTTGCTTTTAGTACTTTCCGATAATAAATTCTAGTATTTCTTACTTTACGTCCATTAATGCTGCTGATAGCATTTGATATTTCTTTTTATTAACATTATTTACAAAAATCTCTGTGGAAACTAAGCAGAAACAGGGATCAGAAAATCGCGAGTTGTTCCTTCTACCCTCTTCGTTTCCTCTACTGCTTGATTTCAAAGAGCAAATACTTGAATTCCAGTTATGAGCCGTAATACAATCCTTTCCTTCATTTATTTCTCTCCGGATCTCTCCTCATTAAGCAAGTAATGAACCACGCGGGAGCGACTCCAGTTCATTTGAAACTTAAGGGTTAGAAAGCATCGTTACGTTCAAGAGAAAAGATTCCGCCAAATCCAATACGCATTGCTTCAGCTCGTATCACATTACCCGTGTCGTGAAAACATTTTCAAAACCTATACACCATTAGCTCCCTTCCGCTCTTTCCGTTGATTAACTAAATTTCTCCACCATTTCCAAGTTATCTCATTTCTCCTGATTTTCTTGCGTACCTCCTGCTGACTCAAATCTTTCTTTTTCCCCTTTCGGATCCTAGATTACGCTTCCCCTTTTCCATACCTACGTTCCCCATCTCAGAAATTAGTTCTTTCCCCAACTTAACGCTCACTCGGAATGCGTCAAAGAGTAGAGATACGGGGATGGTAAACTATGGCAGCCAAATTAAGACTTTTTTCATAAACAGGAGTACACAGAAATAGCTTAATTTTATTCGTCAAGGAAAGGACGAACATGATTAAATAGCAAGAAATCGTAGGGAAGAATGGCAGAGTGTTCTGAGTGAACGAGATATATATTATTATTATTTAACAGGTATCCCCAACAGGTATCCTGCAAACAGGTATCCCCAATAACATGCGCTACAATATTGTATTTCCGGCTACAGAAAAGATGACTGATGTGAGTGGTAAACCTTTTCTTCGGGTATTGTGTTAGGTATAATTTTCGGCGTACTGTAGTTAGAATTCCTAGATTTTAATGCTGATTTCTTATCTTCAGAATCATGTAAAGAGAGATATACCTGAAGGAGATAGTTCATTCTAACGGACAATTTTCTCCATTTAAATCTGTTATTTCATGTTTAAAAACCAGTTACAGAAGAGACTGTTTCAGCTATCTCAAATCTTTAAGCCACCGGTGACCAACTTTTCATAGCTCATGCGTCAATTATTTTATTTTTATTTTAACTTCTCTATAGAAACCACAATAATGCGCCATAATCTATGGTAAAAGCGCTCTGTAGAATTCAGCTGCAGATGTTGTATATGTAAGTATATATACCTGTATTTAAATACATAACGTGTGTACGAAATTTAGTTTTAATTTTTCTGCCAGCTCAATGGGCCAATAATAATCGCATGCGCCTGTTTTGGTGGATGCGGCATAGGATGATCATCCCTGCTTTAAACCATGCAGTTAGCAAGTTTTCAAATATTCAACAAAATCTGCATTAAAACAATACACGTAACTTTCTCGCGGATCTCTCCTCAGAGTCTCAGAAATCGAGAGAACGTAGCTAATCAAGATATGCATTTCAAGAAAGAATCAACTAAGTATCTTCTTGATACCGTTAAAATAATTAAACGATTGCATCAGAGAGTAATCTATCACGAGCATATTCAAACCACTTTTTGTGTAAAAAGACTAAATTAAGAGTTACTCTAGATTCCATTAAGCCATTTAAGATAACCCTGAGGGCTCTTTTTTATTAGAGCATGTCCCTCTTTCATTTTCCGCCTCCGAAGCGAGGAGAGAGAAATGGCAGCCCGAGATTTCAGCGACGTGCACTCCCAATGAAACAAGGAGATTTTCTCAGTAATTAACTGCGTCTTGCCGGCTTTATGGAAAGTCTACGAGATGCGGATGCTCCTGTCTCAGTCGGAAACGATTCGTATCGTTATGAATCGAGAGGGCCGGCGGTGCTGACAGGATAAGATGGCGGTGATCTCTTCATTAGCGAGAGTATTCTGATTAAGGAACGAGTTTTGCGCAGCCTGCCGTAAATGAATACATCTTTTCCATGTTTAAGGCTTATTGAATCACGAAACGAATCAAAGGCTAATTATAAGAATCTTGGTGGGTGATGAATTGTGATGATTCGACAAAAGCAGCATTAGCCTTAAGTTAGGAATCTCTAGCTGGAGCACGCGGTACTAAATTGGATATTAATTCACTCAGAAAATGGAAACGATGCAACGATTCTGTAACAACAATTGCAGCAGCTCCTTGGAGAAGATCTCAATAACACTCGTATAAAATTACATTTAAGATTAAAAAAAACACTGCCAATAAAAATTCAAGCATCTATTTCTTTCCTGCAAATTTCATGAATTTTGACGCTAACCTTACATGCGCTTACGACTGTATGTACTTCTGAAGTATGCAAAAACAATTAAGCATATGATATATTTGAAAAAAATATCTTTGATATGATATTCAGGTCATGAATGATAGATAAATTATGAGTAGAAAAATTCCCATTTAAGTCGTCATGGATACGAATTATGTCATAAAGGGTGGAGTAAGTTACCAAGCAACGAAAGAAAGGGCTTTGAATTGATATTAAGGCACATGGACCTACCGAAAGGTATAAAATTTAAGCAAAGGATGCGAATTATAGCTAAGAGAGTAGATTTCGTATATAAGTAAAGGCCCTAATTTTCACCAACGAAGAGCGAAGTCACGGAAAAGGTCTGCTTTAGCTAGAGGCCTAGTAAAAAGAATCCCGCATTTAAATGAAAAGCTTCCTTATTAAATTTTTGAAAAACTCCGTACTTTTTAATATGAGCCGATAGTTGGAAAACAGTACAATGCTTATTCCGATAGAATAACTTCTGTTCGACATTATCTGACGCTAAATAAGCAAATATCCAATTTATGAAGAAAGCGATTCTGAATTGAAATAAAAATTTAATAATAAACATACCTAAAGTATAAGAACTCAAATCAGCTTTCAGAACGGATGGAATTAAGGCGAAGCAATGGAGACGCATAAATGGGTACCATCTCAATAGAAAATATTTTAATAAAAATCATGCCTAATAGAAGAAAAACTCTACATCGCCTAATACAGCTGCAGAAAGGCAAATATTGTATTTACAGCCGTTGAACGAAATTGATAAATAATTCAACCCCCTTTACTCCTCCACGTGCCCGGAGATCAGCTGAACTTGAGGGAGACAGAACCCCGTTCCCAAGCGCCCTACCCTCCCTCCTTATTACATAAGAAAATTGGAGAGGCGGTGCAATAATCGTTTCGCATGGAGACACAGGGAATCACCAAGGTGAGACGGCAAAGACTGCTTATTTCAGCGGAGTGGTTCGGGAATGGATGACTATGGGATATAAGTGGAAAAGGGGACGAAAAGATGAAGTCGGAGGAAGGAGACGAGGGTCGGAATGGAGAAAAAGGAGTTGGATAAGAGAGTCAGTCTTTTCCTTTTTGATGCCGTTTTCTCGTGGGCTGAAGAGCGCGGGAAAGTCGGATGACAACCTTGGGAATATAAATTTTCTCCTGGGGCGAAAAGGAATTTCTTCTGCATGTCTTCTTTTATCCTTAGGAGAGGTTGGGGTTATTGGGGTGATTGGAAAGCTCGTGGAATGAGGGTGCATTTTCGGGGGTGTCAAGAGAAGAGTGCAAGGGTAGCAGAGGAAGGGTGAAAGAGGGAAGAAACTGGCAATTTAGTTCCGTGGGAGGAGTGGGAGAAGACAGATTACGTTAGACAAAACGTTATATGGCCCACTGCCACCCCGGTTACCGCTGTCTCTCCCTTTCCGTACCCTTGTACCTCCAAACCCATCTCAATACTTCAAGCTTTCCGCCCATTTAGATTCCCCTTTTTCTTTTCGGGAGAGAGATAAGAAGTGGTAACCCCTCCTTACTCCTATCTGCCTTCCTTTGCATGAGAATCGAATAAAAAAATGAATAAATTCTCTACCTCCGAGCTCGCTCAACTTTGGCAATTAAGTTATAAGCAGGTGACTTTCCGCGGGGTGGTGAGAGGGGATGAGGAGATAAGCAAAGAGGAGGAAGGAGGGTGGGGAGTAGAAAGGGCATATTTCTCGAGGTATGTATCGTGAAAGTTTGCAAAGCGCAAGGGAAGCAGAAGATGCGATATGAGAACACGAATTTCACGAGACGAGTAATTTTCTAGGAATGTGGAGAGATATAAGATATGATCAGTAGTACTTAATTTCATTGTAACAAAAATATTATTTCAAAGTAAAAAAGTGGTGGGATTAGTTGAGGATGACTCAGCAATGTCTGTGTAATAAATGAATGAGAAGACAAAGCATGTTTGGAGTAGTATTAACTTGTGTAACAGGAGTTTACGGTACGGTTACGAAAGAGCTATTAGGTTGGAACAGATATAGATATAGAAGGCAAGAAGCAGAATCGGAATCACTCTGAATTAATAGCTACATTAACGCTTTCGTTTTAGTTTGAATGGCCATGAGTTACGTCAATAACAATCGTTCAACAAAGAAATGCGTCAGCATCATTCCTCGAAATCTGCCATACTCATAATCACAAAGGCGCAATTGCATATCTTTAAAGAAACTTCGACAGCTATTAAACCACTGATTTGATACTATTGCTTCTGTAATAACAGCTTGGATCCGCTCCTGTGGAGATGTGATTAAGAGATTGAAAGACGCAATGTACGAAACAAATGGGAAATCAAAGGAGCGGAAAGGCTGGAAAGATATGGGGCGTGCGGAGAGAGGGGTTTACTCTATCCGTTCTCCGGTATTCAATAACTATTGTTTTCTTCTCGGTTCGCTGAGTAAAGAAAGTGCGCTGAAATTTCCCTTGCGTGTATCGCTCAGATGAGCGTTTGTTCTCTGAATCTATGAAGAGTAGAGAATCCGAATGAGAAGTATATACCAGAAATATCGTATGACCTCGTATGTTGGTCATATACCGCAGATAATTATTTCCACTCATTTCAGTAACTGACATCATGAAAGGACCGAAAGGTTTCTTTAAATGGTAGGAAAAAAGTCAGCGATAAATCGGAGTTTCGTACGTTTCCAAATCAGTGTACGATTTATAGATTTCATAAAACTGTGCATCTATTCATGACCAATGATAATGCGAGAGAAAATTCGATTTCCAAGAAGATAAAAATTTACAGCCCGAGAAAACGATCCCAAGAATATAGAAATATTCACCCTAGTCTTAGAGAAGAAGACTGGTGCAATGAGGGGACAAGAACGCGCTTTTTTCAGATTAAACCATCCCCGCATCAAACGTAACGTCCCATCAAACATCCAGAACAATATGAACCCCCTACTCTTTCCCTAAGATACGCCGATCGGGCAAAATGAAAACGAATAGTACCCAGACTTATGAAGGAACGCGGGACCATTTTTTTCATAGAGAGAAAATCACGCCGATGGATGAGAATAATCGTCTTGGGATCCTCGGGAAATGTAGTCCGAGGCAGAAAAAACCGCAGATGTTACGCGCCGCCCAAGTTTCCACCCGTGGGAGGGTGGGGAGGGGGTGGTTGAGGGGACGACTTAAGAAGGTAGTCAAGTTAAAAGAAGACGAAAAGGGGAGTTTCTAGAAACCGTAACTCCGTAGGGATAACTCCCCCACGCATCAAAATCCCCACCCCAACTCTGGATGGTAAGGAGGGAAGAGATAGAGAAATGGGCCCGTGGAAAAATTTAATATGTGGAACGATACATAATGAAATTTCGAGGTTCGGGAAGAGAATGATGTCCGACCCCACCCTTCGACCCACCAACATTCACCTCCCTCTTCGCTACCCACACCCACGCACCGCCGAAAAACCCACCAAAACGCGCACCCTCCATCTTTTCCGCAAACAATCTTCCGTTGGGCGGCGGAATAGAAACGGTTCTGCGGATTATTGCTTCTCTGCCGGGGAACGCAGTACAAAAAAGAAACGGAAGCGAGTTTAACTTTTGGCAAAGCCTCGTAAGAATGCCCATTAATTCCACGGAGAAACAAAGTGCGCGGAGTAAGGATTTCCTTCCCCCGTGCGCGGAAGGGATTTTATAATCGCTAAGAATCTTCAGAGAGAGGGAGTGGTGATTTTGATGCTGCCTATTCCTCGAAAAGGAATCTTTAATAAATTCGATGCCGGCAGAAATGTAGGGAAATGTTCCTCGAAAACAGGAATTCGTGAGCCCCGGAGCACCTTTGTGTGCATGCAGGCGTACAAATCCCTAACCAGCAGAATATTATTCGAACACATGAGCTAAAATGGTTAAGAAATTAAACACAAATGAATTTGGTACATACCTTCAAAAAATTTTTATCGTAATTTTACCGTAATACAGACAATATATTTGTGCTCTGAATTAGATTATTATATCCTTCAATATCGTGTATTTACAGTTCATTGTTAAACTATCCTCAATTTTGGCCTTGTAATAATTTTATTTTGAATTTCACAATTTATTCCAAATCTCTCATCCTATTCTACATTTATTTCAAAAGCTTTACGCTGATTACTCTGTCAGGTATCTTATTTGGTTATCAACATTCATGTCGATAAGTTTTTGCAGAAACTATATTGATCGGATCTCAAAATATTTAAAATTAATCATTTCCGTTCTTATATTACGAAAATTGCCGCAAAAACGAAATTAAATTTAATTGATCCTTTCGTAGAAAAAATTCAGGATCATCATCATAGATATCGGAATTACAGGAAGCATATGAAAGCTGACCTGAACTTAACGGGCCGCTAATCATATCTGAATCATTAGAAAATGGAATCTGAAAATTTAATTCTCAAATTTAAAATCTTCCTGTTTTGTTCGCTAAAATTTTCTCCGTCATAAACTGGTGAGTCCGATTTACGAAATTATCTTTTGATTGACATCTGTAAAAAGACTTCAGGAGACACGCCAATGTCACTACATTGCCAAACCAACTCTCCCGAGGAATCACCATAAAACGAAAACCCATCCACTTTCTTACTACAAATCCGCATGTGGCTATCCGAAGACGGAAAAGTCATACAGCGGGGAATGAGGCAATTTTTTAGGGAAGGAAGCACCTCTGATTAGCGGGGTCATTCCGTCTTGATCGAAGCGGTAACAGAAGCATGCAAGAGACGTTGATTGAGGTTCGGAAGGGAAATGACCAAGGGATCGAGGCATATGGCATATAGCTTCATGCTCTACGTGACCGACGGGGGTTACGCATTTACGGATTCATTTGCTTAAGTGGGAAAGACGATCAAATCAATACGACTCGTTGAATATCTTCCCTCCCGCCACCACCCACATTTTCCTTCAAATGGTCCACTCCCAGTAATGTGCCATCTCCAGAGACCAAATAAAGATACGAATGGCTGAGTCTGTTCCTTCGCTGAGAACGACAATAAGGGGTAAAAAAGGCGTACGTATCAAATTAATTTTATCAGCATACGGCCGAAAGACGATGAGATGTAGACATTATAGGGGAAGAAGAGGGAAGATTGGTAATTAGACATTAATGCGTGTCATTTCCTGCGTATTCCCGAGAACGTAAGGTTGAATTCTATTTCCCTTAGGAAGATTATAATGAAAAGTATATTCATGATTTCCATGAGCGTTCCTTTCTCATGAGTTCGCAGTAACAGCATCTTGAATTACTTTTTCGTAAAACCTTATTTGATACATTTTTAAAACTTCTCGAAAAGAACTATATTTTTACGAATATATTTCAGCAGATAACACATTAAGTCATAAAATGCAAAAATGTTTGCGAATGTAGAACAGTTTTTACTCAGCCAATAACAATAAGATAACCTTTTAGATTTGTTATTGATTGAACGAAAACAGCTCATTATTGATTGACTACGAATTTATTTTCAGTCAATCATAGCTACTTAATACAGATACTTCAGTTTTTATCATTTCGAGCCCATTCAAGCGTACTAAATATTAAGTATAAATTTGGCTTTATCATAAAGATATTATGCGAACATTAAGCTGAAATAGTTAATGAAAAGGCATAAATTAAATATTAAGCATCTACATCCTAAGACAACATACCTCTAACAGAAAGATGCTAGATCAAGTACTCATTGAAGCAGTCCCTCGTAAGGTCATTACGACAACAAGTGCATTTAAAAGTTCAATTACCTCCACAATGGACAATTTCGACGCATTGCGACGCAGAATTATCTCTCCGCGCCGAAGACATTTCCGAGAGAGGTTTTCCTTTTGACCGAGATAAATCCTTTCGATCTTCGAGAGCTTTTGCATTAAGCTATCCGTTCGCATTTTTTCATTAATGCCCCTCTCACGGCGGCAACCAGCAAATCCAACCCTCGTGCCTCGACTCTAAAGAAGTAAAAACGAACCATTCTCCTCGACGAGCCTCGCGTGAGGCCAAATGAGAGCCGACGCGTAAAATCCGTGGGGCACTTTCACCGCGGCACGCGCTCTTTTCAATAGGAAGGCAGTTGTTTGCGCGATTGAAAAACTCAGATTATATCCCCGGCGCGTTGGCAGCGGTGGCGGATTGGAGAAACGCCGCGTCACCTACCGGCGGGAATATGCTAACTACGAGAAAAACGACTGACTCACGAATGAGGAATTCTCGCTTTCCCGCATCGACGGTCACGGGAAGAAAAATACGCGTGGGATTTACGAATCTAAAGGAGGGAGGCTTAAAACGCTCCTCTATCGAAGAGATGGGGGAGAAAATTAAACTCCGCGAGAGCAAATGAAGGAGAATAGAGGGGACAAAAGTAGTGCCGTAAAAATTGATAGTGAATGGGTCGGGATGGGTATAACGAAGGAGCAAAGGGGAGAGTTTTTAAGAGAAGAAAAGAATGAGAGCGAGAGTCCATTGGCTGTAACTTTAAGCGGTGAATGAGAAGGGAGGAATTATACCCAAGCTTTAGTTTCTTCGTTTTTATTTTTACGACCGAGCGGTTGCGTTTTGATATGTGCCCTATAAGGAGAGATATGTGCGGTGTAAGGAAATAAAGCCGCTGACTTCTGGGTTTAATCAAAGGACACGAGGATTAAGCAGAAATCCGCATTAAAAAATAAATATTCCGAAAGTCTAATAAGCCATAAACTCGAAGGGTAATATAAGGTTTGAAATTAAAAAGGAGGCCGTAAAAACAACCCTCCAAGTTTAACCAACGAATTTGCTTTTAATTTCGGAACCGTATTTTAAAATCAATGTCCTTCCAAAATCGGGAGAATTAGAAAGTGAAACGGTGGCGGTTAGGGGCTGGTTTATCGTAGAGTTATAGGGGTTGGCTTTCAAGGAAATAGGGATAAAATATCTTATTCAATTCAGAAGCTGACGTCTATAAAAATTGCAATAGCAATTTTTATAGACGTTTTTCGGTTACTAATAATTAGTAACCGAATCCCCAGCCGAATACATTTTCGATTTTTGGGAAACTTCGAGAAGTCGAACACGGGACGCATTTCCCGTAATTATAACTTTACTACCTAATATGATTCAGAAAGATCGAAATGTATCGGCATATCGAAATTTACAATACCGTCATAAATCGATATTCGAATTTTACCTAGAATCATTATTTCGTATGATTGATCAAATCGATTCCCACTTGTTTGGCGATCATACTAATTATGTCGCATCCTATCAAATAAAGCGATAGCGGAAATTAATACGTTTGCCCGCTCACAATATAACAGAGTATTTGAATTTGCAAAAGGGTCTTGGTCTTTGTAAGAGCGCACGGTAGAGAGCAATATCACGCGAGGATTATAACACGCTCGGATGGGGAAAAATATTTAGGGCGGAAAATGGTGATATAAAAAAAGTTTTACGAGAAAATTTGCGGCTAAAAGATCACAAAAGACCTCGAGGAAACAAAGGGATGTCATAAAAGCAGGGAATGGAATGCAACGGGAGAAGATAAGATAGCATAAGGAACTTTTCAAAGGGGACGTTAGGTAGAGTTGGACTTAAGGAAAGAAGTGGGAAGCGGGAGAAGGAAGAGAGAGTGAAAAGAAAACAAATTGGGGATGATGTTAACCATAAATATTTTTACTCCATTTCAGTTTGACACTACCTGGAAATCATTTGCAATGATACTTACTAGGCAGTTTGGTATAGAAATTCCTGCCCAGAGCTAAGATACTACTACTATTAATTTTATGAAACGTAGGGGCTCGATCATTGATTCTTGCGAATACGTTTGGGTTTCTGAAATCTAATAAGTGAACACAAGTAAGTAGAAAAGATTACAAACAAAATTCCTATTCAGAGCAGATCTCGACAAATGATGTTTCACAGAATGTTTTGCAAAATTTTATGTTTCAAGATAATTGAAATCGGAATGAAAGGGTTAAAGAGAAAATGTTTTACTGAACCCAAAAGCATGCATTTAAAACTCAAAAGGGGACTTAAAGAGTGGCTTGAGTCTGTTTGATAGGGTTTTCACATAAACGTTTTGGACTTTCACGAAGATGAAACCCGCTAACTGACAAGAAACACAGCGAATAAAATTATCTTTATGACATTATATTAAATTTTAATTAAATTTCTTTCACTCAAAGGCAAAAAATAAATTTTAAGTTTTAATCCGAGGTACACCATGAGTTAGTTCCTGGTCTTGAAATTATAATATTAAAACTTCTAACGGAGAAAAATTAGTTATGAAAATAAATATTTCTAGGACGTGATTTACAGTACAGTACGTGAAATCCAAGAAATTTTTTCTGAATTTATAAGGTTGTAAAGCAGTGACCCTAAAGACTTGGTAGTGATGAGCTTCATGCCTTCAATCGTAACGAATCCAAGTTGCAGTAAGAGTAAATAAAGCCTTTCCGTGAGGTGACAGTGACAAAAGTGGCAATGAGCAAGAGGGGAGACAACAAATCGAATCGAAAAGGAAAAAGCGGGAACAGTCCGAAGTCCTGTTATTCTCAAACGAGTGATAGAAAATTGCTTCGAAATGAATGAGACGAAAAAGAGCTTTATTCCCTTTGCGTGCGTCACGGTCGTATACGTTTGGAAATCTCTCGGCGAATTCACTCTGGGATAAGGCAGCAATAGCCCACTTGAAGCTTAAAAAGGAATGGAAAGGTTTTTCTCAGACACATTATCAAATAAAGCATGACGAAATATTAACATAGGAAATGATATATAATTCAAAGAATATAGAATTGCATGTGAGATAGCCTTCTGGAAGTGATGAAACAACAAGAGAGCACTAACTCCTTTTTTATTAAGGACGATAACGAAGGTATAGATATTTATGATATACAACCCGATCCTCTTTTCAAATATTTTTTTCTCTTTAAGAGACCAATCGGAATGAAAACATTAAAATTAAGAAATTCTTTCCTATACTTAAACCTGTTCCTATACATCATAAAAGTGACAAATGTATCCTCCTCATTATTCGTCTCAATAAATCTAAATAATGAATATTTAAAGCAGTCTCAGAGAAACGAATAGATAAGACTGAACTCGACGGTGTTCTTTTTTCATATAACAATTATAATATTACAATGAAACCGTATCTTTCAGCAATATTTCGATCATAACAACAATTATCGCGAGCCCCATATTAAATTTAGTTATTTATTATATCAAATTACGATGCTAGATAACTTCTAGCCAGATTCCGAAAAGAAATGAGTAGAACTGGAATTTTAGGAGGGGTTGAGCTACCATAACTTTGGAATGGAAAACGGAAATAACATTAATTAGCGACCTTATGTGTGATTCGTTTGGTGGTTTCGGTGTAGTTTCTCAGGAGATATAATTCAATGATAACCTTAATCGCGTAGAATTATAGGGCATAAAGATTTTTAACGCCATTCACAAATGCTTATCACTATTTAAAATTATTGTTTGGGGTAACATTAAATTTCTAATTATATCCACGAATATTATGGCCATGCTAGACAGTTTCCCTTCTATATCTCAGCACCGTATCTTTATCGAATCATGGCTTCATCTTTTTTTTCATTACTGTTTTTAAAACCCGAATAACTGTTCTTTTGGCCGTGAGGAAAGTGAAAAACTGCTATTGATCAAACATCCTAATGGTAATCAGAATTGCATTTCTTTTAAAAATATATAGTTTAAATTCATCAACTTTACGCAAGAAAATCAAAACGGTATATTAGTTAACTCAGCCATCAGCTAGCGAAGTACATAACGGAAGTCTTGAATTTTATCAGTTGTCATATGTGCACAACAGTGTATCGTAGCTACAACCTCTAATAGCAGTAGTTATGGCCCTAGCTCTTTTTATTTTTGCTCCTGTATTTACTACGCAATAGAAATTCAACCGCTGCTGTCTAAACGGCTTATTGTGAATTCTAGCGGGTAGAACTATTATGCTAAGAAATATTAATCAAGGGAAAAAGATTTGAACTTAATATTACCAAAAGTAAAATAAGGACGGCTGAAGACAATACCACTAGTGTATTTTTGTAAATAGTGATAATACTACGCTATTTTCCATAGTAAAAACGAAATAACATTGATATAGTGCGAAAACTTGGGAAAGATAAGAACGGAAACAGTGGCAAAGGAAATTTATTCCGGATCTGTTGGCAGCTCGCTTCGTTTCGGACTGGATGAATTAATTAAGATATTCTTGACAGGCACCTTCTCTCCAAACAGGAAAAGGAATCGTAATAAGGCATATTTCAGCACTTTTTTCAGCCTCTCGAAGTTGTAAATGCGAATAATCAGAGAATTGCTAATTAACATTCAAAGTCATACATAACCCACAAGCTTGTTTACTCGCATAAAGGTTTCAATGGCAGAGAAAAAGAGACTCCGAATGCGATAAAAATAGACTCTAAAGAGTCGAATGAACTTATGAAATCGCCGATTCATCCCACAGTATGGTCACGATACAGATACATTTCTAACGCGAATAAATTCTCCAAAACGGAAGGACAATGTCCGCTACGTTTCCTCTGTTCTCAAGATACTGATCAATTCCAGTTACACTAGTAATAAATTCATACACATTCTCAGAATCACTGATAAGACGGGAGCAACCGAAAATACGTTCAGTTCTCTCTACTCGATTTAATTAATCGTTCTGTTGATTTAATGAGCCCTACTGAAAATGCGGGCAGGTTGGCTGCAGCACGAGTTCGCCTCTAGTAAGGTTTTAAGAGTACAAAACTTGAAAATATTCGAAGCTAACCGATATGAAGAACTTTAGAATTTAGTCCCCTTTTCGGTTTTAAACGTAAGCTTGTTATTTTCCAAGGTAATATGAAAGCTTTGAATATTATATTTTTCTAAGCCTTGGGAGTTCTTTCTGCGTCTTAATACGCATACTGATATATTTTGATGGCACAAATTTGCGGAGACAGGGTCACATTATGCCACCTTCCCTAACTTCTAAATTGAGATACATATTACAGGTTCACTTGCGTAATATTCCTGTACATTATTCTATCAATAGACACACTAATAACTCACAGAAATGTTAATCCGCCATCCAAATTATGTATATTCAAAAGGAATGTATTTGCAAGCCCTTGGCAACAGAATGCCTACATCTTTCACTCGGATATTACCCCTCCCTTACTTGCTAAGTACAATTTGACCGTCAACCCGGTGCCATTTTTTTAGAAAGCGCTGACCGAAGCAACCGTCCGATACCATTGTGTTCTTTCATGTCGAGCTTCATTTGTCAACCGAGCACTCCAACGCATTCTATAGCAAAGGGCGTCAGCAACAGATTTTAAAACGCAAGCGCGCGACCCTATAATTGGCGCAGCGCGCACGATGTAAAAGATTTGGTTGTTAGCCTCCGTCACAATGGGCAGAGTAGGAAGGGATGATGCCTTGGGCATGATTCAATAGCGGGGAAGAGGGAGGGTAATGAGGGGGCGAAACTGTGATCACAGAGGAAGCATGGGGTTTGCCTAAGTTGCGTCCGATGGGTTTTTCAGGATTAACCGCTGGACGGAGCCGTTTCTCCCCACGGGACTCTTTCGGACCCTTCCCGCTTCCGCGCTAAGGACCGAGAAACCCAAATTCCCGCCCCAACAGCGGATGACTCATCTTTTACAATTGGTTTTGGAAAAAATAGGGAGGGTTTCCACAAAGGGTTCTAAGATCAACAGATCCAAAAAATGTTCCCTTATTTCTTCGTTACAATATGAGTTTTTAAGTTATGCATACATCGGATAAGATGGTTTGTTAAATCCTTGAAATCACTGTATAACAGCCCCAATTTCTATGCAAACGAGATAATTAAACAAAATTCCTAATTTTTGTGAAAATTAAATTTGGAGAGAATCAATCCGAGATTAATAACTAATTATACAGCTCATTTTTTTCTAAATATGTCGTTAACCATTAGTTGCTATTCTTAGGTACGGATCACCTATAGGCTTTTTACTTCACTGATGCAACGATTGCGATTAAATAAATGTAATATTACCTCAATTTTAACAATGAAAAATTAAAAATGAATCACGACTAGTGCACGAACAAAATTGAATTCTAGAGAGCATTCTAACTACTCCTCGCAATTGACCTTGGAACTTCGATATGAACTGAATTGCAACTCTAAATATACAAAAGTTTATCATTCTCTGAAGCTCGCTAGATTGCGAAACCTTATTGTTGTACAAAGTACGAGGATTAAAGAAATGAGTCCAGTCTCTCGTACCACAGACAAAATCTTTCAACTTGAGTATGAGAAACAGAAAATTCCGACTGCGATGTTTACAAATACTCACATTTAGGTCCGTTTTCCTCATCGTAATACCAAAAATAGCTTTCAAACATTTCCTCAAACAAACTATAGGCTATAAACTTAAATTCCCTCCTCTACCATCAAAACTATCGCACCGAATAATGTATTCACCTCATTAACGCCGTCACAAACCGCTCACAGCAGTGGTCCCGAACGGTCAAGAGTCGGAGAGAAACTCCGAATCAAAGAGATCTAGCATTCGATTTAATTTTCGCCTGGGAACGCATTCGACAGATTACTAAGGTCAAAAAAATCCAAATGGCCGGACCGCAACCCTTGCTGAGGCACGTCGATCAAAACAGCCGTCGCGGAAAGAAGACAAAAGAGCCGCCGGATTCGTCGCGACGCCCACAAAGCGTGGACTGACCGACAGAGCCGGCGGAGTGTGGGGACGGTCAACAGACGACATTCTCCGCCCAGAAAAAACTCCCTTGGGTCCGGAGAAGGGCCACAATCAAGGCCGGACAATCGGAAAACCAGTTTAGGGCGGAGGAGGACCACGGCGGGGTTCCTGAGGGACACGCGCCCTGCCGGAAGGAGAGGAAGAGGTGAGCGCGTGGGGAAAAACAATGGAGTGACGAAAAGCGAAAACAATATATCGGGATGCAGTGATGCGAAATCGGTTGCGGGAGGAGGGCTACGGGGGCGGAGACGATAGGAAAGCACAAAAGAGGGCGTCCGAAACAGAAACAGTCCGAGGAAATGGGAATTTTGTGAAGGCGTGACCCAAATGAAAGAATACAAGGGGATTGAAAGAATGAACTGTCCTGAAAGAGATGTAATAGTTGAAGAAATGATGAGGAAACAATCGGATATTTTTTGAGGGATAGCAGACTGCGATATTTCACCGCTGAATACAATTTTACTACTGTGGACACAAGAGGATGACTAGTGGTTTGAAATCAATATCGACAAAATGCTCACCGATAAAGTAAATCTTTGCCTCTCAAATCTAATCGAATGGTAAACGTTTTTCCAATCCTTCACTTTACTTTTACTCCTAGTATAAGAATGTGAAGTCTTCGATGGCGAAATGGTTAGCAACTCCTAAGATCCAGTTTTGAGTCTCGTATAGCAGGAGATTTTTCCGGTTAGGGAACAGATGTGGGTGTTCGTCCAATCTTGGGTAACCCACTGTAATTGTCCTCTTTATGAATGTTTGCTGGGACATTTAGAACTTATAAAACAAAGAAATATACCTAAAGTAAATAAGAATCGTTCTTACGTAACATATTCCAAATTCCTAAAATAACAAAAATGAAAAAGAATGTGTTATGACAACATGTCATTAAGAAATAATTTCTTCTAACTTTGTCTAAGAAGGCAATATTTTGATCTTATGGTTTCTTTTCATGCCACAAATAATACCATAGAGAAACCCTCTCCAAATCGTACCTTTAAAATATTCGTACTGCGATTTTATTTATGGCGAATTAAAGCGTATAACTATCGACCTCAAACGTAGCCTATGGCATTTAATTCCACCTCGGTAGCATGAAGGGCCCAAAAAAGCAGGCATGCCTAATTAATTCTAAACCTCTGTGAGATGATTACGTATTAGATTCAAGCAACGCGCTGGAAGACAAAAAATGAGAGATCTAACTTTATTTGCGGAACAATTTCTTGGTGCGAATGAGAGCATGGATTAGAAACTTAGATGAATAATGTAAGGGAAATTGTGGTAGAAATGGGAGATGATGGAAGTGTCGGTTGACTGTAAATCTCAGACATTACTAGGTTATTGTCGTAGCAGCGAGAAAGACCGAGAATTCAAGGATTTTTCACGCCACGCTCGTCTCATTCCAATTTTAAATCAAACTCTGGAACGCCTCTCCCCCTACATTTGCTCTCCATTTTCTCTCCATTCTTCCCCCGCACTTCGTAAGGGAGATAGAGCATCCGACATACTGAATGGTGTTCTGCGGTTTTGTATAATGCAAAAAAGTTTTGCATGGAAATAAATGGAGACTTCCTGCGATCCTTTTTATCTCATAAGGGGTAACTGATTTTTTTATGGCACATCAAACAAACAGGATACTCCCGTTCTCCAGCAGTTTCAAGATGCTACTTTGTTGCGGATCGAATAAGTGATCTTCAATCCGCACGTTAACTAGGAAGGGAAATCTACTCGTACTTATGAAACTATTGACTCGTTTCCTTACATTACTAAAAATCAGATTTCATTGTTACATGTGGATATAATGCATCGAATACTGTAACGTTTACTGCTTACCGTGAACACGATAAATCTGATTATAATTTCTGCTGAAGTGATTTATCATAATTATACAGTACGAGCTATTCTGTACGCGCACAATATTTTTCGGCATTGCAGGATATTTGAAGTAAATTAAATCCAACTATCACCAATTCAATCAGTACATGCTGCTTATCATATGGTTACCAAAAATTATTTGTACATGGATATAATGAGTATATATCTTGTTTATTAATATATCTCCGGGTTATTTATACAATCTCAGAAGTACGTACTTTCCTCATTATTATTTTTTCCTCCTGTTCACGCCTTTCTTAGTTGTACTATTTCCCATTCGCTTTTTCTGAGATCATATATTATCTCAGTTTTATTACACTAAGAAACTCCTTCACCCTGGTTCCCTTTATTGTCGCTCCCTTAAGGCAAACATTTAGTTGAAAAACGTAACATAATGGATAACAGCAGCTTTCACTTCGTGGAACCTTCTAATATTATTCATGGAGAAATATAACTTGTGTTATATGAATTATTGTTCATATTCTTGGCAATGAGTGAAAGGTAAGACAGGATTTTCTAGTCTTGATTTCGCACAATAAAGCCTATCGGTACTCAATGGTAGATAAATGCCAAAATACTGCTATTCCAGTTAAATATGCTGAATATAAATAAGGATTTACCATTTAATTCATAGAATGCGAATGATCCTCTATCACAAAAACAGAAAACAACGCAGATTGCTCTTGTGAGGGTCACTTCATCAAATATTTCCAGGAAGGATCTTGCATCTTCAAGAATTCAAACTTCCAGAATTTAAACCCTTCCACTCCGAAGTAAATCAGTTAAACGAGAAGGAAATTCCAATCACAAATCTCGGACCTTTAAAACGATTCAAGCGTAAGACTCCGTGTTCAAGTTAGAGTAAATTACTGCCTTATCCGTTCCTAGGTTTTCCATTAACTCCATCATTACATGCCAATGACATAGGAATCTCTGTCGCCCCGGGAATGCTGCAAGGGAGACCATGCGTCTTTCGATGATTGCGCCCGATGAGGGAGAGGCAGGGATACAGTAGCCGCCTAATAGAATGCTGAGATTGACGAATGATTCTGTTGATGAACAGGAGAGATGGAGACAAACAGAATGACTGAATCGAAAGCACAGAGGGTGCAACGCAGGAAATGGAATTGCAGAAAAAACAGATTGCTTCGAATTAAGAGGAATTCTCGGCATCAGTTACTTGTCGCATTCTCGTCGCGTCTTTTCCAAATGCCTTTCAACTTTCGATCTGGAAGAGAAAAGTTTCGCATGCAGAATTCACTAGCTCATCCGATTCGAATTTTCGATTCTAAGATAATCGTAGCTCTTGGAACAAAATCTAGTTAGTTAACTTCCTCGGAAAATGTATCCTATGCAGTAAATCAATTCCGAAAGAATTTAACTTGCTTGTTTTCAAGTTCGGTTCGCTTTCACAAAGATACCCTAAGATTTATTGAGATTTGATTGGACCCATCTTCGCATTTTTAGGTGCGTTCTCTCTAGTTTATAATTGAGCAAATGCAGCTGCGAGATTAAAAGGATAAGACTAATTTTATAGAATAAAATTTATATTTCATTAAATAAACTACACATTTATTCCTAAATTAACTCAATGGATACATAGTCGAATGGCAGCATGGCAAGGTATCTCGTCTCAGACACACCGTAGCACAATATTCATTGATGAAATAATACCGCGAGAAGACTATAATTGTTGTATTTTTTTAAATAATCCATTTTTAACCTACTTTATGACTTTACCCCTCGACTGACTCAATCTGTATAAGCAAAATACATTTCAATTTCCTATTGAGAACCCAATTCAATAGCTCTCAATACATGACAGTCCGAATAAGTAAAATTATCTAGAACGGGCTTCCGATCGTTCTCTGAAAACCAGAAACACTCCTCGGCTCTTCAGTCAGCAAAACCTCGAAGCGTCGCAGCTTCCCGAGTTGTTTAATAAAGATGGCTTCGAAGGAATACTTCTGGATATTGTCAACCTGACGGGGCCACCCACACCGCTCCTGCAAAGGCGACTGCTTCCCCACCCTTCCGACCGCTAACCAAACTCTTCCGAGACCAGACGCATTTTCCGTTCTTCGCGACAGAAATATGGAAAAGAAAGGGAGACGCAAGCTCTCAGACTTTTTTCGAGTGCAAATGGGGATTCTGGGACGCATTACAAGGGAGAGGGAAAAGATAAGAAAACCTCCTTTTTTCGGAAGGAAAACTGTTGGGAAATAAACGCAGAGGAAGAAACGTCAGACGCTGGAGGGGACCGCAATATTGTCAACGATGGAGAGATGAAACGATTGACATTAACTTATACGGAATTCCACCTGCATCTGAATAAGATACATGAACTAATAGAAAGTCACTGAGGAGAATAGTGTTAAAAGGGGCTATTTTATACGCTTAAGAGTAAATGCTAATTAACTGTTAATTACAAAATTTTCCGACGGATTTATTGTAGTTACGATGATCACGTTATGATCATGTGAAAAAATATAGTTGAAAAGCATCCGTAAATTGAAATGAAATTAGTGAGTCACAAAAAATATTTTTGTGCTTGCTTAATGATGCCACTCTATCTGATCTTAATGAATGTACCTGTGCCAATAAATCGTGGCATAACTATCAACTCCAACGTTTCCCAAATTTCTTTTCATTGGTTACATCATAATAATTCTTATACATAATTAAAATGGCCGTCGAGTGCTAAATGTCGTTTCGATATGCTAACATCAAAATGGCTTCTTTACCAAATTTGTAACAAAACGATTTTTTTTCGACTGCTCTTGATTTTTTCATCACGAGTTGACTTTCTTTTCTTTTCATCCTAACAATACCCAAAATCGAATTCTCATCATCCCATTAGGCGACCCTCCCAGAAGAGCAATAAAATTCAAAACTTTCAATCCCATCCAGACTTTAACAGAACATCTAAAATTCAGAAAAGATCCAAAATCCTGAGGTGACAGAACAGAATACGGTTATGTTGGAATCCTTGTCACAGAATGCGACCCAACAAACCCTGGTTGAAACCCACGCTATTCGATTCTCGACCATAGAATCCCGTACAAAAAATCTGAAGCCAAAGGGCTACGTTTATAACTCTCTGGTGTCAATCCTCCACATCCCTGCGGCGCTCTCTCTTGTTATTCAAAAAACCCCTCCGTGGAGACGTCTGCTTTGACAGTTTTCCCATCTCTTGAAGCAAAGGGGACTGAGGAGAGAGAAACAGCGAGCAAGCATTGCTTTTAAAATCAAAGCATTGGCAGCGGAGCGGAGGTTAGGAAGGGGTGTGGAATATATCACGGCGGGAATAAACACTCTCGCATGAGATGTTCTCCGTTCTCACTCTTTCTGCAAAGAGGGAAATTGATGATCTGCTGGGAGTATAAGAAAAACTTCCGTCATCCCTCGCGAAGCAAGGGGAAACACTTACAGCTGAATTGCACATGATAACCAGGGTCAGTATATATACAATATATGGAAGAGAAGCGATGGATAGAATACTATCCGCGAAATGAAGTAGAGCCTCAAGTTACTTACGTTCGTATTTTCTCTGTTTTTTCAATTATACATCGTCATTTAATTTATCAAACATAATAATTCTGGCTCATCTTTATCTACGGTTAAATTGAAAGCCTTCAAGCGATACTTTTGCTTCTACGAGCGTCTCCGATAAATTGAAAGCTTTTACTTTACTTTATATGTGTGAAACACGAAGAAAAAGGAAAAGTCTTACTTCGGTGAATTAAAATATAGAATATTACACGTTTCATGTCCATCTTGGTGCCTACCAACTGTACTAGAAACGGTCATTGCCAGCTATTCTTTGGAAAGGTAAAGAGAAAAGGTTAAGGGGGCTGAAATCCCTCTGTTTTGTTTTCACGCGATACGTATCAGAAGCCGAGGGAAAAAACAGCTCATGTGAATGGAATTTAACATTTTTCAAATTTTAACAACGAAAAGAAGATAACGCACGCTACCACAAGTGCACTCAGCCTACGAATGGAGTTCATCTCAAATATGTATACTGAATCCGAAACTAAATTTGGGTTTCCACTAATAGTCGCAATAATTCACTCCATCTTTTTACAACCCTAAAAGTAAAGCCTAACTTCATTGACCTATCCTGTATATCATGTTTTAAAAATCCCTTATCTCTCCTTTTCCTTGAGAGACAGACAGCCTACCAAAGTGGTAGGGACAGACAGGCGCGTGGTTAGGACACTTCACTTGATTACGCTGTAGAAGGGGATGGAACATGAAATGAACTGAAGACAGTGGGCAGGATCGTAGAGAAATATCGAGACATTTCGAAGCACTCACCAGTATTCGGGTCGTTCAAGACGAGATGATCAAAAATAATTTGAACCAATATCTTTTCAGAAATGAGAAATTAGGGAAGAGTACTATTTCCCGTATTTCCTAAGCAGCTCACAGGCGAATGTTTTTTGGAATAATTGTTCATATTCTTGGCAATGGGTGAAAGGTAAGACAGGATTTTCTAGTCTTGATTTCGCACAATAAAGCCTATCGGTACTCAATGGTAGATAAATGCCAAAATACTGCTATTCCAGTTAAATATGCTGAATATAAATAAGGATTTACCATTTAATTCATAGAATGCGAATGATCCTCTATCACAAAAACAGAAAACAACGCAGATTGCTCTTGTGAGGGTCACTTCATCAAATATTTCCAGGAAGGATCTTGCATCTTCAAGAATTCAAACTTCCAGAATTTAAACCCTTCCACTCCGAAGTAAATCAGTTAAACGAGAAGGAAATTCCAATCACAAATCTCGGACCTTTAAAACGATTCAAGCGTAAGACTCCGTGTTCAAGTTAGAGTAAATTACTGCCTTATCCGTTCCTAGGTTTTCCATTAACTCCATCATTACATGCCAATGACATAGGAATCTCTGTCGCCCCGGGAATGCTGCAAGGGAGACCATGCGTCTTTCGATGATTGCGACCGATGAGGGAGAGGCGGGGATACAGTAGCCGCCTAATAGAATGCTGAGATTGACGAATGATTCTGTTGATGAACAGGAGAGATGGAGACAAACAGAATGACTGAATCGAAAGCACAGAGGGTNACTGCAGGAATCTATTTATTAGTCATTTATTTAAACTATTTACCAATTTATTTAAAAATTCCCGGTTTTATATGTTTCGGTAATACAATAAGTAACTACCGACAATTTATTTTCCTTTCTCAAACGAATGGCCGCGAGGGTAACCAAATGTGTCCTGACACGGCGTTAATAGTAAAACGCATGGCACGCTGTACACCATACTCATTTCCTTTGGATGGATAGGAAGTTCTACTAGATAACAAGTAGCTTAAAGCAAGAGCAGGGAAAGCGGTTTGCTCTCCATTTGCCAGAGTGGTTTTTGCGAGACAGGGTTATACCACATTAGGGTAAGAGAAATACTCTTTAAAGTTAAGGGACCTGGAAAACTTTATTACTTGGACAGATAAAGATGAAAGCCATAAAGGAAAAGAAGGGTAGCAGGACAAGAAGGACGAGCGTGGGCAAGGACGTCTGCAAAGATAAAAACTCCTGACCTTAAAGCCTCAAAAATAAAACTTATGGTTATCAATGTCCGACACTCCACCAGCAAAACTGGAAAGGTTCTGAAACAAGGGCGAAATGATTCCTCCACTTTTTTCGGCACCCTTTCGGAGAGAGAGAAAAGTACTTCACGATTCCTTTTTTTCTGTCTTAAGACGGGTTCGTCTCTTCAAAGTAAAAACGGACTCGGAGATCGGATAAGGAGTCGACAAAAACACACCCGACACGACATTTCTGTCTTAACGCCGGACCGAATCTTTTCACGGTGTTTCTTTTTTGCTGCCACTTCCCTCGGTGCGAAAGGGGTTGTAGTCTCTGAAATGACTCTTCTCGTCTTCGGAAGGTGACCTGCTCTCTTTCCTAATTGCCAAGATACGGACAAATCCCTTCACGCGTCAGTAGGAAAGGGACGCGATTCCTTATCAATCCTTCCGAGTCGGACGCCGTCCGTCCGAGCGACGCTTTCTTCGAATTTATTCCGTCTCTTAATGTCCTCCGCTTATTCACAAAGGATTCCGACCGAATTCCTTGCAGGCACGCTTAGGTTGTCGTGGTGGTCATTCTCGTTATCATTCGGCCCTCATCGGGATTACCCCCAGACTAACTCAAACTTCGAAAGGTGCTTCTCCTCAAGGTTTGGACGCTCTAATTGTGATTACTGTCTCTTATACACTCTGGAGAGACATTTCTTCACTCAAGTTCGGCGTCAGATTTATTTCTAAAGCTCCGATTCTTGATTCAGATAGCATACAATTCCTTGAGCTATTTTTCAAATAACTTATACTTACGGTGGAGCAGGCGGCTTAGTGAAAAAGATAATAATCTTCAAAATTTTAACTTCACTCTCCAATTTTAGCCTTAAGACCAAGATCAACCGTTCTTTCTTCTCTGAAAAGTCTAAGAAAATCTGGTCAACTACAAAACACTATTTATTGGTACTCGCAGCTGATTATCTTTAGCGAAAGTAGCATTGCCAATCATTCTCCATTTTTTTTATATTTGGATTCAGACTCTATCAGAGCTTTGCTACTTATCAAAATTAATAACAGAAAAGTTCGTAGTTGTGTTTTTAAAACGACATTAGCTACGAGACTTCACCTGGTGCTATAATGCGGTCAATACTGATGTAAAACGAAAATAAAAGCAATATATTTTTAGCCATTTATGCATCGTACACCTTATCATCACCTATTCATGCGTATTGCTTCATCCGCTTTTTCCTTTTCCTACATTTTATTCTTTAATCGTATCCTTTGGAATAGAAACCAGTTTCCTCTACAATAGATCTCGGCTAAAGATAAACCAGCGTCCAGCATACGAGCAATGCATTCTAACGCTCACAATATCGAAGATAGGCTTCTCATTCATAAACTCTCTCTCTAGCCCATTGATAACAGACTCTCACCCCCATTCATAGCACCAAACACGCTATTCATCCCGCATATTGTTTCGAGGATATGGGTGGGGATAAAAAAACTGCGTAAAAAACTCCTCAGCCAAAGTACAACGCCTATCAACTCTTTTGCTGCGTAATTTCATTAATATAGGATGTCCGAGCGTCACGTATTTCACAGAGCTGCGTCGTGTTCATTCACGAATAAGCCAGGCTCCGATTGTGTACACTAGCGGGGGAAAAAAAGTTATCCGAGAAGAAAGAAATAAACACGATATAAATACACACTGGAGAGGATGGAACTTGTGCAGAACACATTTAAAACGGTTGCCTCTTGTGACGTGAATTTGGGTGGTGTGAGTCGCAGGATACAAAAGCGAGGAATTGGGAAGAGGCTATTCGAAGCGTGGGTGGAGGGAATCGGGAATGGGAAGGACTGGGATTAGAAAAGAGAGGGTTGGAAAAATGGTCCTATACTGAGGACCGTTTGGAGTAGATAGCGTGTGGAGTGATGAAGGTAGGGAAGAGATATAACAGATCCATACCAAAACCGTCGGAAAGGAAAAAACACAACGCCACCGAAAACACAACCGCCGAGCGAACCGGAAAAGTAGACTGCTGAGATGAAATCTTGTGAAAACCATTTTTTTATCTTCCCTTCCTTCTTTGACGAGAGAAAAAGGAAAAGCTCCTCGCGACCGAGACAGACTTGTAAGCATAAAATGAGGACGGATATTTTCATTAAAATACTTGTCAACCTTGAGGCGAATGACTTAAATCCTATCATATGAGATGAAGGATTACGTAAAAGCGCGGGAGGACTCGTAAAAAGACGATCCACCGGGAAAGTGCGCGATCTGGCGGGAAAATTAGAAATGGCGTGTTTGAGTGATGCGTGGCTTACATGTTTTCCAGGCCGGCGACGAGAAATAAGCCAATAATTTTTCGCGACTTTACTCCCATCGATCATTGAAAACGCGAGAAATAGACGACTGTTTGTCACGAGACAGGGTCTCTGAATCTGACGCCTGAGCAGGAGAAAGAGATGAAGAGATTTGGCGGCGGCAGATCGAGGAAAATGCGGGCGATTTTTTCAAGACACGACTGGTCAACGGTGAGTCCAAACAAGTTTATTGACGCTCATTGAGCGCTACAATATTTTAGTCGGTTTTGGCATTCGGTGAGCTTCAGCTTGATCGATAAAATGCAAAAATATAACTCGCTCAGGTTGAGCTGTGGTTATGTATCGCTAAAATAGATCGCGTTATATAAGTATATAGTACATTCGTAATCATTTGGCCAAAATGACAAAAGAGGCGATTGCAGAAGCTCATGCACCCTCCGTGTGCAATACTGTCCCTAAACCTAAGCGCCGACGAAATGAAAACTCGCGCTCATCGCATGGGAATTCGATGTGGTTACTGTAAGAAAATTAAAAAATGCTCACATACTAAGCAATGAATATAATAATAAGACTTTGAACGAAACAATATTTAGCAGAACACTACGGATATTAGCAGTGCAGCCACACAGACATACAAACAATGTAATTATAAAAGCAAGCAAAAACACACAGAAAATTTTCTTTTGGAAAACGACGTGCAAATAACGACGGAAAAATTATGTTCAAAAAAGAGAGAATTCCTGAGAGTGGGGACATTGTCATGCACTGTTGAACATTGGGAGGGTTGGTGGGAGGGTCGAGCGGGGGCGTGAATTTCTTCGGAGGGGGAGGAACTGAGGGAGGCGGAGGTCGTACGCGGAGGTGGAAGTGAGTTCTGCACTTTTTCAGCTGCCTCATAATTGGGAGAATTAATCATCAAAACTATGCAATGTAGAATCCTCCTCAGGAAAACGTAAAATGTCACAACCATCCAATTACCGGAAAATATTACAAGGTTTTCAAGAGGAATGGTCGTTGAATTTTGACGATAGGAATCCTTCCCTTGTGAATTTTGAAACATTTGATATTTCCCACTTGATCAAACGAGTGAGAGTGGTTAAAGAAATGCGTTCTCAAACCGAGGTATACATAAAAATGAATCAAATGAATAATTTTACTAATAAATAATACTGAAGATTATAGTAATATGCATAAATATTAGCAGGTTTTTGATTCAACAGCGATATAACAAAACAAACAAAGAATATAAGGGATATATTAGATAAATAGCCAATAAACACTAAAATAATAAAATACAAAAATTAATTAAGGGGAATCATTAGATATAATGATAAATAAAATAAATATATAAAAACGGTAAAAATAATAAATTATATAATACATCATGATCATAAACTTATGGCTCATGTTTGTTGAAAATATTTCTTTGTAGCCAAATAATTCGAAATGGAACGTATATTTTCGCAGCGCCTTTAAAGGTACTCCTAAAAACAACACATTTCCTCTTCCACCCCCGCAAAGTGCCGCCTCTCCCAATCTCTTTCCCCTCCGAAAAAAAAGTATACCTCCACTCCCCTCCAACAACCTCTCGCAATCTCCCTCAACCTCTCTCAAAAAAGGCGAGATTAAGTAAGAAAAATATATAAAAATTCCAAATATTAAAAAACACACATCTGATTAATTTTCTTGCTTAACTCCAAACCAAAACTCACTCTTTCGAGCCTCCGACCCCCTCTGCCTCCACCCTCCGACCGTTTATGAGGGAAAATTCGCGACTCTGCGCGGCGCATCTGAAATCACAACCACACACACACACAGATACTCGCGTTAATGGAGTTTCGTCCAACTGTCTTCTTTTCCGAGGGATTGATAGGGGGAAATACAGGATTATTTCCTATTATACCGACAACAACAATTATTCCAAACTTTTTGTCATCAATTTACACATGAATCTTAACGTCAAAATACAACATTACCTATGAATGAAGAGTTATTTCCATAATGCAATAGGAAACCCAAGACAATGAATTACCTTATTCTCTTATCCAATTAAAGTTAATATAGTCATTGGCATTACTGGAATGATATGCTTTTGAAGATATTTCGTTGTTAAGGTTACACCTAAGGACAGGCAAATCGATCAACGTACTCACACCACAATGGGGTCGTGCGATAAAAATGTTTCCAACCAAAATGCAGTGTCATAAAATGAGGCTTACGTACTTACCTCTTCAGGCCTTTACAACCAATTTGTTCAGCCATTATTCGGTAGGAACACTCAACTCGGACGTATTTGCCTCACGTTTATCATCTTTCGCGTTTATCCATCTTTGATGACGCTTCCATGAAAGCCGTGGACCACGAAACCGGGACGATCATTACTGGCTGCAAGGGTGCTCGCCTCCCGTTTTATAATCGACGTAAAAACATGCTAGAGTGACGGAATCGCTTTGTGGACGACCTGCATGCTCGTGTATTTTCACTAAGCTGCAATTAATCCTGCATCTGCCACTTTATTATCAGGTATTACTCGTTATTTTTGGGGATAACACGAAAATAACTACTACTACATGACGTTTCAAACACCTGAGTAAACAATTGAAATAATTAGTACCTATAATTTCCAAAATCAGCTAAAAGCGAAAGACTAACTATCAAGATATTTAAGCAGCACATCCTGAACTAAGTAAAGTATAGCGTGAACACAAGAATGATTGGCAACTAAAGACTGAAAGCATTTGAACTGATGTATAAGGTGCAGACTAACAGTTTTTAGCGAAGAACGATCCTGAGTACATCATTCGACGACAAGTAAAGTGGAATATCTTATCTGCTCACCTGTAATTATTTGTGTAATGTGGAGCGCAACATTTGTAATATACTAAAATCTAACTATTTAACACTTAGCGCGACCTTGTAAGCCATAAATTCATCAAATTTTATAACTAATTTCTCTCTTCCGAAAACGAAACCCTTTCAGTTAGTATAAACGGATTATTTTTACTGCACCCATACATAGGGCCAAAGAAAAAGTTGAAATTGAAATGATAAATACTATTAAATAGAGTTCGAGGCATTAATTGAATATATCATACCTAAAATATATGAAAATTTGTTGAAAAACTACTAAGATATTACTACGAGCCATGGAATCCAACATATCCTCCTTTCATGAATTTTAAAAATAATTTAACAAATCAACTCGGACAAAACATCAGTGTTTTACGTGCTATTTGAATTGAATACGTCTATGAATGGCGTAATGATAAAATATTATTTGCAACATCTCAGTTTTTGATCCTCGACATGAAAGTAAACAACATTTTTTTCTGTAAGTTTCTGATAGTTCACTCATTACTAAGGTCGCCACAAGTTCTTGATTACTAAATAATTCACACGGGTACGGGCGCTTCGAGTTATTATGCTCATCACCAATTATCGGGAAGAGAGAGACAGCCACGAAAGGCTCAAGTGACCACGGAACGTAAGAGAACGGTAGTTAGGGATAGAGAAAGAGAGAGCAGAGATAATAAAACCCTTAATACGGAAGGAAATAACAATTACTGCGAATGGGTGGGAGTGGCGGTAGAGCGCGGTTGGTTTTAAGTCGAGAGGGCACCAGCTGGCACACCGAGTAAGCAATGGCCCGCATACACAATGCAAAGGAAAATGATAGTAAAGCCTTTTGAACGTTTCGGGAGACATCAAACTCGCCCACGATAGGGAAAGGGGGCATTAAAAGTGGTGACGAAAGTGTGTGTGACTGCGCGAACGAGGGAGGGGAAATGCTAAAAGAGGTTCGGTGATAATGAGAGAGAATATAAGTATACACTTAAAAATCGAGTGCGAGTGTTGCCGAATTGTTATGGAGAGGGATATGGAAAAGGAAGAGGTGGAACGCCGTTCATTAATAAAACGAAAGGCAATTTCGTTGCTGCCTGAGGTAATGGAAAGTAAAAGCGACGATGAATAAAATACAGCTCGATAATCGCTCCTAATGCCGTTTATTTTTTTTCGTACGCGAGGAATGATGTGGGCGGATTTCGATATTTGAAACATTGGGGGAAGGGAATCATCAAAGGACTGGGTTGTCAAGATGTGCTTTGTTGGTGAAGCAACCGTATTCTAATAATATTTTGAAATATCCTGATATGTATAGAAATCCTAGTCATTCTTGTGTACTGTTTAGTGCTTCCTTCCAAATCCAATAAATTGTAAATCGTAAAAGAAAGAAAAGAAAAACGGGATACTTCTCGTATATATGAAATTCGCAAAGCAGTAGAGCAAAACACTATGCAAAACAGTCCTCTTCGAAAACGCTCTGAATTGGTGAAAATGTAAAACGAGTATAGACCATAATTGTAAAACATGACGTAGAAGATAGAACGTTAAAGAAAGGAAAAACATTGATATTATACTTAAAAGCAAGATTCCTCTATGCATACTGACCATAAATTCCGCCATTGCAGGCTTAAATCAAATCCGTTACCTTAAAGTAGTAATTTTATATGATTGATAAAGCGGGAGTTCATGTCTCCATTAAAATTATTGCTTGTTTCGGTTACACGTTCAATTAACCGTTCGCAGATTCGTGATGATGGAAACTTATTTGCAAAAAGACACGAAATTCCAGCATAGAATTATTCCATTTGTCAACCTATAATAAGATACATTACTCCCCACTCTCGCAAATACCACACGAGGGAAGTCATAACTATCCACGTATCAGCTGAAATTATAAACTCATTCTTCGACTTTCCTTCGCTTGTCTCCCATGCAAACCTTCGAGCGCCTTCCTGAAAAACGCCATTACCGAACTAAGAGACACGTTCGAGCTAATTCTTCGTGATCGAGTGGCCGGGAAAGCTATGTAATGAGCTCAGGTAAGAGAATGATGGAAGAACGGACGTATAAGATTAAACACAGCCTCGCGGCTTTTTCGTTTTCCCCCACCCTCCACTCATTTGCGTCGACTTTGAGATGGAATGATTCCCTCTTGCAGGAATATACCGCCTTGCTTTAATCGGGCGAGAGGAAAAACTTCGAGCCGAGTATGCAAATGAGCATCCCACTCTAGTCCTAACCTGTAACGCGTGCTTTTGCAGTCGTAGTTGTGAGGAAGGAGTCACAGGGATGAGTGAGAGAATGGGCTTCAAATCGCATGAGAATGAGGCACGAATAACACCAGCGGCATCTCCATTCTCTCTCTTAAAGACCATGAAATTTAGCAAGCATTTATTTCCTTTGAGCTAATCGGTGAAAGACTGACTGGCTTGGGCGATAAAAACCGAAATTTAAAAATGTTCTCCTTCTATCCTCTTAATGCGTGAGAAGATATTATGGATATTCTCTTAAACCTGCTGTGAATATTTTTTTCCTTTCCTTAAGCTATTTACGCTGACCTGTTTCATCTTAATGTCACTCATATCTGATCGAGAGGCGAAAGCAGATATCGTACTATTCAAAACAAGAACTAAATGGCGAAAGACTTTTTTGGAATCGTAAAAACTACGCAGTTCCGTATATATAGTAATAAAAAGGGTACAAATTTAGCAGTTTGAAATTTATTTTTATACCATCCCAAGCATTCATAATATAGCCTATAATAAGCATTCATAATATATATAGAAATTCATAAAATATTACGACATTAACAAACTTTCAACGCGATGTTTGTTTCGATTAGTAGCGAATTAAAACGTATTTAAGAATAAATTAAGAAGAAATCAATCAAAATTTGGTCTCTTAAATTTCTCATATTAACTCTGTAATGCTGCAAACACCATAGTAAATGGCTGAGTCGTTGTGTGAAGCGTTAAGGAAATTCCATTGCATAAATTTCATCACTTTATTCTCCCTTTCAAATCCTACATCCTGGAAGAAGACGCAAGATTTCACTTCGAAACCCCCAACCCTTTATTTCGCTGCGAGAAATCATACATTTTAGCCTGTTTAAAATTAAGGAACCCCCCAATGTTGTAATTGCTGGGAAGAACCAGAGAAAGGGGAGGATTTCTTTGTAATCGTCTTCGTCTCTCTATTGCCTCCATATCCTTGCGAATGTCTCCTACGAAACCTCTCCCTTTCATAACCATTCTCTCCCTCGCACTGCAGCTGAGCCCCGCCTCCCCTTTCTCTTTCATTCATCCCTTTTTTCGCCGACCGGAATAAGCGTCAACCATAACCGCGGGGTCACTGCTTTTCCGCCTCAAGACCTGCATCTCCACGGGCGCAGATGCCCAAAGCAAACGAAGGAGGGGTTGGCGCGAGAAGTGAGAAAGCCACCGACGAATAAAAGGTTATGGAATGAGGGAAGATGAAACAATTCCAAAGGATGTGCACCTGAGGTACGAGTCTTGGTGAAGATGAAATTGAGTCGGGAGTGAAAAGGAAAGAGTTTTAGAGGTGATTACGCGGCTGTTCGGGCTCGTTAGGATTAGCGGAAGTTTTTTAATCTGCTTTTGGGAAATGTTTTACGACAACCGTTAAATTCGAAACCACCGTGCTATCAAAGGAGAGTCGCTTTTTGTTGGTAAGCAGAAAATGGAGATAATTAGTCGATCTAAGGATATCTTCCCACTATTTAAAATTTAGATAGGAAGAATGAATGTTAGAATCACAGTTTTAAGCACTATATGCTGCCGATAAAAATACTCGTATAAAGGGTATGAGTACAATCATTCAATATAATTATTTAATATAGCATTACTTGTAAATATTTTTGATGCAATAGAATAGTAATGATGACTGAGGGGAATTCAACACGTATACCTGCAATACTCTTAAATAAACCCTGTAGAATATAGTTTAGATGATAAAGGATAATTGCAATTGCAAAAGGAGCACATGGTAACTACATAATTGCAAAAGCAACTAATTCAGGAAAACTACCTAATTCTGTCCTCAATCGAAACGTATTTTGGATTTTACTTCGAATGCTAAACTGCCTAGCCTTATTTCTCAACGCAAATGCCGACCGATGCAAGAAGAAGGATTTTTAAATATAAACCCAAAATAGATAGCTAGCGTTGAAGCAGAAGTATACACGAGGAGCCAAAAAAGGAAATTTCACCTTCCAGACCGAAATTATTCAACTTAAAAATTGAGACTCCTCTTTTTAACTGGGAACGTCAGAATTTCTCCCATGTCATCAAGAACTTAATACGTTTCTCCGCAAACGATTAACAGGCGGCGAAATTTTTCCCCATTTGCACACGCTTTAGGGGCAGGAAATGACCTCTTCCCTTCGTCCAGTTACTAAAGCCGCTACGAAAATGGACCAACCTAGAGTTACAGAAACACCAAAATTCTCCAGGCATTTGAATGAGCTCATTCTCGCACGCATTTATATTTCACGAGGACAAAAAGGCGGCGCGGATGGAAAAAGGCGCTTCGTCGAGAGAGCTACAGACGAATAAAAGTATCATTTGCATGGCAGAGAAGATGCGAAATTCATCCCGTGCGTACTGCTTTCATTAAGTTGCCGAAAATAAACGCAAATTAATTGAAGGCGCGCTTTCTACGAGTCGTAACGGGATATGAAACGACGCGTGAAGAAATAAAAAAGGGATTAAAGATTAAATTTTCCATCTCCGGTCTCAAATGGACTATCTCCTTTCATTCAAAGTCAAACGCGTAGTGCGTCAGCCGACTCATTACGTTGTAGACAGTAACTGAAATTTCCTATGTTGAATGAGTAAAAAATGTATGTAATTTGAGGCATTGTTTCGGCTGGTTAACATACTAACATGGCAACGAGAGTCGAGGGCAATTCACAAAGTGTTGATTTTAAATTTGTTTTCCGTTTTTTTGTTTCAGCCGCATTAACCCATTGCCGCAGTGTGCTTTTCCTTCACGGTGTATACGTGAAATTAAAGAAATATTTTTATGGAAACTTTTAAATTTAGTAACTTTTTACGAGGAAATGGAATTTCCTCTTCTTAAATATATTTGCTTGAGTAGTAGTAGTATTGTTAAAAGTGCTTCGACAGCTGTGGTCATTTCGCACGTAGGCTCCCACCGGGAATAGAACCTGGGACCGCTTTCACCTAAGTCGAACGCGTTGCCCACTTGGCTATCTGGGAGCCCATATTTGCTTGCGAATACAAATAAAACATAGGCGATATTAGTGATCGAAGAGTTGAGGCATAAAACTTTAATGTTAGTGCATCCACTGCTATCGTATAACCACATTGGCTAAATGAGCAAACAAAGGAAAACTCATGAAAATAAACCGATGAAGGTACCGATGAAATTACGTGTATGTTGAAGAAATTTAAGTAATCAACAGAAAGCTGGTAATATGACTTCTAGATGGGTCTAAAACAAAAGTAAGTCGCAAGGAAAAGGGTGTAGGTGACTTGGCACGATAAGGCGTGCAACTAGGATAATTCCCAAGGAGAAACGTACATGAACAGATCAACCAAGTGGCAATCGGGAGACCAGAGTTCATGTCCCGGTTCCGTCAGTTCTTTCTCATATCCATTTCTCCTAGGGAAAAAAATCTGGCTAAAAATAGAAAGTATGAAGCGGTGTGAGGAAATGGGGCTGCTAATTTATCTATCCCAAGATGGATTTAGCTATGGAAGCTAAGAATAGAAATGATTAATCAGCGCCGGATTTATCTTCCATGGGAATGATGATATATGCGCTTAATTTATATAATTCACGGTTAAAATATACCATAACAGAAAAAACATGACACATGTTCTGAGATTCGATAGACGTTGAAAGACAGTCAATACTCATTCGAGGAAAACTTATGTATCTACATGGCAGCCAAGTAATAGACTCTAACATTTGCTGGGGAAAATAAAAACGAATAAACCCTTGATAGGTCGAGTTTTCCTTTTCTAAAGCCGAGAGCCGTAATAAACTTAATTAGCAAGAGGTTAGGAGGAAATAACCAAATACCCCTCCAATGCTCCAATATTTTTTCGGTACGGTAAGTTCTTTACATACCCGAAATTCTTAAATAACGACCGTCTCTCCCCTCCCTTTCGCAGTCGAAGTTCCCCTCCCCAAAAATCTTCTCCGGCACTAATTACCTATCCTAAAGCCTTCATGCAAACGAAGGCTTCATTTTTTCGAATTACCCGCTAAGGAAACAGGGGCGGGAACAAGAAAGCAAGGGGAACACCTATGGAGGAAATAAAGTAAAAGCCGAAAGGAAAGAGCTCACTCCCCATTCTCTTACGATTCCCTTCTAAAACCCCATAGGAAGACCGGGAAAGAGGAAGGATGCCTTTTCATTCAAACCAAGGGGGAAAACTAGTCTAATATTTAGCATTAAGAAACAGTTCGAGATGAAGGATGGGTAGGTAAATAAATCGACGGTCCGCTCACGAATTTCAGCAGCATTAATTTAGCATTTGGAGGTTGCTCGGCAATAAAGAAAGTTGCTTGGGGGAGTGAGAAGCCCCCTTGGTGTTGTAAGAGGTACGTTTAATCGTTGCGATGGCTTAAAAAGTTGGAATTAAAATGGAAAGGTTGGTCTCTTTTCGCGTGGGAAATAAATTAAAGAAGAGTGGGAAGAAATGTGCCACACCAGACCTCTAAATCCTGAATTTCCCTTCGAGGATTGCGTTTTGACTATTAAAACGAAATCTGTTTGTATATGTTTTGGCTGTCGGTAGAATCCTTTAAGGTAGGAAAACGGTATATTTCAGTTAAAAATTAAAGATATTTCGTAGCAGCAAATTAATCAAATGTTCACATTCAATTTCCTTAAATATATCGATATTTTACTGATGAAAATATTATATCGAGAAGAAATGATACTTGATGTTAATATGTCGCTAATTTAATAGCGTCGACTTCAAAATTTTCCAAGAGAGCGCACATTGAAATAATGAACCTTGCTGCAATATTCATTTCAAGACAAATTATTTGACAGCGAGGTAAGTGCTAAATGTCACAGCTTAACACAACAGATATTGAAGAAGCAAGCCTCTGTATGAAAGGAGGAGCAAAATGAGTGCCTAAAGTCTTATGCATTGAGAATAACTATCGAAGAGATAAATCTGACATAACTGCAAAGACGAGGACGGAAAAAATATGAAGATCTGTGTTACCAACTAGCAGGCGATTACTTACGTTCCTTATGAATCAAAATCGTCGCATTTAAAAGTTAATTAAATGGTTAGGCATACTTTCCGACGGAAAACTTACAATATTTAACGTGCAATCCTGGACCGAAAGAACCCCTCCTGGAGAAAAATCGGCGTTTTAGCGATGAATTCCCTTACATCCAATCCGTAAGCACATTTTCTGATAATTTGTATGCAGAAGTTAAGGCACCAACTCCACTTCGAGCTGTAACTACATCAGTCCTATTCAGGGATGAAATATATCACGGAGCGAGAGAGAAGGAAAGAAAGATTTGCATTTATTAGTTATTCCCTCCGTGTACATTTTTTCGATCCTTCTTCCCCTTCCATCGCGAAAAAGTAATCCTCCGTTTGGCCATCTTATGAATCCTTCCCAACTTTTCTTATTGGGGAAGAAGAAAAATCTTAATTGCGCTGCCTTCGAAAATTGAGGACAGGCCATGACTGATTGACGATGGAGCAGAACGGGACTTAATGCTCTTAATTTGAACGGCGCTTATATTCTGCGTCCTTAATAAGTGCCCTCCGAGGGTGAATCAATGCTGAATAATAAGGGAGAAATTACTTTTAACAATTATCTGAGAAATATTCTAAGTTTTGAATCAAAAGCTTTCCTTTGATATTTGTGCGATAGCTTACCACTAAAAAGAATTATATATACATCCTATAAATAATTGGCTGTTTTTGAGGGGGACGTTTGTCCTCTTTGATAACCTTACAAAACAAATGATTTCCTTAGGGTTCGTCAACAATTTTAATCATGATAGCTAAATGTTTACACGAAAATGTACACGTTTGACTATTCAAAAGAAAAATGCTATTACAACTGTTAATTGTAGAAAATTCACACTGGTATTGTTCATACTATAAGGTATAAAAGTTACAATCCTAAACTGCCCCCCACTTTGCATACTTCGAAACACTCTCCCACCTCTGCTCTCTATTATCATTTGTGTTAACATAGAATCATTTGTAGATACGCATATGTCACTATTCCGTAGGTTTCTCTGTTTACAGATTATATATAATGCTCTTCAAAACAATATCCAGATTATCCCTATTAATTTTGAATCTTTTCAAGTGATTTTCCTCCAGGGAAACTTCTGGAGAAAAGAGAAATACCTGCAACGCGAAGGTAATTATAACTCGAGAGGAAACGCATCCTGCTTACGAGAGTGTTTTAGGAGATGAAGAGGCTGGAGAGGTGATTGCCTTAGGAAAAAAGAATACCGGTACTCAAACCTTCCTTAGGAAAAAGGTTGCTTTTTGAGGGAAGAGTAACTTCTCTCCTGGAGAAATGATTTGCCAGGGGTTAATATTTCGAAATGAAGAAACTTTCCTCCGTTTTAATGTTGGACAGGTTTGTAAGGCGGAGGGCTCCTATGGAACGGATGAAGGAGGGAATGCAAAGGGGAAATGGGACGAGGGACAAAGCAAGGAAAGACGGAATACCCCCTTTGGTTTGGAAGGGCTTACAACGTCCCATTAATTAGGAGTAATATGGTCGGTTTAAGTAATTTAAGACTGAGAGGGATGGAAGAGGTATAAGGAAGGGAGGAGAGAAGGTGGGGAAAGAGAAAGAAATAAGAATGGTTGGAGTATAGGAGATACGTCAAACGACTGCGGAGGGAATGAAAATATATTATACTTGAGTGTTCTCTCGCAAAACTATGAATGCCTTTGGGAAGCCAAGCACGCAAGGAACAATGCATTGAAACTGGAATATTTTACTGTTCGATATCATGGAATAATTATAAAACTTGATGAAGAAAATAGCCTGGGTAATATGACGAAAAACATTGAGACAGACGACGAAAATATTACATTTAAAATTTAACGATAAGGTGAAAATCATATTAAGAAATTATGAATTTTTTTCATACGTTAGCATCCTCCGGGAGAACATTTACGATAAAATATAACAAATTAATGCATTGCCACATTAAGTAATGAAAAATTTGGATTTCAGTAAGGGTCGTTTGAATTGAAGAACATAGTGTCCTGCAGATATAGGTACACGTAAAAAAATACAGACGGAAGGAAGCCTTCCTTAAAACTGAGTTCTCTGCCAGTGCTGATAATAAATGCATAATTCCCTGTTCCTAAATTGAAAGGTCCTGCTAATCTGAAACTCTGCTGCAATTTTAAAAGATTTCTTCACACTAATGTTCAAGGCAATTTGAAATTTAACATCAGCACTGCTCTATCAGAGAGAAAATCCTTTAGGATTACATGAAGGAATTCGCCAGAAAGAGGGAATCATGTTAAACCACACATTGCTCAAGGAACTCGAAACAAGAACTTTTTAGTGTGACCAAACTGAGAAGGTGCGTTCAGAACGTAAATTTCAAGGTTGATATTTGAAAGCAAGGGAAATAAACAACATCAAAACAGAAGTAATGGGAAAGCAGAAATAGGGAAGAAGCAGAATAGTGCGGTATTTCATAGTAAGAAGGCAAAGGGAAAGGTCTTTTCTTTGCGTTGCTCAGAAGATGAAATTTACCCGCTCGGAGGCTGAACGCGGATAAAGGGGCTTTTGTCTGAAAAAGAATACAAGACAGGGAAAGTTGTATTAAGGGTTCGGAATGAATAGCAAGGGTCGGGAAAACGGGAACATTCGCTTTTAGATCCATCCCATATCACTTACAAGGAAGGAAGCGTTTCCGGCAACGAAAAGACTCCGCAGCATAGCCATTTCCACTCTAAGCTCTCGGGTACAACCCTTCCCAGTCTAACATTCAAATCTGATAACTTTCTAATATCCTTCAGATGCTGTGAAGGTGCGCGAGACCACCTGTACCCATAGCCATTTACTCTCGCAGTCAATGTGGGATCTAAATTATGACACTAATCTCTTAACAGTAATAGGAGCTATAAAATAAACAGGATAGATGAGAATAGAATAGATCAATTAACTTATTTTAAACATTTTTCCTCGTTTTTAAATCAGTTTCAGAGTAAATACTGGTGCGGGAATACCGTGTCGCCACGCAATTGCTAACTTAGTTATTAGCATATGTCAAACACGTAGAAAATTGGATTTTATTTTGTTTACAAAAATATAATAACGATACAAATGGCAATAAAATAATTATTCAGCATGGCAATAATATTTAACTATTGATTATTTTATACTACGTTGTTGATTGTTCTATACGTTAATATTTATTTATTTGATGATGATGAGTATATGAGTGCGTATCAGAACATTTTTATTATTATATTTTATTTATTTTTGTCCATTAAACATTTTAGCCACGACAAAGTCACTATCTCAACCGCTGTTACCAGTTATAATCATAAATGACTTTTCCCGAAGACCAAATTTTTGTCTCGAAATATAGGTACTTGAAGAATGTAGACCTGAATGAATTTTTATGAAAAATTTTAATCGCGTAAAAACATTCATTAGTAGCAAACAGATAACAGACGCGTACATGTAAACTGGAACCTGGTTTTATGACAGAAAAACAGAATGTAACATTTGAAAGAATTTCCCACAAATTCCGTCTCATTAATGTCAAATTGCAATTTTACACAAATTTACTAACAATAAGCAAGTCTCGCATTCATTAACACCATTTGAAACCGCAGGAGATGATTACAAAAAGCGGTTATCATCGCGATGAAATGTATTTACAATTTTAATGGACGCAAGCAGAAAAAAGAGAATAAGCGAAAATGCCACCTCGTATATGGCGGTGGAAGGTAGTGAAGCAAAAAAGTGGGAAGGTGTGAAAGAAGAGAGAGATTAAGTGTGGGCGTACGAAAGAGTACGAGGGTGGAGGGCTTTGCAGAAGAGGTCCCAGCGGGTAATGTTTCACTAGCAGGGAGAAATGGAATAGGGGAGAAGGCGAGACATTAAGGATAAAGGTAAAACACCAGCAGCGGTAGAACGAGGGTAGGGCAACAGAGAGAGAGAGTTCATCAGGACAATGCGCTTGTTTTGCAGGATTTGATGTCGCTCATTTTAAGGGAATGAAGATCATTCCAAGCGAAAGAGAAATATACAAAAATTTTTCAACTATCATAGGCAATTTCTGCAATAAAAGTCTCTATTTTTAAATCACAAAAATTTATAATGACAAGTTTGAGTAAATGCAAATATTACAACATTTCAGCCTCTATTTAATTTGTCATCCTTGATTAAACTTTGTTACTTAATGCAATGAAGTAAAATATGAAAAGTAAAGTTGACAAAAAGAGATTTTAAAAAGAGAAAATAAAAGGTCGTCAGGAATAAGAGGTGTGAAAAAAATCGACATGACTGGTACTCGATCGAACCCAGGTCTCCCACTTTCCTGGCATGTATTCTAATCCCTGAACTACCATACCGCGTCTCCTCTACACTGTTTAGGAAATGTTTTCACTTGACTCTTTATTTAAAAAACCGTAATATCAGCGACGACAATAAGAAAAGAAAACCTCTCCATCACCATATTCCCTATTCGTATCCGAAATAAGACGATTAACACTCCAAAAGCATATTACAAGGAGAAAGAACGAGTATATAGATACAGAAAGAAAGAAAATCTACGATCCATTCCACCGTACCCCACTAGCTAGAATGTGATCTCAGGAAGAAGCTACTTCTTTTACGTGATACTTCGCAGATAAAAGCGGAGACGTACGAACATCCCAGCACACAAAATGGCGACGTTCTCTGTACTGCGGATATTTCCATCCTCAATTCCAACCCAAAGTCGGATGCAGAAAAGGAAAAAACGCCCAAGGTGATATTTTACGCGCCCAAAAAAACGCTTAGTTAATGGGACGCGAGGAAAAGGACAAGGAGACGTGTGAATAAGGGAAGAAGAAATATGCTGAAGCAGCAGCAAAAAGCCGCTTTAAAAGGATTCAGATGGAGGGAAGAGATAGGAGGAGAGCAGACGGTTGATCGGCGAGAATTCATGGGAGCCGAAATAATGTCTTCTGAGGGAGAATATATAACAGAATAAGGGAATTTACGTCATCAGTGCATATCTGCGAACCTAATGTTGTAGGAAATGTTTTGTCTAATTTATAGGCGAGTAGATTTATGATTGCGCACGATTAAACGCAGAAGACATTGAAGGAGTTGGAATAGAGAGTAGAGGTTGTTAAAGCGTAAAACTTATCCTTTATTTATATCTTAGAAACGTAATTCAGAAAAAATCATCAATATATCTGAGGCCACTTTGAAAGTTTTTTTATAATAAGATTTGAAAGAATTAGAAAAGACAAAAGTTAGAGCACTACTTTCGTGCATGTAATTGCTAAAATAATTCTTTCAAATTTTCATAATTTTTACGAGAATCGGAAATCAATTGAGACTCATTCTAAGAAAAAAAGTAGGAGCTCCGTTCTAGAATTAGAGATGGTTTTTACTTCTAGAAATTAAATCAACTAGTTCGAGTAACTGACTTGGATTATTGGCCGAAAATGTACAGGTTCAATTACTTCAACCTGGAAGTTACTAAGCAAGTTCTCCGCTGAATCTTCTTCAAGCAAACCCCAGATTACCTGGTATCCTACCAAATACATAGTCGACTGTTACTCATTTACCACCCACATTACCTGGGATATAGATGAGGATAGGGTAAGGTAAATAAAATCACCGAGAGAAACCGAGGAGAAATTAGAGGACGCTAAAGAAAGGAAAGGACGTTAACCAAAGGAACGGAGGGAAATAACAGGGGAAGACTTGTCTTGCGGTAGCATCCTGGAGAAAGAGAGAAAATTTCATTAACGTCATCTCCGAGTGAAATTTATCCCCCGTAATTTCAAAGCCCGTACAACTCCCGCCCGAAGCCCTTTCCCAAATTCCCGCTAAAAACACCGCGGATCTCCCGGGGAAGGCACCCTTTAAAACTTCTTGCACAAACTTCCCCGCGAAGATCACCCATTCCTACACCCCCGCAAAACGCCTGCGATATAAATATCTCGTATGACGCTCTGTAGAGCACATCGCGGGGATCCGGAGCCAAAACCCAGTCTCCAACACCACAGACCTCCTTCCACTCCTATAACACTCTTAAAAGGTAAACGTGGCGCTCCCCCTTGCTTCTGCGCCGGGATATGTCAGCCTCACCTCCGTGGTTTCACAATGCGACCGCGGGGGTTGTACGGAGGAAGTTGAGGGAAGAAATATGTTGCCGCTCCATAAACGGATGGCGAGACACGCGCGCTCGCCCTTCCACACGTCTTCCTAAGCACGGATACGCGTTCGGGAGACGCCGCAGAAGAGAGATAGAGGGTTACGAAGATTTTAATGAGCCTACGCGAAGACGCGGAAGATCTCCCTTCTGGAGAGTTGAAAAAAGGTCGAGGGAGGGTGCCATATTTGCATGAAAACGGCCCGTGTACTTCCTCCATTAAGGACGGGAACATCTTTCCGAAAAGTGGAATGGGAAGGCTATTAAGTGGATGACCCGAAAAAGACGTACGGCCGAAGTCCCATTAAGATACGCCGAAACGATGAGGCGTGATAACATCGCGCTGAAGATGCGAAATTCATCATAACTGGAAAGTCCCTGGAGGCATCTCGTGGAGGAGGAATGCAGTCGTAATTAAAGTGAGCAGTAACTTCATAGGATGCGTGGGTGGTTGATGAAATTCTTAATTTTCCCACAACATGGGATATGATCTACCGTATGCAAGATTATATGAATGAAATACATACAGAATTATTGGACCAATATTTCATGGATTATTAATGAAGTCTGTTAATTCCATTTCGGCATTCTTCAAACTAGAAGCTATACAAGAGACATGATGAAACTTACAAATATAAATAAATTTGCAGTTATAAAAACTACTGTAAAAAATAAAAATTCAAGAAAAAGTTATTTCACCCTATCAGGCAAAAAATATAGCTGAATACATGACTTTCAGAAACACTTTTCCGGGTCATAAGGATTGCTAACAAAATAGTTCAACCACTTCTTTAGCAACCAGTCTCATGTCAGTGCGTTTATTCTCGAAAAATCCTTTCTAAGACATCCTTCCAATTTGGCAGATAATAAAATTAAGATATATTGCAACAAATTGGTTACCAGACTTTTCTTTAACAAACCAGATTCACAAACCATTATAAATTAGCCTAAGATTGAGCCTTCGTTTGACATTTTTTTCACTTTTTGATTACCTCAATAAGAAACTCCTTTCTCGGATTGTCAGTTCATACGCCGATAACCACTGTCGCTGAAATCCCTCTTGGTTTACTACACGCCTTATGAGGCATTTCGCAAGGAACAAGTGCATTACCACGTTTGTAAACAGATATATCCTAGTCGGAAACGGAATCCTTAGTGGAGGCTCTATTGTTTCATAAACCCTCCACCTTTCACCGCATGTGGGCTCCTCCATAGCTGGAGCAAACCCTTCGCGGGCTAAAAACACACGGGGGATCCGAACAAAAGGAAGAAGAAGATGCCATCTCGATGGCAACGAACACCATTCTGCCACCCGTTGCATCCGCGCTCCTTGTTTTCTGCTCCTGTTCTCCATTACTCCCACCCGTCCCCGATATGGGAAGTGCGGCGCCGGAAATAAAAGACAAGAGCGCCATTGTCAGAATACCTAGCAGCGCCTTTTTCCCCGTATCTCTTTCTAGCACTCCGACTATGGTTTAACAATGCTCCCGCGTACACCGTTAAGGGAGAGAGCGACGCCACTACTACTGCTGGTCCACTGAAATGTAACGTAATCTTTGAGATAAAGAGAGCGGATGTGAGTGTTTAATTTGTGGAGACGTGTTCCACACACTAGTGTGATTCTCAAAAGGATCAACGCAAATCGCCATAATTGAAGTGATTGGATGAGTAATCAGCGGCTGAATGAGAGGAACCGTTGAAAAATTTTTATACTGAGCTGTGCTTGCGCCCGTCTTCTTTTGTGGCAGCGAAGGTTAAGGATATCAGGAGAAGCGCCTGGGTAAAACATTCAGTACATTGCACTCACGAAACGGAAACATTGTAAAGTCAAAGTCAGCAATGGTCGACAACTTCAGATAACTAGTTTGAAAGGGTGTTAAACATATGGAATGTTAGGACACATTAAAATGATAGAGGAACCAACATTATAAAAATTGATATCAAGAAAATGTGAATGATCCGAGGTTGAAGGAAGACCAAGATAAAACTAGTAAATGTGATGAGAGAGATCCAGAAGAGTGCAGACGAGTTTTAAAGAAGAAAAGAGAACGCTAGACAAGATGTATGGATATGACTGAATAGAAAACTTCATTAATTTGTTTTTCTCGAAAGGCTAAAGCTTGATGGATTTGTACATATGTACATGAATGAAGTAAACAGGGTTATAAGTTCGAATTTTCAAGCAATATCATAATATTCAAGTAAGTAATTATGGCGGATACTAACTGAACCCGTATAAATTCACTTTTGAATGAATATATAAATATGAAAATGCTCATTTTGGTCATCGTACTCGCCCTTTATTCCAAGGATACCTTTCGAAAATTGAGTCTTACGTTGAGACCACCTTGTAAACGGGTTCCTAAATTTGAAATGAGAAATTTCTTTTCGATCTTTCCGTAAATTTACCATTAATATAATATTGGGGCCTGAAAATCATACCGCTGTCATTCAAACGTTGGAGCACCTGACGTCAGTAATTGGTTCTCCAAGATGATCGCGAAAAGACTGGTACGTCAGCTCTTTTATCAATGAAATCGATCAAATCATGCTGGAAATAATGGCCAATTTCTCATTAAATGTTAATAAACCTTTCGATGATTAGGGTATTCTGGTATTCTTGCTGACTTGATCAGCATCTGGCTGTACGGAGGAAGCGCCGGTGTTCCACTGAGCACCGGTTTAGCTGCTTATCTTGAGGTTCGTTCTTTTCGCATTTTATTCATCTGAGTAATTGAGAGCTAATGGTCCTAATAAAAAACGATCTAACGACCGAATTTGCTAATGATGGAAAGATTATACAAGTCATCGTCATATTGCTTTTTAATAAACTTCATTCCATATTGATTCCTTGGCGAGGTAAACGTGGCTCATTTTTATAGCTTCGTAAGCACGCGCAAATAAGATTCGCTTAGGATTCGCTTTGATGGACAATTGATCTTCTACGGATACATACGCTCACATATGAATAGCAGTGATTAAAAAAATACACCGTAGATTTTATTTAGAATACTCAATACCTAATGATGGTAATTTATACGTAAACCTCCTCAGAAATCGATAATTTATGTGAACCATCAAAAGAATTATTAAAAGAAATTCACCTCACATCGTGATTAATACTCATTTCAATATACATCCAATTAGATGGATTCACAAAAAAATCAAACCAATGAGTATATAATGGCATTACGGGAACGAAGTATTCCCTTTTTGTTTCAATTCATGCCTTCTTTCACCGAATCTTTTGACGGTCTTCCCGAAAGCGAGTTCTTACTTCCTCCCCTTCCTGAGAGAAATAATTAGAAATCTTTTTTCCCATCTTGAAGCGACCGAAGAAAAGAATTTGAAAATTGCCGCTGCCAATTTCTCACCGCTCGAGACTTGATCGTACGGAGGAGGGGAGCTCCAGAAGGAGGGATGCCTATGCCTTCGACTCCATTAATCCACTCCTACCATTGCTACATCCCACTCCTCCCCATCTCTCAAATCAATTCCTCCTCCTAATCCATAACGCAGCCTCTCGCTGTGATTTCTCATTCCCTTCCCATCTCAACGCCTCGAAATTCTAATTCGTAAGACTTTCCAAAAATCGTTCTACTTTACTTCCTTCGCTAGGGCCTTCTGAGAAGGCTCAAACAATAGCTGCGTCAGTCTAATTCGTTTTCAAGTCTGGGAGTTTTGATAAATAATTAATCGTACGCTAGCTAGACAGTATTAATTTTATCTTTATCTAAGATATCAAGAATGAAGAAAAGGTGGACATAACGCTACAATTCGCTATCCACCAAGAAAACATGGCAAATTCGCGATACAGATAAAAATGAACGTCCTGTTTTGCGATTAAACCATGAAACACTGCGTTTATGAGAATGCATTCTTTATTACGGAATAATTATTCATCCAAATGGAAAGAGTATACAAATTGATTTTTCCTAATACGGTTCAATGAAGATTATTTCTCATTTCCTAAAAACTGAGAAACTTAAACTTAACTTAAATTTCAGCTAACTCATTTTATTTCGACGAAGTGATTCAGTCTTGAAGCTTGTGTTTCATCAAAAAATATCTTGATCAAAATTCTCAGATTCATTCGAAAAATTATGGTTTCATTCGTTGACCAGCTATAAATCATTTGTTACCCATATTCTCATTAATGTGCATAACCTCAGAATTTTCTATCAGAATTCGTACTCGTATTTGATGAAGTGTGTACTGGATCTATCTACCTAGTCCTGCAACGCCCATGTCCCGGGTACAGGAAAATAAATACGACATATACTTGTCTTTAAGACACAAATTCGCAAAAAGTGCTGTAACTGATGAGAATTAGCCACGAAGTTTCCTTCGACGGAGAATAAAACAGTAAATCCATTGCGGAATAGCTTTCTCACCTACTGCCAATCCATTCCTCTCCAGCACCTAAACTCAGACTTGAACCCTTTCGGGCACGCATCCCTCCATTTCCAATCAGCGCACCGCCTTATGGGCGAGCGATCTTCCACCCTCTGATCCCAAATTACCGCGTGTTAGCGACTCGAAAGCGAACCGAACTTCCATTGAGGGAAGTTCGAAAATGCGAAGGGAAATGGAACGAAACGTTGTCGAAGATTTCGCGAGGAAGGGGAAAACAGCATTACGGTTCAGGAGCCGGATATGGAAAACAGAATCGATAGAGAAACAAGGAGCGAGAAAGCAAGATAAGAAAAAGGAAGAGGAGCGGTGAGTGAATGAAGGAAAGGCTGAATAAATGGAGATAAGTACTGGCAAATTGTGGAGTTGATGGGGAGAACGTGAAAAAACGCGGGGTTGGATGAAATTGGGATTTTTTACAAGTATCGAAGTGAGAGAGAGGATTCGGAAGAGATGGGGGAAGTAATGGAGTGAGATATGAGGGAATTGATTCCTGAAAAGCTGATTGGTCTCCCTCCCGCGAATATATATTGGAATCTGGAAGGGTGAGATGGGGAAAGATCGCACGGAGGGATAGATGAAGCGTTTTAATTAAGCTCAGACGATTCGTCCGCTTGACTTGGCCCCCAAATGAAACTCGATCTTTACCGTCGCGCAACTTACTAAATAAAAAAGGGACCGTTCCTCCAATTCCTCCTGCGGTGGGCACTCCTACTTTCACCCTCGTCGGAACACTTGTTGAGACCTGTTGTACTAAAAACGGAATTCGTTGATAAAAATCTGAGATTATTGGATTCTAACAAAACTAATTTAGGATGCTTCGAGAGAAATATTCATCATGGAGACAATATTTTCTTAGGTTAGACTATAAGCCTTCTTTGATGCGATGGTAATCAAATATGGAGTTTTTAATATAAAAATTTGCTTCCTTAACATTGAAAATTAGACTCCTGCAGCGTAGTGGTTAGAGTGCTGGCTTAGCAACGCCGAGGTCCCGGGTTCGAACCCTCGTCAGGGGATGGTTGTTTGTGTTTGTCTTTTCTAGGTTAATTGTAAGAGTGGTCTCATTTGACTAAATTCGGCTAAATAAATAAATTATTATTGAGAAAAATATTAATTAAGAACAAAAAAGTAAAGTTGTGAGATACCATTTAACAGACGGAAAACAAAAATCAGATAAGCCAAAGAAAGGAAAGGAATAGATTGCTACGACGTTGATTTATTTTGATCGTGAAGGAACGTAAAACCTGTACATCCAACGCATCACAACTTATCATGAAAATACTGAATCCAGGTATATAAATGGCATTTATGAAGAAAAGTAAACATGAACCTACGCCTAATTCTAAATAATTGATACTGGAAACCTAAATGCCTAGGAAATGAATCACTCCAAAATTTAACTTTATGGCAACCAACCCTATCCTTATTTCAAAAATATTTTCTCAGCTAAAGCGATAAAATTCTAGATGATTGCGGGATAAAACATCTTTTAACTTGCAGTTCATATGAATGATAGATGAAAACAAATAAACAGCTTCAAACATATAAAACACCTTACAGGCCTATCTCCTATTTAACTGTTTCTATGGGGTATAAGGTCGTGCATTTTCAATGAACCTATGCCAGCGAAAATTTCAGAGACAAGTATGTGAGACGACAGATACCGAAATTTTCCTTTCCCTTCGAATTTCATTCTCCCTTTCATGTAAAGCAAACACGTAACTCTAAGAATACAATCAATGGGTCTTTTTAAGGGGAGCAATGCCTTTTGTCAGGGTGCACGACTTTCGAGCAAAATTAATCGCTTTTTCGACAAAGAAACGCCCTTAATTATTCAGTTCCCGAGCGTGGAAAGACGCAAACTGGAATCCGTCCTTTTCAACCGAAACGGAAGTAAAACTGAGAGGGAAAGAGGTCTCTTCGTCGGAAAATTTGCACCTCATCGCGGAACACAATCGAAACAAACGAAGGCGTAACCAATCACGCTTAATATTGAATCCGATTGTTTGAACGAGCTCTTTCTAGGGGAATTCCGGGAAAGCTTTTAATGTGGATTAACGCACACAGTCTACGGTGGTATTTACTATAGCTAAATATGTATAATTAACGCTGAGAGAACGTAAATTTCATAAAACACACAAACCCACATACATACTGATAATTGTTATTTACACAGACTCCTGATATCAGATATATAAACTAAATTCTCTCAAAGTTATAATTGTTTCATGGAATTTTAAAGTAAATATATGGTTTTGCAAGAATGTTTAATGCCACCATTGGTCATTCATGTACAGACTTTACATCTATTCTAATAAAAAATACAGATTTATAAATTAACCACCACTACCGTTGCTAAATCAACATATGCATTTTTAATACAATTAGAAGTTAAACTACATTAACTCACAGAATTCCAATCGGGAAATCACACAGTTTGCATTCGGAAAATCGAGCGGGCAAAATAGCTGTATATTGAGGCATACCTCTTTATCTCAGCGGAATTCTTTCCTAAAATATGCCCATTTCAAAACAGTTCGCTAAATTTTCCGTCTGATAAACAATTTTCCAGTAATCTAACCTCTCGTCTTCTCTCAAATTACAACTTCCCAGTTTCGCTCTCCACTGAACCAGAAATGGAGCCTAATTTTTGTCCTTCCCCGTGACTTGCGGTGGGACTCGATCAAAAGTAATAATTAATTTATCGAAATCTAATTGTGGGTCCAATGAAATATGAAAGCCCTTGGGGTGAAGAGTTGATCAGGGGAGATGGGAGACCTGAAGGGGAAGAAGGATGAAAAGATGTTTCGACGGAGGTAGTTGATAGGTAATGAGGAAAAGAAATGAATGAAATTCGGATGAAAGAAAATGACAAAGGAGGAGTGATGAAAAATTAGGGAAATCAAGATAGTGATATGGATGTGTACTTGTGGGAACCCAACTTTATCCAACCTACAGAATTGCTTTCATTTCGCTATTACCTGAATTAGCGCCATGTTTCGAATCCACCCTGTTCCAGTAATTATCCAATAATTACCATTTATCCTATTAATCCCCTTCTGATTGCAAAACTGTTTCAGGTTAACATACCTAAAGATTGCAATCTAACATTCACTGCGCCAACATACTTTTTGAGGACGAGTGGATTTCAGGAATAAGGCTATTAGCCACGGAAAGTATTGATAAATCGCTAATTCATATTTATGCATTTTTTTGGTTGGTTTCGTTGAGAAATAGTAAAGGTAAGAAGTGCCATCTAAGTAGATCCATTCACTTTAAAATTACAGGGTACTATTCAACGAAACGTATCAAGGCTTTCGGTCAGTTTGTTTCGCGGAAGTCCATCTTTAACTAAATCACCGGCTCGAGCTGGTAATTCACATTACCATCAATTACGTAACGCTGAATAATTTATCGCAAAAACCGTTGACCCTTCCATTGCATACATTAATACTTCATATATTGCATCAGACGCGTTTGTGTAACATGATCGCAAAAGTTAAATGCTTCTCTGATACTTCAGAATGACTTGCAGCTGGTTAGAACACTCAGAAAAATCTGAAACAAAATACTGAGGCATAATACGTTGAGGGCGACCAATGATGGCAGAATACATACAGAGTGTCGATTGGATTCACTTCGTACCCCTGAAGATGCTCTCTTTGAGAGCGAAATACGTATTGGGTCGAATTGACCGATTTATGATAGTTCTGGCGTGGCATTTTGCTGTTTATTTGAGGCTTAATTTGCAGCTCGAGATACCATTGAGGTATGTGTCATGTCATTTTGAACTTCCATGGATTCGGAATAGACTCCAGAGCTTTTTAAACCTCTGAACCAATGGAGCGACATTACATTTTTGCACTTCGATTAGAGTGAAATTTCTTCCTATCTGAACTATTTGAAAAGCACTTCAAGTAGCATTAGTCTCCTCAATAAACCCTGCCTCATCTGTTTCATTTAAATGGATGAAATATTTCCATACGAGAGAGTTGCAATGCAGCAGGCGAGACAGAATCAGGAATGGGACCCCCTTCCCTCATATCCCTTCCAATTCCTTGGCATACTCCTCCGAACGCCGAGTTTATGCTTCCGAGAACAAATTAGCGACGCATTAAACTTTGTCCTACTCTTCCACCCTCCCGAGCTACCCTTGTGTAATTGCGCAACCCTTTCCTCCACTGCCGGATTCCCTTCTCGCTCGCTGCCTGGGCATCATTCAATGACAAACTATCCGTGAAATAGATTCCAACTCCTTCGATCGACCTAACGTACCCCTAATTTTTCCGCATCTTTGATCAGTATAAAATATTGCGGCTTTGAGTATTCACAATAGACAGGCAAATTTATATTTCTAGCATAAGAAACATTAAAAGCCATGATCAGTATGTTTTGGGTCTACCTCGAGGAATTCAACGACATAGTTTGAAATTAAAGCACTTTTGTTGTACCCAAATTAAACATTTTACACCTAGTTTATTACCGCTCTATAGATTGGAACTGGTCTTAAAATAACATATTTGTCGAAATTATGACGTACTTTGCTTTCGAACTTTGACGACAAGAGGATGACGTATTGCTAACACCACATTTACAATTTAGTTGACTGCCATAAATATATCACAGTTGAGCTAACTACGAACTTCTCATATTCATGATATCCTATCCTAAAGACCGTATTTTATAATGCTGTTCTATTACATGCCGCAGAAAAGTTGATAGAATAGTTCCTGAACTAGTGCGTATGACAGAATTATCTATTGGATCACGTACAGTTACAAATTAACTCACCCATTATACCGACATCCTGAGAGCCCTATTTATTTCATGCTTTACCTACAATATCAACTGCAGTGCTAAAATTAGTATTAAGCGCGACTTCAATCACTCTGCCAATTGGACAGAAACTTCGCTAACATTCAACGTGACCCTATTTCAAAAACAGTTGGGATAGAAAACTTCGTTCCCATGCACTTTCCCGAGCTCAATTACCCGAAGCCCGCACTTTTGCGAAATGGGAGCGGAAAACCTATCATTTAACCCATCTGATTTACAATTCGCCTCTTCCGTCCCCGGAGTTATCCTAAGTGGAAAATGTATGGGGATCCGTTTAAAATAATCCTCTTTAAGGAGAGCGAAAAAAGAGACGGTGCCTTTCGAGAATGTACCGTTCCCCGAAGTGAAAACAGGTGGCGGATGATTTCCCGAATGAGACGGAAAAGCAATGGTTGAGGAACCAGCGGATCGGCAGTCGAAGGGGGAGGGCTCTGGGTAAAGCAGGGCCCAAACGCAGAAGGGCAAGAAAACCTTCCCAGAGAAGGAGCCCGAGTTAGGGCGGAATGGATAAATTGGAATTATCGAAATGGAAGGGGAGATGGGAAACGCGGTCGGAAATGCGGAGGCGGTTATTCGGGTGGCGTATTAATGCTCGGAAAGGGAAGTAAGGGTTCGGGAATTTAAGGGATGAGGAAACTTGGTTTCCTGCCATTTCGAAACCCCAAACATTTCCTTATTCTATACTATAACCGATCCTCGATTCGCATCCTAACACCAAACTTTTCCTCAAAATCACTAAAACATTCCAAAAAACGGGAATCGTACCGGTCTAGAATCTGCAGATGGGTCGGGACGGGATGAAAAACGGCGCAGAATAACTTCGAAGGGGTAGAAAAACTCTCGAATAAATAATGGAGAAGCTTTCAAAGAAGGTAAGGAAGAATGAGAAATAATAAATAAATCAAAACGAGCGGGAAAATGAGAAGCAAATCATAAATTCGAGCGTAGAAATGGGCCCAGTTGTTTCTTTTGTAACCCTCTGCCGCCAAACGATAAAAATTCTCCTTCCTCTGAATTTTTCCTCAATTACCATTCCTAAATCTGTTTTAGTTAACGCGCTACCCATCTCGCGTATGATTCTTCTGTTGATGCTCCCTTTTTCACTGGAAGCGAGGAAATGTCTATCTTATCATATGCTCTTTCCGAGTATATATCGTACATTTATGATTTGTAGAGTATGCACCCGTAATTGCCGTTTCCCTTTCTTTCTTGAAAAATATAGAATTTAAATAACATTAGAGTTATTCTGAGATATAGTGGAACAACAAATTACTGATACTGATAAAGTCGCTCTCTTGATACACCTATCCCATCACCGCAAAACTTTTTCATTTTCCGATTTTCCTCCTCCTTTTTAAATCATTACGTTGCTTTCACCATTCCATTCACTGCGTTAATATTCATTTATTGCAATTTTAAACGCTGTTCCGTCCCGTTCATTATACACAGCTTGTGTACATTCCGGGCCTACCCTGGTATTACACCATATTTGTGCTTGCGTCACAAAAATTATACGAAATATGTAATTAAAATAAAATAGCCTTACTGATATAATCGATGTGATTTGACGATATCTGGTGGAACGCCATAACTAAATAAAAAGATCAAGACTTCGTATTTTCCACAAGTAATGTTTAATGCGACAGATTTCGGCCAAACAGCCATCATCAGGTACACTAACAGAGATCTCTGTTAGTGTTAAATCATCAGGTACACTAACAGAGATCTCCGTTAGTGTACCTGATGATTTAACCTGATAGTTTAACCTTACTGATGTCGTCAAAGTTCGCGAAAACTTTGCTCATTCAAATCTCTGAGTGAGATGAAAATATTTTCGATAAATGATGTTTTTGCATACGGAAAAAGTTATATTTATATTCTCATAGCTTTTTGGTTTTTCTTCGACCATTTCCAAAAATAATCTCTTCAAATTTGTAAAACTGGAAAAATATATTCTTATGATCATTCTGTACAAGAGGTAAATTAAAGGTAGAGCTCCACCTCCGTATATTATACAGCCTTCACTTGTCGCTCAATTAGAAGATCTCACCCATCGCTACAAAATAAAACGAACGCCTTAAATTAACTTTGACATGTTATGATAGCGATCGTTAAAAATTACGCTATGACAAGAAAAGTCCTCCTCATTTCAAGATACTGCATTTCTGTTCCATTTTGTACAAAAGAAGAGGACCGTGGAGGAGGTAGGAGGTTGAGGAAAGATGAAAAAATGGGAACTTTATGGATGGAAAGGATGAAACAAATTATCGACCCGAAAATTATTCAGGCATTGCGGTCGTTTCGCTTAGACCTTTGCCCACCTTGATGATGGATGAGTGAAGAAACCCCATCATCTGCCTCGGGGCGATACAGATATCGGGAAGAGAGGAAAAAATGTGCGCGAGTTTCCTTTTCCCCGGGAGGACTTTTCTCAAAATGTATTGCTGAACGGTTCCGATATTTTTCCTCCAGTAGCAATGTGGTAATTTGATGTTTTTGGCATACAAAAAATAGAAATTTTGGAACTACCATGATCCCCGTGCCCCAAAACGTGGAGTAGATAGGAACCTCATTTTGAGTTCTCAAGAGGCGAAATATGAAAGTCACGTATTATTCTGATAAAGAGGAATCAAAAGAATGTAAGAAACAGGAACTTTATATTCCGTTTATTTAATGCAAACGCTCTCGTTCAAGACAGAATATCACCATGACAAATAAAATCGGTAAACGCAATAACTGATGGATGTGTAGCTGACCTTAAGGATGTCGATAGTAATAAAACGGTCGAAAAATGTTTGGAAATTTTGCAGAGAATACTATTCTAATGTGAGCATTCGAGAGAGTGACAAGAATGTTCCGAAATGAAAAAATACATTCCTTAGATTTCTAAGGAATAAGCCTGCCTGGAGGCATACACAGGTAGTGAGAATTACATATCATCTCTTTTCCCTCTTTCAAAGGAAGGACTCCAATAATCGGCGGGTGTGTGACCAGAGAAATGAAAAGATTGTATCTTTGCAAAGCGTCTCTGCCCCTCGATGACTATGATTAGCAAAGTTACTACATCTACTACGGTGTTATAAAAGAGGCCAAACTCGCACAACGCCTGTCTTTCACCTTTCTCAGTCCCAACATCTATCAATAGCTTGACAAGAAAATCTACGATAGATAAATATCTCTGCTTAGGAAATTAGAGTGACTTGGGTGTAGTTGTAGCTTTCGAAGTCAATCCTCATCGATGCTTGAATCGTATACGAATACGTTCGCCGTATTACATGAAAATTCGAATTGTGAAAAGACAAGAAATAACGATATTCTAATTAACAAAAAGGTCATCGATGATTGATAATTAGCTTACTCGATTGGAGTTGCAGAAAAGTCATTGAAAAAATGACTTACTAGAACCATTACTAGAACCATTTCCGATGAACTACGGAGTACTTACTACGCCATGAATCTCAAGATATCCTATTCACACATCCTTTATATTTCATTCTCCAACAATTAATGTCGGAAGCGTATGTTTCAGCTGAATTCTATGACGGTGAACGGAGCAGAATTTTTAATCTCCCATCTCCTATAAGACCTACGGAACACAAATGTATTCAGAAAGAATGAATCTCGAAAGCAAATATCATAAAAATGCTTTTTTAAGAAGGAATATTTCTCTCCCCTTAAAACTTCCTCCCTCCAAATTTCACTTCTTATCGTAGCGTCCCTAAATTTGAAATCCATAGCAACTGCAACCACGGCAGAGTGAATTAAAAATTCAGTACGACGAAAACTAAAAACAACAGCTCAAGAAATCAAAGCAAAACCTTTAAGAGAACTCAAGTAGAGAAGCAAATCTTACGGGAAAAGAATAAAAAGCAGAGAAACAATTTGGGATACCTTGAGACGCACTGCAGATACGTACTTACTCCGAGGCTTTTATAGGAGCATTATTAAATCGCATCGGTGCAAACAAGATTTGGCTCAAATTCTCCCGCTCTTTCCTCCTTCATTTGTCTCGGGAAAAAGACACCTTTGGGAATTAATTCGCTCAAAAAGAAAGACGTTTTCCCTCCGAAAACGGCCCATGAAGAGAGCGAAACGGATTAAAAAAACTTATAAAAGGGGGATTTCTTTTCCAGGAGAGATCCGGATTGGAATTTAGCTGGAAAAAGAGAGATTAAGACGGAAGGGAAAAGGTTTTTAAAAAGAAAAACTAAAGAGATGAAGAAATGAGGAGTGGGTCCTAAAAAGAGGGGTGGGCATTATGGAGGGAGTAAATAGCAGCAGCCAACAGTTGATCCGGAGCGCAACTTCATTCTCTCTCTTGGAATGCCAAATTGAGAGACTTGTTTGGATTAACTTTCTCGGAGTGATCAAACAAACGAAGGCGGCGGAAAGCGTTATGGAATCCGGCGGAAGGGGGTGAGGTACACGGCAGAAGAGTGAGAGAAAGGGGGTGGGTTGGTGAATGGGGGAATTTTTTAATTTCCTCTCCCTCACCACTCTTGTTTTAAATTCCTCATTCCCTCCCGACGCCGGATTTATTCAGGCGTCAGTTTCAACTGCCCATCTCTTACTCCCTCGTTCCTGATACCCTCTCCTTTGGTCCTTTAATCTGCGGAATCTCCGTCGACATCTCGGCACTGACTAGTCATTGCCCAATTTAATACATTCCAGAAAATAGTCTCCTCCGAAAGATTTTGCTAATTTTTAACATCTACGGTGCCATTTGCTTACAGAAATTCTCATTTGTCCCTTCTGGGAGTCAATCTCCGTGGCGCTGCTATCTTGGAGGAAATAGCTCTTCTTTTACTACGATCCCCTGGAGATAAGCCCAAGCAACCAATTCCTTTCTTTTGGTGCTTTCAGGAAAACATTCCTCTATTCCTTTTGGTTATCATTTGTGCCGTAATTTAATTCAACTGAGGTATGTAACGCTTTTAATGTTCTTTTCCATGGAAATAGTGAAACCGCAAGAGAAAAGGAACTATTGCTGCAGCCTCAACTAAAAGGTATTGTTCATTTAAATCCTTTTCTTTGGTATCTTTGTAATTCCTTTAATTTGCAAGACCCCTTTTGTATAAATGCCTGTAGATTGCGATGAAAAGAATGAGGGATTTTTAAAATATGCACCAGTAAAAAGAGTAGCGCGGAGTAATTATCTAAAACTATCTAAATTTATATAGAAAATCATATATTTGGAAGGCAACAACGAAAGTCTACGAATAGCCTATTCCGACCAATACTAAAATTAAAATATCCTCAGGAAACTCATAGGCTAAATCTTGGAAGTACCGATGGAAAGTTTTTTGAACCTGGTATAATTAGCTCTATTCCTAATTTTTCCGAGTATCTGAGTCTTATTAATAGAAAATCAACCTTTACATATAAGACGAATGTAGGCACAAACTCATGTACTTAACCATTCTTCATAAAAAAAACCTCTTTATGACTATTTTACGATGCGTCGACACGTCTAGACTACTTCTCTAAGAAAGAGATAAAGCAAAATTACATCCACAAAAAGATAAAACGACGACCCCTATATGTTGCAGCAACACTTGAACCATTTCTGCTTCTTTTAAAGAGAAAATTTGTTAGAAAAATGTAGAATTAATAAATCAGCTAATCGAATTGCGACTTCTGAGAGGAATCGATAAAATATCGAGAAAAGAAGCGGAAAATGAAACCAAGCGAGGTGGAAGGGGAGAGATGGGAAGACGGAGGAAGGGAAAAGCGAAAAATGGCAAGAACTGGAAAGGAGCGCCATCCTTCTAACAAGTTCCTGGAAATTATATTCCTCATCTTTCCCTTTCTCGTTTTTTTTCAAAGGTAACCAGGTTAAATCGGCCGTCTTCGAGCGTCAAAGAAAGAGAGCTCAGTTACATTTGTTTTAAATTGGTTTCACTCGAGCAGGGCAAATTGAATGGACTGAGAAAGATGGAGGGAGAATAAAAACGCGTAAAAATGCGAGAGCGCTTCGGCGAGGCAGAAAATTTCTTCCTCCCTTCATCACTCCCTCGTAAATATTTCCCTACCTTTTAAGGAAACATTCTCCGATGACGTTTCTTTCGTTACGTCCATTTTTACCAGCTTTCCGTGGAACGTGTATCAAAACTATTCGCTAGAAAGACATTGACGATACCATTCTTCGGAGTACTCTGCTCGGATTCCTTAATTAGCCTATGAACTGGGACCTAACTATTTTGGTAATAGCAATAGTATTGTAAAAAGTACTTCGACAACCAAGGTCGTTTCGCACCGGTGGATCCCTTCCGGGAATCGAACCGGAGACCGTTTCCACCAAAGTCGAACGCGTATCCTACGTGGCTATCCGGGGGTCCTATCCCACATTTTTATCAATTCATAGCGTTTTAATTCTAATACGTCCACGTGACATTTCAACCCGTCCAATGGCACAACATTCATTCACCCATCAACATTTGGAATTTTTTATTCAAAAACTTTCTGACCGATGTTCGAACACCTCAATATCTTTCTTTATTCAAGTGATAATGTCTATCTATCACCACAAACAGAAAAGAAAATAAACCAGCTCCTCCACCCAAAGTTCTGCCATAAAATCTTTTGCGCGGATTAAAAAAACCAAATTATGTTCAATTCCTGCTAGAGTATTTGCATAAGAGATACCTTCGTAAGAAGTGCGCATATGAGTTAATCGGCTTACATGTATTAAATTTTTCTCATGATGAAAATCGAATTTCTTAAATGTAAATCGTCAAATATGCAAAAAATACAAAACATCTTTCACATATCTAACATCATTATAACTCACGAATATCCACACATTGTAAATTAATCATACACTATACTTCTCTCAAGATTTCTCTCGATTTTCTTAAGAACAACACAAATCTGATAAGACAGTGAACCGAAAATGTCTCATAGGTACTTAATTCATTCGGGAATGAAATATCAACTATCGATGAAAGAAAAAGAAATCCCATAAAACCAAGCTAAACATTCACATTACGTCAAAGAACCCTCGGTGACGTCAAATTTTACGCTCGACGATCAAAAAGTAGATACCGTTAACGACAAAACCTTTCCTAATAATACCACCTAAAATTCTGTTGAGAGAACGAAAGAAAACTAATACGCGCAATATAGACATCGAAAGTCAGGACGACGACAAAGATTAAAAAAAGGCTTTTCTTTCCATCATAATTCCCAAATACACCCTTCCTTGAAAGAAAATCCCCCGAAAAATGCTTATCTCTTGATAGTTCTAAATATTTTTTATTTCCCGCGCTCGACTCGTAATTTCGTTCTTTCCCCGTAAGCGTCGTTCGGCCCTCTCTCTCAAAATCATGGAACTAGAAAGAAAAAGATGAAGAACGAAATGCGTGGAAGAGACTTAAAAACTCATTGAATGCGACAGGGGCGCGGGGGAGGAGGAGAGTCGAAATCTCATTTCACACACAGCGCCTGCTTTGGCTAAATTTTCTTCCCCTGACACCCCTATCCGCCCCCGCACGAAGTGCTTACGGGGGCCTTGTGGCGGGGATATACAGAGGGAAAAGAAGGGGAGGAGTTGGATATTTAAGTACTGGGGACGGAGAAATAAGAAATCGGATGAAGACATGACAAGGGGCTTGAGGGAGGGGTGTCGTCGAGAGGAAGAAGTGGAAAAAACGGGCAATTTGAACTCAGGGGAATTGGGTCCGGAGTGGATAGGAATTTATATTCATTGTTTTCGAGAGTTCCCTCACACTCCGTGCTGTTCTTTTGTCACAAACTTAAACGTCCCGAATGAGGCGCCCGCTGAAAGTCTGCGAATCCTTAACTTGGTAACTCAAAAAGCGTCATTTCATCTCGTCCCAATTTGCAAGTTCGAGGCGGAATCCCTCTTAAATATGCTAGACGTGGCATATCCGGCTCTATACTCCCTGAATGAGAGAAAAGTGGAATTTAAAATGAAAAATTGCATTGATGTCTCTTGAAAGAGAATGGATGGAATGGGCAAAGGAATATAGATATTCTTGAACTTTCAAAAATTCCCTCTCTCTCTCTGGTCTACTCGTAAAAGTTCGTTATCTTTTTGAATATATGCTATAAATAAGGGATAAGAGACTCGATCAATTGTGCCATACTAACAACCGATACAATAAAACCATATTATTTCCATGTCTTCCACACCTACACGACTCCTAGGAATGGGTCAAAAGAGCGGAATAAAAAGGAAACAAAAATAGCATTTCCTATAGTATAAGATAAAAACCGAACACCAACTTCACAGAATCACAACTTTAATAGCACCGTTGTATGGTTTGAAGACGCTGAGGTTTTTCTGTCATTAAATTAAGAAACAAGAGGCGAAACTCTTTTTAAACGAATAGAATCAACTCGCTGAGCCAAGGTTACCGAACAATTTTATCTACGCTCTTTTATTTCATTCTTTGTCTTACAGATTCATCGTAAATAATCACACGAGCATTCTTCGAGAAAACGCAATTTTTCAAAATGAAATTCCACGTCTTCGAGGTGACAGAAATAAAATTACTGATAAAATGAAATGAATAAAATTCGAAGAATGCTTACGAGACTTGGGAGACAGCAGCTGAGGGGGCGAGAAGGGAATGAAATCGGATGAAGAGACACGAGAAAATTGCTCATTTGCAAGGGATTTCGCATCGTCACCACGACGCTCTCAACGGAAATAATGGGATCGCCTTTCCCGTGTCTGTTTAAGAACGACAACTAAATGAAAACTACGAAGCGATTTCTAAAACTAACCTTAAAGTCGACTCAAAAATATGTACAGCACAAAAGACTGCAAGATGGATTATCCACTGTGAAAACAGAAAGGCACTGAAATTCGCTAAAGTAAATCGATATCAATTTCGTTAATTTATTCGTTCTCTCGTAATCTTATATACAAATATTTACTGATAGCTAATCCTTAATAGCGAATAATTTATTAGCATCAGCACATGCTCTTTCGAAACGATTAAAATCAAACTATTTGCAACGAAATGCAAACTTAAAATTAATTAACCTAGTCCAACATGATCTACTTTAACTGAGGTTCTCTCTACCATCTGTTAGATAAGTTTTCTTAAATGTGTAAAAAAACTAGCTTAGACCTTGGATAACAGAAAAAGTTTGCCAATCATTTATATTTCCTCAAAAGTAGATCCACTTTTAATACATTGGTGAAATTTTATATTTGCTTATTTAAGTACACCTCACTTTAATGAATCCCCCAGAAATAAGACAATTAAATCATGATAAAATGCCTCTTCGTACAACGCCGAAATTTTATCTCGGTAGACGCTCCCTTAACGAATAAAATAAACCTTTGATTACCAAAGAGAGATCTTTTAAGATATAGATATAGAACCTACAATTTTAGATACCACATCCACCTCAAAACAGTACTTAACATCTTTTAATATATTTATAATAGCCCATAGAGTGAAGGAAACCATCCATTTATCCTTAATAATGCGGAAGTAGAAAAAACGGCTCAAAAGTATAGGTAGGTGGGAGAGCGAAAAGCCTAATTTACATTTAAAACATCCCGTGGCCAACTTCCGTCCCGCGATGGAAATTCCGCTCGCGTAAAGAAACACCTCAGTCCGAAGCATATCTCCCCATCATCGGGAATACTTTCCACACATTGTTTCTCCCTCATCAAGTGGATACGGAGACCTCGGAAAAGAGAGCGAGAGCTGTCTAAAAACCTTTTCCTCCGAACAATTCCCACCGGGGCCCATTCCAACACATCCTCTCTTTCCCCATTTCGGCATCTCCCATCCGAATATATATATCTCTCTCTCACTGCGTTTTGCCTGACACTTGTTGCTCCATCTCTCCCATTCCCTTTATCTCCTCTTCCTTTCATCCCGAGCAGTCGCACAATATACCCCACGATCTCCCCCACCGAGAGAGCTCTCCCTTTTCACGGTTTCCGGAATTGGAATAAAATGCCTTTCCTCTCCACCGTTTCCTCCTTAAGTCCCCTTTGCCGCTCCCCAGCGCGGCGCGGCGGAGGAATCGCCCTCTCCCACACCCACGTATCGTAAAATCCCCCGAGCGAGTCGCAGGCAATCAGAGTCACAGCCGGAAAAAGCCAAGTGGGGAGTCGCGCGGGGGGGGGGAAGGAAGAGAGGAACGAGTTGAACAGTTGCAAACGGGAGTTCTTGCTCGTGAATGGGTTATAAAAGCAAAGAGGGGAGAAATGTGGTGAGGGGGATCAACGCTTTGGGTATCACAATCGCAGTTTATATGCATTAGTGGGGTTTCCCGTCCGCGTTCTCTCTCTCTCCCGTATATTTTCCACGATCAGACGTGCCTTTTAGGATTTCATTGCGCGGATGTAAAACGCTGCGATTGGGCAAATGAATGTTACGCTGTCTTTTTTACGCGCGTGGGTTAACAGGTGCGTAAAAAAGGGGACCGACGCGAATGAACGATGTCGCGCAGACCTATGGGAAATCGAGCGTAATGGGGAAAACAACGCCGATGTCCGGAGATATTAATTCGACACGTATGCTGCGTCTTTTATTCCGCCGTAAATGATCTTATCGCCGTATAGAACGTTCTGCCGGTTTTATACACATCTGTGGTCAAGATTTTTACATTTGAGCAAAAGATTTCGTAATAATAGATATAAATCTACAAGCTATCGTTACTTTGAATCGTACTAAGTAATTTTTACACGCTTATTGTGATAAATACTTCAGCTTAAAATTAATTACCGAAAAATATGGACTGAGCGCTGTATTAATACTCTTTCATTCTATATTATTAAGTTTAATTCCACTTTAATCTAGGTTTTTCGCTGACCTACAAGAGGATGCCGATATAACTACTAAATGAAACATCTCTGAATAATACTTTTCTCCCGGAAGATATTCACTTTATCATTATAGACTTAATGTTAGTGTATGAACCACCGTATTATCCGCTAAGATTTAAAGCTGTTTTGTTTATATCAATATTATTGTACAATATCCAAAGAATAATGGTGTATATTATTTTAATCTATTTTCTTAGTTTACGGAATAAAATCTAGAGACAGGGGAAATTAATGGGAAATTCCCCTTAGCAATCACGACTTCATATAAATCATCTACGCTCCGAAGCTTCATTTATGAGCTAACATTATGACTCAATTTAAGTACTCATGCTCGGCGCGCTTCTTTTCGACTCAAAGCCGAAAAAGCGAGCGTTTTGATGACAATCGACAGTAATGTACCTCATTACTCTTGCCCGGAATAAAAAAGAATCCTTTTACATCCCGAATACATTGTCCAGAGTGCATTAAGACCTTCGAGTCAGCTCGCTAACTAATTAAGAATTCCGAAACGCCAAAATAAACTTTAGAAGCACGGACGATAAACGCGGCGTTTAAATCCAACCCGTGAAAATATGATAATGAGCGGAGAAGTGATTAACGCGAGAAGAAAGGAATACCAGTCATGAAGTACCCGGGTAGGAGTTAAAACCCTCTTACCGAGAGATGGCATGATAAAAGAGGAAAACACTTAGTAGACTGATGGGAGCACGGTTCTCTTAAAAGCATAAGGCAGATGCGCAGAGGTAGAAACTACGTCAAGAAGAGCTCTTCCTCTGACAGTCTCGCTCATAGATGTGACATTGAAATCCAGAAGAGAGCACACCCTCTCTCCTTGATACGAACGACAGAAATTTGCTTCCTATTCATCACTCTCATATGGTCACGTGACACTTCGCGCATCCTTAGTGCCAGGAGCTTTTACGCAAGCACTAATCCAGCGGTAGCAAGGGATGATTTGCGCGGGTATCAGAACGAGTCAAAGGCGGAAAGAAGAGAAGCTAGCGACACATAAAACACCGTTGCAACAGAGGCGTCGCTGTTGGTGACCCCAGGAAGGGACGAACGGAGCCTTAGTGAAAAAAGAACATTATCTCCCCGCGACGGTAGCTCTGCCGTCTTTCATGCCAAACAGAAGAGCGGCGCATCCGTGAAGTGGAGAGACGAACGAAAGAAAAGAAGACTGTCACGGGGCGCGCGGCCGGGACGTCATTATTACGTCTGACTGACTCGGACGAATCCCTCGTAATGGCTGCGGAGATCTGAGATGAGCCGGCACCGGAAAAGTGGTCGAGGCAGATGCGTGGAAGAGGATGGATCGAAGGGAGGGAAAAATTGAGAAGAAATAAAAGATCGCCACCCGCAGAGACCCCATGCGGAGGTGGAGAGAGGGATTGCCCGATGCGACTCGCTAAGGATTTGAAGAGCGTATGGATCCCATGGATTTTTTTTCCGCTACTCGGTCCTCCCTATCTCTGACATTCGGAAGGGATCAAGCGCGTGTTTGGGAGCGAATAAAAGGTGTCGCTACACTTCGCTGCGGGACGCCGCTGTTTGAGCATGGGCGAGCATCTGAGTGGGTGGAGCGGATGGAAAAGTATGGGCTCCAAAGGCCGAGAAAATGAAAATGGAAGGAAAAGGGAGGTGGGTAAGAGGTTGATTACATTTCAGAGCAAAGAACTCATTTGCTTCGCTTCTAGAACATAATTATGCAGTTCTGAATGTAACAGAATATTATTAAATCCTAAAATTTTTGCATGACACTTTTCACTTTTTACAAACGTTTGATTCAGTGAAATTCCTCTGAAGAGGAAATAATCTGGTTTTGCACTTGGAAACAACAAATTCGAAATATTTTGTGATCACAAGGCCCTGAAATGTTATCCTGGCACCTTAATAACTCAAAAAGAAAATCTGAATGTCTAAATTGAGTCCTGATTTGATTACAATGGTTTTATTGATTACAACAAAATATAGAAGAATTAATTATGAGAATCAAAATTATTCAAATAATTTGCTAATTCACAAAAGATTCTAGGCTGGATTTAAAAAGTATATTTTCTCACCGACAATACACACAAGTACTTACATAGATGTTCCTGTATCATTTTTAACTTTTCTTCTCACAAAAAAATCCTACTCCCTTTATTAACGTTCACACGGATACCTCAATATCCAATGCATTTATTACTCCAACGGTGGAGTGATCAGCAGTGAACGTGTTAATTATCCTCTGCAATTCCCCTGTATTTCTCTCCGATAGCCAAAATTATTATATTCTCACGTATACCTTCATTTCAAGTGTTTCTTAATTAATTCCCACCCTTAAACCATACTTAAAATGTCCATTAGTATTAGAAGAGTAAGCTCTAGATCAAACCATTAGATAATAAGTAATTGCTTAGTAAGAAAATAAGCATTGCCGAAGAAGACGGGAAAAAAGACGCATGAAACTAATTCACTTTTCTTTTGAAGGTGAAAAACAACTATGGCGATTTCTCAACTACAGATTCGCAATCCATGGCCCTCTGCTTTTGGAAACGATTCATTTTCGTGGGGCCATTCTATAGGGCATCGTCGAAGTGTTTCATAAACAGAAGTCATCCTCTCTTATCATAGTCCCGTAAAATTTTGGTAATAAAAACGGCAAAAATGTTGACAGCCAAAAAATAAGTATTCGTATGGAAGAAACCTGTTACCGAACGAAAGAAAAGGTTCTTATAGCAAACCCCGAGAGCCAAACCCGAAACATCGAAGGCTCATGGATTTCAGGATGCAAAACGGTAGATTTTGTTCCCGAGAAAACGAAAAAGAATCTGGAATTGATGAAGATGAGCGAACGAGAGATAAGCGATGCCTTCAAACGCGAAGGGTAAAAAGAAATGGAAAGAGGCAGGTGTGAAATTTCGAACGGGAATGGAAGCGTTGGATCGAAGAAGGCAAAAAGATTCGGTGGAGCGAGATGCGATGGAAGTTCGAAACGGGCGTGGAAGGACGGCAAAGGGAAAGGATAAAAACGGAAAGAGATGGCACGAGATACGGGCTGAAACCTTCAAATCTGCAAGGAATGTACTGGCCAAGATCCATCTTCCGAAGAGAACGAATGCTTCGTGCAACTTTTGAAATTTCCAATAACACTTTTCCCTTCTTTGGAGTGGTAATCCACATCAACCTCTTTCCGACTGGGGGAATTTGGAAACGGAAGAAACTTTCCAAGCGAAAATTTGCCCGCCTTAAAAGACCGGTCTCCGTTTCAGTGCTATCTGAGAGTGGATCAGTTTTAGAAGCGGCCGAGAGAGTGGGAAAGAGCTCCCTTTTGCTTTGTCATTCCCAGGATTTGATCACCTACCGAGATTCCACGCGCGACACGAATATTATAATTAATTCGTCGCTAACGAGCGGATTTTTGCTCCAATTATTCATTCCGGCGTCGCGGGATACGAAATAATTCCATCCCACGCTGCGATGATTTGTGTTTTTATCTCCCTTTGTAAGCTTGCATTCCGGAGAAAATGGAAATAAACCTCGCGAAACGTGGTTGACTGGAGATAGGCCGGTGTTTCTGCTTGTATATCCGTGTTCCCCCGCCCTTTTTTGAAGCTAACCGCTAGCTTTTCTTTAATTTGTGGGATAATAATTATGTTTCCCGCAAGAATTTACTATATCTTCGAGAAGAATAAAAATGCTAATCTTGTTGAATTTATTTAAAATTCCTTTTAACTCGTGCAATTATAGCTGAGATAATAAAATTTCTATCTTGAGTGAATGGTTCGATAAACTTTTGGAAACGCTGCCTTCGAGATTATTTTTTTCATTCTACTGGCAGTTGAAATTTATATGGAGAAATATGTGAGCACTGCTAACCTGAAATAAAGGAAATTGAATACAATTAAGGAATTAAAGAAAGGAATTGCCTTCAGCATGTAGGACGACTACCTAAGCACACATGAAACGGATTTCATAATATTTTGTTAATATCTGTTGTTAATATTGGAATGGCTGGAATTGAGACATATCTAATGAGATTATAGCAGTAAATGATGAATACTAATAGAGCTTTTGTAGCATTAGACACAACTGATAAATATATTTTCTCCTTCTGCTGGCACGCCAGAATATTGATGATAATAACGTCTTTAATGGGAGAATGTTTAAACTATTGAGATCACAGGTTCATTTAACTCTTACGTTTTATGACAACGCTCAAGTCTGGGTTTAAATCTCGGATCCAAGTGTTGCTGGGCTAACATGCAAACCATAAAGCTACCGTAACAGGTACAATTATTGGAAAGGTGCGCGGTGAAGGAATTTCTCTAGTTTAATCTAGATTTCCAGTATATCGCGTAACAATACACACCTCTTTTTGCCATGATTCTCTACCAGCAGTTATACCTGGACCACTTCCATTATCCCCTCTTAAAGTTCCTCTTATCTTCCTTGCATCCTCTCCAACCTTTCTCACCTACTCTCCTGCACACCTCACCTCCAACCCTCCTCACCTCAAAAGAGAACCAGATAAGAGGAGAGCGAATGACAATTATTCACGCCACCCCTGAGAGAACAAAAAACATTCGGCCGCTTCTGTAAGTGTAGTACAGGAGGGAGGGGAAGCGTCAACAACAACAAACACGCTAATGCCGAATCCTCCGCCCACTTACCCCCTGCAGTCACCGCCTCCGTTTCCATTCTCTCGCCTCCGGGTTTTATCTATTTTTTCAAATCCTCCCTCTCTCTCTGAGCGACTCTTCCTCACGCAAATCCCGGGGACAGTGGCCAATCGGTCGTCCTTTTCATGTGTCCCTTTTCTCTTTTTCCCTGAGACCACCTTCTCTTTTTTCCCCACCGAAAGGATCGCAGTAGGAAAAAGGCATCGGAGCGAAAGTGAGAGGGCGGCAAAGTGTGTTGCGATTGAAAGGAAAGAGGAGAAGAAAGAGGATTTAGCTTCTCTGTTTCCCTCGTTCCGCCCCCTTCGCCAATAAAAAAGGAACTGGTTGGGTGGGTAGTGGGGAGCTAGCGGACGTATGACGCGTTGAGTCAGATATAGGCAATAGTCTGCGACAAGCAGAGAAAATTTACGAAAGGAAATCCGATACAGTTGATAGCGAAAGGTAGATTAAGCTGTACTTAACCTTAGGACGATTGCTTGAGATATGATAGGCTGCGGACCGCATAACTACTCTCTTACATTCCTCCACCAACGATATCGTATATAGAAAATCCTATATAGAAAAATCTGTCATCGACAGAAAAAAATAATGAACCACGTTCGTACGATGAAGTTATAGAGATACGCATAAATCCTGCAAACATTGCGGCAGATCAGTTATCTTCCAGTGCGATATGAAATTAATACCATTACATCGAATAATATGTTAGAGACAAGATTACTCGAGACTTATAAATTACTCGGGTATCTGACTAGGTGACTAACTAAGGAAAACATTTGCTAGGAATCCTCAAAGTCAGTGTTTCCCATCCTTTATTGTTTCAAGTCCCACTTTTCGACTTCAGGACAAATTAGTCCCACGTAGGAGCGAAAAATTTGTTTTTCTAATTGAAGTACTTAATATTTTACGATATACAGTTTGCTGAAGAATGGCAGTGAAACTCTCCGACTATTTATCCGCAATGAAGCAAAATATTATAGAAATAAATTGTACAAAATAGTGCGATATCAGCTTGCTTGAGTCTCCCATAACAGGTTCGGAAGTCCCACTGACCATACTAGTCCCACCGCTTGGGGAAAACTGCTGAAAGTTACTGTGCTACTTTAATAAATCCATGAGGTTTAAGCGTACCCAGCAATAATTATAGAAATAAAATATCGGATGCTACAGACGAATCGATAAGAGTTAAAGGGAAATCCACCAGTTGAAGTTGGAAAGAACAACTAATTTCCCTGTATTTCCTATCAAGCGATATCTGTGATAAAATTCCTTAACTACTTAACGACTTCTATATGATTTAAGTTTTTCACATTTCCTTCCAGATTCCAAATTGCTTTCAGCTTCGCATTCTTGGATATGGAACATGCGCAAGTTTACGAAATAGCGCAAATGCCTCGACAGGGGCATACATGCCACGCCGTACTCGTCTCATGTGTCATCGAGCCGAGAGCTCCGAGAAGAGAGTTGAAAAGGAAAGAGCTCTCACTTCTTTAAAAAGGTCCCTCCGTCCACTTCGGCGGGTAGGAACGTGCTTTTTGGAGAGTCGCAAAATGGTGACAATTACTTCTCTTTCCCTAAAAAAATAAAACCTTGAGTCACCTTGAAATGCCTCTTTCGAATCCCAGGATTCTTTCGGATCGTAAATTTTGATTTCACTGCCAGATATGCTTCTAACCAAACCTTACCAAAGAGAGTTCAACAAAAGATATACAAAAATTAAGAGAACTTTACCCTATCAAAAAAGTTTCTCGCTTATCTTCCGAGCAGTCAATGAAATACTCTGCTACTGTGGCAGAAGTAAATAAGGAAAGTAGGGAGTTTATCACAGTTCCGTAACAACAAGTTCACGTTACCTAGGTTGCTATTGTTGCAACTGAGCAACCACCGATATCCGTAACTCGGAAGAATTTGATTCTATGAGAACGTTAACTCTACCCGCCAGAATGATCTCTTCGGTGAGAATAATTTAATTCACACGGAACGCTAAACTTTAGAAGTGTGTACTGATGGACAATATTCCTTTTATCGCTCTCTGGGATTTTAAAGGAAATATCACGAGCGTAAAGGTGGGGAAACCCGTGGATAAACCGTCAGCTGTGAGAAAGATAACCCCTTTTCAGTTACTTGGGAGCGTTGTTAACCGTCTTCCTCTGTTATCGCGCAGAATTCACTATTTAAATCGTCCCTTCCGCGTCTTGCGAATTGTATTACGGAAAATATGCAGTCAAATACAATCACCAAAATTTCTTATTCGCCTCTCCACGAATTTCTCCTTCGCTTCAAGCATTCCTTCCTCTTCCTCGATATCTCACCTGGCCGCTCGCAAGATCGCAGATCCAAGAAGACCCGCACGAACCTTAGCCCCCTACCAACCACTCCATTGTAAAACGCACCGTGAAAAGGAGAGCTCGGGGGGGAAATGGACGGCGTCCTTTAAAACGGTGGAATGGACGGGGGCGGAACATAATGCCACTTCCCTTGTAATGAGTGCTCCCGTTGCGCGGCGGGATGCCGAATTCGGCACACGAGATAGTGGATGCGTGAGTAACACGCCTGTATCTCTCTCACGGAGCCGATGGTAGGGGAGGTGGGCATTTCTAAAAAGGAAATCCATCTATTTTTCCGCGAGAGGAGCAGGTGGTGGAGCTCCGTATGTACGCAGCGATGGACTATTTCCTTCGTCAATTATCGCTTTCCGTTTCCTTCCGAATAAGATCGATGAGTCTAAAAAACACACCCGAGTTTGATCGATTGGTAAAAGCGGGAAAAAATCGCACGGTGTTTTTCTTTGAGTACGGTTCAAATGCTGTATCGACAGGGAATCGCTTAGCCGCTGTAAGATTTGGCGATAATTTTTTCCTGATAAAAGTTTGCTATGACAACTGGGCTAGTTTGAGCCTCTGGATGGAAAACAATATTCTAATAAATCGCTAAAACTAACGTTACATTTAATAGAAACCTTTTTTGTTGCCATCACCACCACAATTTGACAAGAAATTAAAACCTTTAATCTTCATCTATTCTTGCTCCTTTGTAATCTAACACTGATGAATTCATATGAAAATAATGTGAGGCACATATTAACAGATATTCAAAATAATTATATACAGACGTAGACAGATTATGATTTCGTTAATAGAAACGGCGAAAAAATTCGTACAAATCAATATTCAAAATGATCATACAAATACGAAAAAATGGAGTCTTTTTCAGTTATTAATTTTTGTTCCTAGAGTTCTTATGAACTGAACGAGTTCTAACAACTCTCACGGCAAAAGAACAACTCAAACGCAAATTCACGAATCTTTAGGCCATTAAATGTAGCGAATGAAAAATAACTTCGACTGCTTTCAATCATATCTTCAATTGTATCGTAGTAATGTAATAATTCACGAATAACGGAGAGTAATTGAAAGAAGTATAATTCTAAGTGATCCCTATTTAGTTCTCCTACGATTTAGGATAAAAATGGACTACACGTTTTAGCCCCCGCTTAGGATCCTAGGCTTTCCTCATGAGTGCCATATTTACACAAAATAAAATTTTATGTTGTGAGAGAAAGAAATGTTTTTCAGTTCACAACCTGAACCACAAATGTAGCAACAAATTCATGCCGTCTCGAATTCCAATAATTTTAGCTCTCTCTTTGAATTTGTTCCATCGGGTTTCCGACAGCATTCATTTCGCCTCAAAGTGCCCATCGTCTACGGTTTGTCGCCACACGAGTGGCATTACCTCACCTAAAAATGTGCGAGAGTTGGTTTTAAACGCGGCAGAGAGAGGAAGTGCGTGTGTGTGTAAAAGGAATGGGTCACAGGAGCATTTGAACGCGGTCATCAGAGCAGAAGACCCTCGGAAGCCCTTTTTATTCTCTTTCTTTGAATACTTTCGTCCCTCCTAATACTTTTTCGGTGTTCTTTCCTCTCCGTTTTCCCCTTTGATCTCCTAAATCCCTTTCTTTGGCAAGCGAGTATCTTCAGAGTTTATTTTCTTGCAATTCTGCCTTCTCAAAAGTATTGAATACTACGTTCTTATTTTCGAAAAAGCAGTTAAAGAATCCTCACGTTGAACTTACTACACCTATCCGGATATCCGGAAATATAGCCAAGACAGAAAAGCAGTCCATAATTAACACTCGATTCTCCTTTCTCCTAGCACTTCTATCAATTAAGTAGTAATATATTTATTTATCGCACGTAGTCTTTTCGCACGTAGGCCCCCACCGGGAATCGAACCGCTTTCTCCGAAGTCGAACGCGTTGCCCACTTGGCTATCCGGGAGTCCTACGTTACCAATTAAAATATATAACTTTTTACTCTAAACTTCGAAAATTATAACGCCTACCTTGATCTGGGTTACAAAAGAAATAGAATATTCTTCATGAAGAAAGATTATTCCATTGTCCTAAAATATGATATGCAATAATAGCAAATATTTATACAGCATAAAAATTTAAAAATGCAATATGTTATCTTCAGTGATGAAAAGGCTTGCAAGATCTGCCTCTGCCGTTCAGATTTTAAACTTTTTCTATGCATTATTGATAAAATGCGTGTATTACGTATTTAATCCTCAAATTTCTTTTCTTTGGAAATTATTTCATTCCGCGATAGAGGCATATCTTCCACAGAAATCGTTATCATCACAAGCGTTGTAACGTCCACCTTCCACGGTTCATACTTCTTTTTTAATATTTATAAGGACAGAGGCCGATGTTTACTTATAATTGCGTTGGAAAGTGCCTGGATACTCCCCTTGCCATAGGTCGTGCATACACGTAAATTACCCCTTTCCTTTGCCTTAATTTGCTCGAGTCACTTCCTCGAATATCAAAATGGAAATTTTCAGACGGATACCAACACCGTTCGTTCCTCGGAAAAAAGCGTACTTCAGTTGCAAATTGCCGGTCGCATTCACTGAAAAAGACATCCTTGACTTTTCCCTCCATCTTTTCAGCGCCGGAGCAGAATGAAAACCTCCGTCCGCCACGGTATTCGAACACGAGACATCCACCGCAGAGAGAAGATAGACACACTGTTAAAGATATCTAATCGTGTAAATTACATGTCCGTGCTCTCTTGGCCGTAAGAGGATAAATCATTCCCATTTATTCTACCCTTTTGAACCGAGACATCTCCACCTATGAGGCAGCTGTAATGCGCGCACCTTGTATGTGATAGGGACTCCGATAAAGACATGGATGAAATTTTTCGACTGAAACGGCGCCGCTCTTTTCCTCCACAGCTATCTTTCTCTGCTATTTCTTCTCAACTCTTGCTCACTCTTCACTTTTCTGGACGTTTCATTAAGTTTGAATAACGCTATTAGGACGCTCTTTGTCCATCTGTCTTCCTTAGCGCTGCAGGACATGAATAACGCACGAAATTATGAAGAATATAACACTAGATAGATGGATCAATGGATGGAAAGGCAGTAAACAAAAGTTTAGAGATATAGAAGTGTCTAAGGGTCATCAACCAAACTATTTAAGGAGAAGTAAAGGCTAACCATTGAGCGACTGGGCAGTTACATACATTTCCACACTATTTGGAGGAAAACCATTACTGCAGGTTCTCCTAACACTCAATTTAAAGGCCCACGATATAAAACTTTCTGGTAATGAAATTCCAGGAGGAGTAACATACAATTTCCTAGGAAAGTAAAAAGTAACTTACTCTTAAAAACTAGAGGAAACTAGAAAATTCTAACAGACACATCGTACATACCAAAATAATACTAGAGGTTTTCAGTTTTTTAAGGCCGAATTTAAGAGATCGACTTTTATGTGGATACTTTTTTTCCAGGACGAAATCCATGCGCAATCCGGCTCGATATTTTAACTGCTATATGAAATATCACTTCAGGGGGTAAAAATATAGGGAATATATAACCAGTCGAAATTTAACTTATTTTAACGTAATTAAGTAAACTGATAGATGCGACAGTTATCGATCACAATTATCTGAAAATGATGCTTCCTCATGACTAAATAACTTCCTTAAAAGCTACTGGTTTATGAATACTATCCAAATACTGACATACATCTCATCTTTGGGATTCAGTTAAGGGAAGAGTGCGTTTCCTTCAAGCATAACGTATAATCGTCAACCTTTGACATCCTCTGGGATTATCCAGTCACCACCGTAAAGATTTACGTAAACACGATTTCACGCTACGCTAAAAAAATTAAGTTTCTGCAACCCCAAACCATGCTAGAAGATTGCGCCAGACATAAAAACTAGTAAAGGTCTTACAGAGAGACTCTAGATGCTTCACGGAGGGAAACTAGGTAGGTCACGGGGACGTGGAGGGGGAAATGGTTATGGTCAGGTAAAACGACCCACGAGAGTCGAAACATATTCTTTTAAAAAGCAGTATCCTCATTGTTAGGCGTGATTTAGGAAGTCGACGTTCCTTTCTTTTCCTGAAGAGGGAGGGATGGGAAGGACTTTTTTGGACCCTACCGAAAACTACTGAAAGAGAGAGAGGTATGTTTTTTTCGGGGATGGAGGATGTGTTATGAGTGGTTATGCCTCCTTTTCGGGCCATGTTGCGGTTCCGTATGGGAAGGGGGGAGCAGATATGGGGGGAGGTAAAAGGGAAGAATTACATCGAAAGGTTTTTTAGTGCCCTCTGATCCGGAATGAGTGCTGTACGCGAAAAACGGGAGAGATAAGGCGGCGGCTGAAGAATACGTGTACATTTGCACAAATATAAAAAGGGGAAATTCTCTCTTTTTCCATTCCTATCTGTGCGCCGTCTCCCGACAGTCCCTCTCTGTTTCCTCCGGGGGCATAGAGTGATATGGAGTGTTGCAGGGCGTGAATTCTGCGAGGAGGGAGATATGGCAGAAAGGATTTAGAGTAAAGCGGGGCAAGCAGGCGTGATAGCGACGGAGTGAAGGAATAGGGACTCCAAACAACAATGATGGCAACAATGAAAGATACGGCGGTTTGGAGGCAAAGAACGCAGACTCCCGACCGCACTGCGGTGCAGCGATTCGAATATGTTTCATCTATTCCACCGGGTGCAATTCATCCCTCTGGTTTGAAAGCTCTTTCTGCAGAGTGCTCCATTGGTTCTCCCATCAAAACGGTCCCATTTAACAATTGTATCTTGAATGTTTCATTCTTTACGTGTTTGTGATTCAAAATGGTGTCAACTACTTCTAAAATATTTTAGTTTCCCATGGAAGCTCTCTTTGTGGAAATTCGCAGCTTTGCTAATCATAAAAATTAATTGCTCATACGCTACCCAAATAGATGCATTTTGCGACTTTACGCGTTTCGCCGCTCACGTGATCCTCACCTAATGGTCCACAACGAATATTAAACCACTCGAAGAGCCAATTCTATTTTCAGATCCAGAAAAACCACGAATTGTTTCCAGAATATAATTGGCAGCTCTCTCGCTCAAATCATATTTACAATCCGAAATTTCATCCGGCCATTCAGAGTACATTTATTTCCCCATGTGGTATCTCAACATTTTCCCAATATCTCGCAACGTATCATTAACTTTTATGCGTTTCCCTTTCATCCCGTATCTTAATAATTGCTGATATCTTTCGAACGCCTTATCGCTCATCTCTGATATTCTTTCCGAGAAATTTGCAAAAATCGAGACCGATAAATTGATGAAAACGTGTTATTTAACCTACGAACAAACCATTTTCCTCTTTTTAACTTTAAACACATCGGCTCCCTTTATTTCCACCCTTATTTCAGACACGCGTTATTACTTCCATTCAGCTATACGCCACCAAGAGTGAATATTTGTTTCTCTCGATATCTTTTAAAGAGATCACCCGCTCTCATTCGTGAAAATTGCCACTACATGAATTTAGATTTTAAAAGCTGTTTCTGGGGATAAATTTAACGATAGCGCTTTAATGGATATAAAATAGGTTCGGGTAGGACAGATGATAATCCCATAAAGGTCTGTTAAGAATTCTTATCATCATTATAACACCGCCAACGTTAGTAACTTTGAGATGTTTAAGTACTAAACGGTCACGTTTTCGAGGAAATTATTGCATTCTTATCGCAAGCAGAAAAATCAATTTCGTTTTTCTCGATTGAATTTGGCGGGAGAGTTATGAGATAATGTAATGTAAGTGTCTGAGAGTATTTATTCAGAACAAAATTCTCAAGGGTCTTATCAATAAACATGTGGACCCTTAAAAAATTTCTCCCGACATTTCTTTATAGGCAATACTTTCTTATAATTAGTTTGCATTACAACGTTAATGGGAGGTTATTAATTACAATACTGAAGTTCAGCCCCCCTCCCCCAAGCGAAAATTCTGAATGCACCCTTAGTTTCAATCATAGTTATTACTGACGAATTACATTCAATTCAACAATAATGTGAACTTTCTTTCGACTAATACATACATACACACACGTGCATCAGTCTTTATAGTAATAACAATAATCACGCTCTAACCATCATAATTGATTGACCACGACAAAATCATTATTAGTCGACGAATTTCTGCCATAAGAGACCACTCCTGCAACTAAAATTTAAAAAAACTTAATCAGCGATTCAGGATTCGAGCCCGAAACCTCACTGTTATTATTCTAGCTCGCTAGTCCCCACGCTACAGTGCTCGGAAAATCTGTATGCATGTATCAATAAAAGAGGGTGATAATATTCTAACATCCCATCCCGTAATTTTTGAAAACCGCGATCTGAAAATTTCGTCTAACCTTAATTCCTGCGCTATTCATCCGATAACCAAAATCCAAGCCCCAAAAAAGCATTTCTCAAGCGAGCCGTCGCGCAAATCTCGAGTCGTACGTTTAACGCCCCCACTTCTCACCAGGCCATTCTCGATGAACGGTCGCTTTTAGGGCAGACCCTGATGACCCCGCCAAGTTTCGACGCCCCCTCGAAAACAACTGCCGCTGCGAGCCCACTTCTCTCCAAGAATATTGATACGACACACTCCAGTGATAAAATAACACCGGGGCGCGATTATTCCCGCAAATTTCCCCGCCACGACGACTCGAGACCCACACTGCCAAAGAATTACGCCCATTAGCGTCGTCGCTCCCCATTGCTGATTACGGACCCTGAGGAGGGATAGTTCCGCACGACGTATTGTTTTTTTAATATCATCGCCGAGCAAACAAGAAATAAAGGCGGATATCATCTGGTGCCGGCCATCCCTCGCCCCTTTTGCACCACGGTCCTTCGCAGCTTCCTTTTCTCCCCTACGCGAGACGACATTTGCGGCAATAAAATGTGAAGTAATAACTCTCGGGAAGAGAGACGCATTGTCGAGAGGCACGCACGCTTTTTTTACGCTTCCGCGAGGAGTAGTTTTCGAGTGTAGCGAGTCGGAGATGCGACGGAGGGAGATGGGTAAATATGCGAGAGAGCGGGTCTCTGGAGGGTGGAGAGGAGGACTCCTGGACCGCAGAGAGGCGTGATCTCGCAACGCGCCTTCCTTTTAATCCTTTTTTTCTTCCCTGGCGATGAGGTGACGGTCCCAGGCGTCTGTCGACTCGGTCTGAGATTTCAAAAAAAATATTCTCCTTTAATTTCGATCGCCTAAACGACTGCTTCCGTGATAGGGAGTGACTGCCTAAAATATTTCGCGTCGAAACTAAAAATATTTCGCACGCTTTCTTGATTAATATTGTACTCAACAAGGGTTCTGTACCTTTTAGGAATTCTCCAATTCTGTTTCCATTGACATTGTGATTGAGATCATGTGGATATGACATTAAAAAATATAAAAAATGTTGGTATTTAAGACGCCATGTTCACTCCAAAGAATTAAATAAAGATCATGAAGGACACGCTTTTTTTCGTCTCGTCTTACGCAGTACACCGTTTGCCTTTTTAATGTCAGGATCTAGTTTCTTAACGATATTTATTTATTTTAATGAATTGTTGAGTTTCGTGAATTTTAAATGTCTGTTAAATGGCAGATGGCAATTTCTAGTCCAAAGTTTCCCCCGTGAAAACCTTTTCATGTATCCATGCAGGGGCGAATTTCAGCAATCAAAGGCTCTAGACGCAATTAGCATTTTGAAGGCCTACCAAGGTATTACCATTATTCGCCTTTAAAAGAAAGAGACAAAACGGGTCTTTTGGACTACTTAACAGTAAGGCCAGCAGCTAGCACCTGGTGCTCCTGATGGTAAATCCATCCCTTTATGAAAGTGAGTTTGCGGTGAAAAGGCTCAGTGGTTCAACAGACACCTGAGTTAATTCGTATAAAATCAAACTTATTCACTTGAGAAAGATAAAACACTTGTTTGCGATTCTGTAACATATGAATCAATATTGACACTTTTCCTCTAACTCTGATTTTTCATTTATTGCAGCTAAGGTCAGAATTAAATTTCGATCTTACTTCTAATGTTCACTATTCCAAATGATTCTTAAAACGCATTTTTTTTAATCCCTCGAAAAATAGAATTAGTAGTGACAATGTTAGTCATGTTCTTACGCCTGGGGGGTAAGCCAACAAAAAACAATGTACGAAGGCGAGAACAGGGAAGAAGCAACGATCGCGTCAAAAATAAAGAATAGCTCCTGAAGGAAGTCCACACGAATTCTCCTTCCTCCCGCACGTTTTTTCGCATTCCGCTAACATTACATTTTATTCCCCCTCCGTATCGTAGGACAGAAGGCCCAGCGCTCGCTCTTTCGCATACGCCACTGCGGATAATGAGGCGTTGGAGTCGGAGATTATGAGGAAGAGGTAAGCGGAAGAGGAAGGACGCAAAAAAGTGCGGAAGAGTGATTCTCCTAAGGCTGTGGGGTAACGGTTGTTTAGATGAAAGGGATGAGGGTGCAACCCCGGCTTTCTTACCGCAGAAGGGACGGGAGAAAATAACTTACAGGTAAAAAAAGGATACTACGAGGATTTGAGTCGGATTTTAAGATTTAGATTGCAGCATAGGTCTTACGCGGATACTCGTCTTTGTAAAATTCATATGGCGGACTTTATCAAGTGTATCTTGAATTTTGGGCTTCAGTAAAATATCCCGTTTTTCACACGAAATAAATCGACAATGATTTGAACAATAAATCCTCTCGTATAGCCCTCAAATTTAATATTTCTCTAATTTAAAATTGTTATGCATGGTAAAAACTACCACTATGTACTTTAGGGAAACACAGTATTAAACTTTGCTGGAAAATTTACAGACGTTTTATAGATTATAAATATAATTTTACTGTAAGTTCTTCCAAAGTGAATAACTTTGGAAATTATAACAAATAACCGGAGGAAAATAATTTGGGACTTAATAACAAATTTTTCTTACTAGAAAACTTCCTAGAAAATATATAACTTAAAATACTTCTTCTCTATTTGCACAGAAGGTAACAAACAGAAGAATATGTACAGAAGAGTAAAATTTGATGGTCTATGGAGATATCAAGGCGCAATAAATAGCAAAAAACTTCAGTTTCCTCTCAGAACAAGGTTATCAATTGAAACGAAATATAAACTGAGAACCGATTATATACATTGTCGAAATTTTCTGAAATAATAAAGAATAACATTCCAGAATTAGCAAAGGAAGGCTTGATGATGTTGTAAAAACGAAAAACCGTATTCATATTTTATTCCATCGGTAGAACAGTGAAACTTTGTACGTGAAATCAATAAAGCAGCTACAGAATACTAATGAAACCCGCAAAAAGAAAAGTACAGGTCGGGAAAATATGAGAACGCTCATCTTGCAGGACGTCACCGTAAGATCCCGTTGGACTCAAACGTAGGAAAAGGTAGGAGCCGAAAATTCTGAAAGGGTGGGACTATTTTATGTTGACTCCGGAGAGCATTTGTTTGAGTTGCGGTTTAGAGCAGAAAAAGAAGAGAGCGTGGGGAAGGGGTGAAACGGAGGGATGATGCAGAGGGTGAGAAAGAGTGAGTAGACATAAAAAAGAGAGACAGAGAAATAGGTTTTTAAGTGGCGGAAAAAGGGTTTTTTTTCCCCGACAGTATTTGTTTAATTTTTCGACTTCCGCTGAGCTTAGCCGTTTATTCGCAGCCTCGTCACGAATCTCTTCCTCTGCTTAATAATCAAGGGTTTCTTTTATTCCCCTCCACGTGTGTGTGTTATTGGGCTCTTCCAAGGGGAGACTGAGGATGAATTTTTTCCCAATCTCCGACGTGATATATGCCTCGGGAATCATTTGCTTGATAAAAAAACCCTTCCTGAATATAACTTCTCGTACTGAGAGTCCGCGCCGAGTGGGCGGAATGTAGGTGGAAATAAAGCGGAATTTGACACAGAATTAATCGTTTCCCTTTATCGTTTTCGGGGGCTTCGGTAGAATTTCAAACTCGTATTTGCTTTCGAAAGCGTTTTGATTAACGAGTTGGCGTTATCTAACCATGAGCAGAAAAAAGAAACGGAAACTCGGTTTCCGATGGAAACTATCCTAGAGCAAATTCTTCATCGATTTTTTCAGTACATGAGAGTGGTGGAAAGGATTGAATTTTAGGAGTCACTTGCACAATTTCTAAATTTCCCTATGCTTAAGACAAGCTGAGCTGTCAAGTCATATTGTCATTTCTATTCAATAACAATAAAGACACCAATCAAGCATTCTTAAATTATATTTGATTTTTTCTTATTTTTAATGCCTATTCCCTTCTAAAATTTGGAAAAACACGTGAAAATTGCTTCTAAAATTATCTTATATCCCTGAGTGTTTGATCGGAATAATTCTCTTATATTATATTATACTACGCCATTGGCTGTTACTTAAAAAAAATACATAATTATAATAGAAAATCGAGAAATGGCTTTAATCTTCGGAAAATTATATGCACTGAAAGAATGTGACCATCGGAAAAACGTAGTAAAAAGTATGCAGTATCAATGATAATTATGCACCCAGAATATAGGGAGTATCTACTAGAATAATAGTAAAGAATGCGATAGAATAATTGGATCAATTAAATTAAGGATAAAGAACCCAAAAAATCCAAAATGACCAAGGAAACTTTCTCTTTTAAAAGAAATCTCAAGCCATTAAAACAGGAAACTAGCGCATATGACAGCCCGCAACGGTAAAAACAACCCCGAACAGTTATATTTCCCTCCAGAATTCTGCAACATTGCGAAACTCGGGCACAATATAGTACCTAACAGTTACAATGCACGACGCAAAAATCGGTCACAATAATACCCGCTGAGTGACATGAAGAGCAGGGAATAACGGAGCTTCCTTTGAGAAACGCCGACTCTTCGAGGAGCCTTCGGAACCGATGCATCACTCCCACTCAAACATGCGAAAACGGACGGTCTTTTTTATGGCGCACGGAAGGAGTCCCGGAGAAAGGCCTTCCTCACCGTTCCGATGCAGGAATAAGGGCATGCTAGAGACTTATTGAGGGTGGTCTACCATACAAACTCTCTATCCCCCTCCCTCTTCATGTCTCACCGTCTCTCTCCCACGCCTCCCTCGAGAGGAAAATCCCTTCCACAAAAACGCGTATTTTTTTAACGGGAATTCCGAACCCAAAATGGTAAACAAGGAATCTCCATCCTTTTCACCCCCTTTCCGTTGCAATTTGAAAAAGGCTTGTACAAATACCATTAAGGAGGAAATTTTGAGAAATAAACCACCGGTGAAGGGATGAAATCAATAGAATCAGGTAACTGTTTCCATGAACCTAAAAGCAACCACTAAAATGCGCTTTCGTCTATGTTTACAAAGATCATTGAAAAAATTAGATATCTTAGAGTCTGTCATTATGAACGCATTTTCTGAATAAAATTTTTATCTTTGTCATAGGGTTCTCTTAATTTCTATTGCAATGCATACAAAAGACTCAATCTGCAGCTTTGTAATAAGTTCCTGCGCAAAATTCCCAAATATTTTTCGCGAATATAAGATTTTTAAGTATACAGATACGAGCAGATGAGAGAGAGAAGCTGGATTCTTACGTAACCGAACAGGAATACAAAGTACATTCTCAATTATAATTCAACTAAATTGCACTCATAAAATATCCCAACAGTACGGCATTATTTCTAAAACTGTCAACCATTTCAATGCATTTTCTTCATTTCCCATCACATATTTATCACAACATCCTCAAAAAAGATACATCACTGTTTTAAGGGCAATTACCTATTTGCTCATTCATCAATAAGCTTTATAAGAGACTATCTGCAGTGATACTCGGGCCGAGCTTATTCCGACAGTAAATGCACTTCCCATATCAATTTCAAGAAAACTTTTAGTAAAAAGTTTTGGGCAAACTTCGGATATGATGTTTTTTTTTCAGATTGTATGAATCAGTGCTTCAGTACGAAAAAGGCAAGGATACCAACATTTACAGAGCAAAGCCAGGTAATTCTTCGCCATTTGAGAGGAAATCTCTGAATAGAGAGGAGGAAAGAGATAGAAAGGAATGGCCCTATTTTTTCCTTTCCCCCAGGAGAAAACCGATTTATTGCGAACGAGAACCGTTGGCTATATCGAACCTCAGTCCTTTCTCTCCCTCACACGCCCTATTATATGCCCCCTAATGTATGCGACCTCAGGGACTGTAGGAAGATCCATCGAAAAGCCGTTGCAACTCTTGAGAAAAAAATAATGGAATGAAAAACCGCATCCCGGGCACGCGTGAGATTTCCCTCTTTCTTTTCCCCCATCCGAGATAGTTATGGAGCAGTTACACGGGCGTGCCTGACTCCCAAAAGTTCTCTTATTCGGGAATGGGCGCGCATAATATTTTTTGTGTAACGGGAACTGGAGGGCTACACAAGAGTTAAGAATGGATTGCCTCTGTTGGTCAAATAAATGCTACAGCTAACCGCAGGGTCTAAATACATCCGGGGGATGTTACGAATGCATCGCAGGATAACCCTTAAGCTTTTGATTTCTGGTCTAGAGGGAAGCGACTCGAGGCAAAAAAATACTTGCAACTGGTAGAGGAAACATCCATCAAGTCAGGAAATCCAAAATGTAAAATGCGTGAAACTATCTACGCCACGGTAATTTTTAAATTACAAAGAGTGGAGTACTTCTCATTCAAAACTTGACGTTTGCCAACCCACATTCACATAGCAGGAAAAATGACAGCGGAGTAAGTTGGCTTGTAATTGGAGTCAAGAAGCAAAAATGTTCCGGCTTAGAAATCTATACAAATACAACCTGAAGAAAAAGAGTAAGTGAAACGTGTCAGACTTCCAGATTCCTAAATGGTATTGCTAAAAGATGAACTTAGAAGCAGGAGGGGAGTACCGGACGTCTGCCTCTAGGTCTATAATTTTACTTAGGATTTCTTCTTCATTTAATTTAGTTCACATTATTTTGAATTTAATTTAGAAACTCAGAATTAAGCCAAATAACGGACGTCTTTATTACATAAATATTATTTCCTATAGCATATTCTGCCCTTAAATTAAGTTATAACTTTGAAACCCTTGGTATCAATTTCCCACGGCCTGGCATCTTCGTTATTTGTCAACAAATAATAATAATTAAGACCAAAATTAAAAGGAAACTAGAGTCGTCACGCTTTCTTATAATAAAAATACTAGTGTCGATAGCTCAGTGGATGAATGTGAATTACTCGTCTCAAAATGCACACACATTTATGAACATGAGAAAACGTAAAAATAGTTGTAGCGCTAAGATTAATTGCAAGTCATACACATCACACATGCCGCCTTTGCACAAACCAAAAGACATATGCAAGTCGCAGATTAAATATCCATTCACGCAAGAAGCCTCACACACACGTTCTGGAAACGGTACCGATTCCCCAAGTCACTTAACGACCCTACAGAAGTAGAACAGTGAAGTCGTTGTGAGGGAACCACAAGTAGGCGACACCGAGACACTTTCATCCATTTACAAGCCCCAAATATACCCAAACAACCGCCCAACACGAGAAACAGCCCCCCGAAAAACCAGTCCATTCTTGCTCCAACCCCCGTTTCCTGAACAATCCGACAGCACAATTCTCACGCGCTTCCTTTCCCCACCCCCAAAACATTGAGAACGCGAAACAACCTCCCTTACTCATGGTAGATTCGGCAAAACTTCAAATAAGTTAACCCCGCGAAAATCCCTCTTCCCTTCTTAGGCGCCGGGATTCCTTCCATTACCCACCCATGGATGGAAAACGTAAAAAGAGCGACAATGGGCCTTCTTCATTGCCTCGCAACTTCCTCTACATCACTTCCTCCCGAACCCACTGGAAGGCCGTAAGGCACTCCCTCCCACACTCCCAGAAACCCTCCCATCTTACGTGAGTGAAATGGTTTTATTCTTTTCTCTTTTTTGAGGAAGGGAACCCGGCGGGTTTTATGACATTGCCAAATGCTTTTGCTACCCGGGTCGCTTCCCTCTTCCTTCATAGACGAGGCCCAGTTCCACCCTGAAACCCAAGTCGAAACACCAGCCCGCCTCCTCACACATTTCTGCAGCTTCCTTGCTTTCCTGTTGTATCCCAAACATACACAACACACAAGCACTCAGACTTTTTCGTACCTTTAAAACAGCAAACATGCAACCTTTCTTAATATCAACTATTGCTGTATAACTCCAACATCAAGATCAATGGGTTACCTGGAATAGAAAATGAAATGTGGGTTAGAGTTGATATTTTTAGGTAAAACAATCTTAGACTAAGTGAAAATATAAACCATTTTTACCATCATATCGTAAGCCTTCGAAAACACCCAATATTTCATTTAAAGATTTTTAACATACATAATGTATTCATCTCACTGTAAATATATTAATTACTGTACATACGATGACACAAGAACCTTTCCTGAGGAATATTTTTGAAAAATTATCTACTTGAATACTTCTTTAAAGGAGTTTCCAAAATAATAAATTATAACACGAAGCTACAGGAGAGAAGTTAATAAAGTATATGTACATTCATAATGTGTCGGAAAAGTATTAACGACTTATTACTCTTCCTATTCGACGAATAAGTCGAACGAAAAGTTCAACGCTATTCTCATACCTTTTTCGAAATAATTTATTCCAAGCCAAGCTTACACACAGAGAAATGTTCACTTTCATTCTAGTTATACTAAAATGACAAATTTGATAAATAAACGCGTTTACTTGAATGTCTTGGATGGTAGAAAAATTCGTTTAATATAGACTAAGATGAATTTAACTGACAAAGTCTTAACTTAATCATTTCATCATGCTCCTTAGCCTAAGATAAATTCAGATCGCAATACAACGTGAATGTATGTCCTGACTCTTAGGTCTAAGATGAACTGAATGAGAAATCTCCAACGGTAAAAGTCAATTATACAAAAGCTGCTTATCCAAGCCCTAGAAACCTTCCGCAATACTAATTTGGCGTACTTCGTGTCATTGAAGCCAAATTTTCAAGACTCGAGGGCAAATTTTTCATTCCTTGGCAATGAGTACTCAAACATTAAAATGTATGTCTTCGGCTGCATCGATCTTCGCTGCTTTTATTTAACCGTCCTTTTCTCTCTGTGGCTCCAAAGGTCGGAAAAAAAGACCTCTTCAAATACCATTTAACGATTCGATAAATGCCTTTCCGTCTGCTTCGCCCTGAGCGGATGTGTGTTATTTGACTTCTGTCCTTCTCCCACGGCAGCACGCAATGCACGTCACCCCCTGTGACTGAAGGGGAGAGATCGTAGGCGGACAGACAGAAGTGATTTCTGAATGGCCAAGGGGAAGGACAAACACTACCCTCTGCCAAAACGAAATGAAATACGAGACGAAGGTAATGGACAGGAGGAATTGTTGTGGGGGCGAGGAAAAAGGAAAACGGACGACTCGTTTTTGTCTTGAACTGTTGATATTTCGCGATTGGATCTCTACGGCAACCTCTGTGACCGCCGAGCAAACCGGAGCTTCTCCATTTGCGATCAGAGACCCTCTGTTCCGGGTTACGGGCGGTTCTCCGTAATACCACCTCGAAGTAATAAAGAATAGAAAAATAATCTCATTTGAGAATGATTAGCTATCGATGTTCCTTCAAATGAGAATTATCTCATCTCAGAAGCAGATTTAGACGACAATGGTCCATAAAGTTGTCAATTAATAAATTTCTAGACACTTAGAATGATCAGGTAGTAGGTATTGTCGTAATAACAATGTCTAGGTAGTATGGTCGCATTAATTTCGGGGCAATTGAATTTTTTCTACCATGTATACTCAAAATTTAACAATTAACTGAGGCCTCGGGAACAAATTCCTATTCATAAATTTTCACCTTTTTTAAAACTAGCCGTTTATTCAGAAATTGGAATTAAAAAATAGGATACTTAATAATTGAACCTTAAGAAATTTTTAAGAAATAATTATACTATCATGGAAGTTTGAAAAAGTAGATCCTTTTTTGAATGATCATGAAAGTTCTTTATTTTCTTCAAAAATCATGATTCGTAAGAATTTTTCGAGCATAAAATTCACCTACTCTGTCGCTGGATCTCCGAAGCGAGCGCAAAACATTAAACTACTTCGGTAAACCCGGAGCAAAAAAAGAACAAATAAAAAACGGGAAAAGAGCAACCTCGACCCATCTTCCACCCCGAGCATGGGGCCCAAAAAGTCAAATCGGAAAGCAAAATAATCCCCGAATGACACGAGAGAAAACTCAGTCATCCCCCGATGTAATCCAACAAAGCGGTATCCGTGCTACTTCGGTGTCACCGAACAGGGACAAAGGTTACGGCGGTGGAAGACCCAACGAGTCGGGGGGAAAAGCCTCGAAAGAGAGAGAAATACAATTCGTGCTCGCTTGGAAATCGTTCTGATCCCATTGCAACACTCGGCGATCCCCACGGAAAAAGGCACTCCCTCGACGTGTCCCAATGAATGAGACCTGTAAAATGCAAGGGGGAAACGTACCTCCGCGACACGGTACCCCTCTCGAGATGTTTGACTCCGCAGTCCCCCCGCAGCCCAAATGAAACGGGAAACGCGGTGGGATAAAAACGCACAAAAGGATGGCATAGAGCAAATCCGATTCGGAAATAATAGAAAGAGAGGGACGATTGAAGTCGTGCTGCGCGCGTGACGTGCGCCATAAAGAGGAAGGAGAGCTCTCCAGTGACATAAAGTGACGCTCGAATTCTGAAGAGGAGATTGCTCAGATAGAGTTTATTTTGACGGGCGGCCGCTTTTAAACGGTCGAATTGGTTGGATAAGGAGTTTTTCAGCGCCGATAAAAGGCCTGCTCACAGTATCGATTTCAGTGGCATGCATTTGCTGGAATTATGAAGGGGAAAAGCGCAGCTTGCGTCGATAGGAAGGTAACGTTTCAAAATCTGAACACGGACTTCTTTTATGCTATTCATTTAGGTTAAGGAGGGTTTCTAATGCCAAGTTACTATTTTGAATGGTATTTAATGACTCTATAAGCTCAAATTTCTGGCTAAAATGGTCCAGAAGTCCCCAAGTTACCAAAAAGTTTCAAAGTTTCAATGAAACTCATGAGGAGTCTCACTCTTTCACCGCTTGTTTCGCCAATAAGTCACACTTTACTTTGCCGAGGATAGCTTAGCATAAATGATACCAATATTTCAGTACTAAAACTCCAGGAGAAATCCTGAGTAGCACACTTTTACTTCCTTCTTATTTATTCCGCAGAAAAACCTGTATGAATGCAAAAATGTATGTACCCTACTAAGAAGAATACAGCTAAAATTACAACATACATATTGTCCTACTGTTAAACTCCTCTGATCTATCCAATGATTTTTCTTATATTATAAAAGATGTTTAGTTACGTCTATTACTATTATTACATTAACAATTATTAAAAAATTAGCTTAATAAAAAAATTAATAGGTCAATGGCTAAAACCAAGTTGAGAATTTTCGATTTATTTCGGACTCATTCATTCCAACTAGATAAATTCTTAAATAATAACCAGATACATGATCCATGTGAATAACTGTACTGATAAAAAGGGTAACACCAAATTAAAGCGTGACTTGTATATAATATTCCAACCGCAGAAGTTGGTCTTCATGTGCAGCGAACCCCTCTCGGAAATCGCATCCAGCATTTACTCATTTTTGTCGAATCACTCGCATAATTATTCTCGATTCTCCACGAAACCCTAGGTTCTGACAGATTTACAATCAGGAATCTCTTCGCACACGTAAAATAAATATTCCGAGAGTCTATCAGGAGCAGATGCCCAAAAGGATCCCAGATGAAACACTTAGCATCTCCCTTCTTTCCAAAACTTCCCTTTAAACAGAATACAAGACGCATAATTTTACGGTGTCAAGAAAACTGATACTCAGCCGGCCCCCCACGCGCTCTGCATCGCATTATCTACTCGATTATGCACTTTTCGGAAAACGATGACCTTTTGGAATTCACCACCACAGCGCTGTCCTGCGTTCGAAGACGGAGAAGAATTTTCATAAATAATGGAAATCTGGTAAGTTTTTTAGGCGTTCCTTTTTTACGAGATCGCTGGCTCCAGCTGTCACAAACGTGAAAAACTCATCCATCAAACACTACTGCCACTTGGGTGTCAAACGCATAGGTTATGAAGGGGATATGGAGATGGATTGATACAAACTTTCCTACTAATGTGTGGGAGGGTGATGACATAGGAGAATCAGCGGGGTTTTCGCATTTTTCTGTTTACACGGAAATTTAATAAGCGATGCGTGACTACGCTAAAAACTGTGCTTAAACCTATTCTTGCTCTGACATACTTTAAATTTGATCCAATTCTAGCATAATAACACCTAATATTTGTAACAGTAACCTAAGGAAGAAAACATAGTACAGATTAGCGCACTTGACAATATGCGAATGATAATTTGATACAACTTTTTAGCCAATGGTAAAAAAACACTCACGGCAATCATTAACAAATAAAATGACAGCAATAAACAAAATCAAGCAACCAATCTTGAAATGTTTTCTAACCCTTTTTATAGCCAGAAATACTCTTATTTAATTTGAATACTATGTATTAGCTTTCATCTTTGACGTCGTAATTAGATGAGGTTGCTGGGAAATAAATTAAAACGTATAATTCGAGGTCTACTTCGTTTAACCATATATTCACACGAATCCTGGGTATACCTAACGTATGAAGTAATTAAAGTTATAATGATCCCTAAGGATTGCTTAAATTCACTTCAGACAGCTAAAGTAGTATTTGTTTACTTTCGTATCTTCAATGCATTGAGCGAGAAAACTATAATACATAACTTGAACCCTCCTTGAACTCGAATATCGGTCCATTCTAAATCTCTAATATGACAAACTGAAAATATAGCTACAATAGTCCTAGAAATAGCGACCTGGTACTAAAAAGTAGAGAGCAACTATAGGAAGGAAATGACAACATTTTTGCCAACCCATCCAATAGGCACGCCAAAAAGGAAGCAGTTCGAAAAACAGATCACGGATATAAGAAATACTCCTAGAACCGTGAAGGAATCGTGCGTCACAAATCAAATTCGTTAGAATTTCTGCGATCCTTTTCCTCCGGACGTACGCGGTCGGGACCGCAGTGGCTCGGATACGGGGATGAGAACCCAAAGAGAGAGGGGGACCGAGGATGGGTCGGGGGCGGTTAACAGAGCGGCGGCGGGGCTTTTAAGCCCCCGAGGTCCGGATTATTGGGGGCGGCAATGTTTATCCGCTTGGGAGAGGGGCGGAAAGAGGGATTTGCAGAGAGTAGAGAGAGATATAGGAAGTGGCAATGCGGCAAGAGCATTGTCTGAGGCGAAGAGAGGGCTTTTCTACTTGTTTTCAAAGGTAACAGGGATCGAATGGGAGGATGTCGCGCTGAGTGGATGGATTGCAGCGAACGTCCTCCGGGGAATCAGCCGACGGAGGAAAAGATTGCTGAGAAAATACTCCCATTCTCCGAGGGGAATGATACGAGTATCATGCAGGAAGAATCGAATCAAAATTCCCAGGCCATAAATCAGGAAAGAAGGTATGAATGGAGGTATTGCGAGATATTTTCCGGAATAATTGATACAGCTAAGTTAAGCTTACATTTATAAAATATACTTAATTCGGTGCATATAGGAAAGACCTAATAATTCTGCTTTTAGAGTGTTAATTGAATCTTATATTTATAGACGCATACTAGATGTCATGCAATATATTTTAAAATTGATCTATTATCGTGAATTCTAATTTTTAAAGCTGCGAATTGTAAAGTTTTCGTCATAATGCGAAATTTTCTCGGAATAACTAGGACGAGATTATCCATTCTTCTCGGCACTGAAAATGTCCCTCTAAGAAATCTTATCGGATGAAATTGAAATAAAAACTAAATTTATTGCCGATTAAAAAGGAAGCACCTTTCCAGAAACCCTGCGTATGGAGAATACAATGGGTGTGTAATGATTTTATACATTCTGAACTACAAATTACAAATCAGGACACATTTCTTGGTTATCTCTATAATTTTTTAAGTGCTTAGACAGCTGAGGTAATTTCGCACATATAGGACCCCGGTAGGAATCGAACCCGAGCCCGCAATCATCAAAGGGAGAACACGTTACCCACCAGCATATGTGGGGGCCCGTTTCTTGGTTATCATCCCATATACTTAAATCAAACAAGGAAGCAATTTTTAAGAGGAAACACCATAACAAATTAAAATCCTACCAGGTTTCCGTTTTACTTTTGGATGAATTTTAGAATGAAATCATTCATGAACTCATTTGTTTTGGCGCACCCTCTTATAAATCAGCATCAGTTTTCATGTTTTAAGAGGATTCTTTGACTTTGAAGTAAAGTATCACAATTGAAGAGACAGATTTCCGAGAACTACAAGGCAAAATCGTAGACAATGAAACATGGACTCCGTGAAATTTTTGAAAAATTTATATTAACACGATTACACGAGGCAATGCAGTCTCTTCAATTTCCATCTTGAATATATTAAATTGAATTTGAGGCGGTGAATTGTTAAGAATTTATATGCGGGAAATACTAAATGATAAAAATCATACGAAGCAGAGATACAAAATACCAAATGGACGTCACGAACGATGCAAAATTGCGTTTGAGTGAATCCGACCGTTTCTAATTTCAGATTAGCATAACTCCTTGGGCAGACACTTTACCGTGCTAATCGACATCTATGATTCAAACGATCGGAAAATTAAACGCAGTACGTCTTGGACGAGACAACATCCAATTTTAAAACTTGTCTTTCGCGGAAATAATTACAAGGGCAGCCACGAATAAGGATACCTTCAAAAGAGTTTAAATAAAATTCACGGAAAGCAAACACCCATCGGAACAGTGATCGCAATCACCACGGACCCGCGCCCTGTCCCCCTCTTAACAAATACCAATCCGGAGATTTGAGCGGGAGAAATATACGAGAGATGTCCGCTATTAGTTTCTCCCGTGTATATATATTCTCTAAGAAGCGTTTTCCATCTTCGTGGCCTTGACTCCAATGCTCATAACTCATTAACCACTCAGGTAGTCGAGGGGAGGGAAAAGAGAGAGAGAGAGAGAAAGGTCTTTCGGATAGAGAGGGAGGAAAGAAGGAAAATTAGGAAGGGGAAGAAAATAAGAATGAAGCGAAATGTATAAACAAGCGCGGGGAGTGGGCACGTCCTTATAAGCATGCGGGAGAAGCGAAGAATCGCGCAAAGTAAAATATTAAGAGTTGTGCCGAGTAGAAGGGGGAACGAAAAAGAAGCAAATGGCATGTAATTAAAGCGTGGATAATTAGGAGCAGGTGGAACGAGCTTTTCAGAGAAAGAAAAAAAGATGCCTCTCTTTCTCACTTGTCAGTCAGCAGCATTTTTCACAGCGTCATCAATGCGATGACGCAATTTTTCCCGGGCAATTAAAAGAATGGCCAGAGTCCGAGAGGTACGCGAAAATAAAAGGACTTCCCACGTCGTTAAGGAGGATTGCCAAAATCTAAAATTTACGCCGCGATCTTTACGTTAGAGAATTTCGATGAATGTGAGAGATGTGCTGGGAATCGTAGAACGATGGATTTCCAACTGAGATTCGGATGATATTTTCACCTCCTAATTCATTTACATTTATAAAAAAAGTGAAATTACCCTTGTTAATGATGTTTACTAAATAACTTCGAGCAGTACTTAAGTTTTAAGGTTTTGCTCCTGCCAAGTCATTTGCCCACCAAATTGGTCACTTCTAAATAAAAGGAAAAGCTCTAATAAGACAATGTTCAAAGTTAATAATTTTTTTATATAAGTGTTTGAAAAAATCTGTTTTCCATATTATTTCGATTTCCTTAAAACGACAATTACAAATTTAGCTGCAATGATACTTGGCTCTTACTTAGATGCTTTTTAGGAATTATGTGGCAGATAAGCAGTATCAGATTGTAGAAAGATAAAATGGAATTAGAAAATTCGGTTTCCCGTGTTTAAAAGTCGGCTAATACGACATCCGAAAAGAGTGTTAAACATTACGTTATGATGCCTCCATGATATGACATAAAAACTGAGAAAAATTAAAATAGAATATTTAGCGAAGACGATGGTGACATTATTTAGTTTAAATAAAATTCACGATATGTAAGCCTGCCGGCAGTTTTGTCAACTCATAACAAAGAGATGTACTAAATTATTTCTAGTTTTATGGGGGGCACGGCAGAGTAAAATAAGTTCTCCATCAGTATCGATGCTATGCGTTAATTCTGCGTATGTAAATGATTAAAGAAATAGCTTCTTTATTCGGGTGGAACAGAATATTCTCACCTTTAATATCACTTATTTTTACTGTTTACACATTCCATCTAAAAAATGAGAACGTAACGATCCTTTGAAAGTTCAGTAATAGCGCGCATTCAGAGATAGCCGGTCGTCTGCTTCGTAGTGACCCAAGGAGTGGGTGGCAGCGGGAGGTGGGGCGGCGAGGGTGGTAGTGGAGAGCTTCGGTGGAGTGATACCCACGGAAACAAATAGCCAACGGAGCCAACTGCCTACCTTTGGAAAATTAATGCGACCCAAGCAGTCGTCCTTAATAGACTTCTGTCGGCGTTAACCTTTTTTTCCCACCCATTTTCCAATACGTTGCGAGAATGTGCGCCCTCGTCCACAGATGGAATAATTTTTTATCACTTCGCTTTCCATCTCCGACGCACACACATCTCCGCACGCACATCCCATCCCAGAGAGGAATGCGTTCCCTATCCTTTTTAATTGCTGCTACGTGAGTCTGATACGGAAAAGAGATCTTTTTATACAGCTGCTGTCTAGGAGATAAGTGAATTTTTAAGTATCCCGGTAATAACATTAGCGGCGGACGTTTTCGATCCTGCGTGCGGGTCATTAGGCGCGAGTGATCCGATTGTTTGCTTTTTTTCCTGTGGCGAAACATCGCGGAGATAATGACCGGGTCACTTATTATGTAAGGCAAAACTTAAAAAAATAACAACCATTCTGTCCGACCTAACTATATGGTACACGACGTGGATTGAGATTGACTGTGCTGTCTCTTAAAAATCAGAAAAGGTTATATTTCAGAGTGAATTAAGCAAATGGAGTGAAACTCGAGGGGTGAAAGCTCAATACCGCGTGGTATACCCGACCCAAATTATACAAAAAATATAAAAAGCATCAAAATAGTTAATGACTCAAAATAGAAATCACCGCCGATAATTACCGACCTTTATAAGCCCATCGTCATTACTCCGCGACCTTTCATTCCGAACTTTTTCGTACGGCTGATCCGAAAGAAAAAATCACGAAGCTCTTCCGATATGATATATGAAAAGCGATCAACCATCGGGGAAACGTACAAAGCGAGCCATCGTTCTTTGAGGAGTAAAAATCTTAATTAAAACAAAAAACGACCGATGAAAACGAACGCTGAAATTTATAAATTACCCTCACACCACGCCGTATAAAAGGGGCGCGCATTATCTCCTCGAATACCTATCTCATCCCGTCATTCCTTTTACCATCTCCACTCATATCCTACCTATAAACGGAGACAAAGAGGGAAGGAGAAGTAATTAGCGTGGTGGAGGATGGACTCTACCGAGCGATTTATAAGTCTCGGATTCGGAAAAATATCCACTCGCGCGAGAGACCTTAAAAACGGCCGCGGGATGACCTCCGCTTTTTTAACTCTCGTATTTACCACTATTTCTCCCATCTCGCTTCGGACACCCACCCCTTCTCTCTTCTCCCTCGACCATTCATCTCTCCAACGGCAACCGCCCACAAGCCTTACCGGCGCGCTCACTCCCAGAATGATTTTTCTTCGCCTTCCTAAACCGCCTCTTTCTGATTGCCCCTTGCGGAACTTAGGGATGCCCCCATCCCTTTCCCTCAGAAAGAGAATAGCTGTGTGCATTTCGGAGGAGAGGCTCAACTGGAGAAATGATTGGAAAATTAGAAACTCTCGGAGGGGGAGGATGACCAGCCGCGGTGGAGGTGGGAGGGCGGACATATATTGTGCGGGTGGTGGATAGCCGCAGACGGTGCCTGAAGGCAACCAGTAGCGCAGCGGGGAGCTTTTTCTCCGGAGTGCGTGTCGGATAGGAAATGGTTGTTTGAAATTATGCCGGAGAATATAAATTCAAAGCGAGTGCGCGCAGTAGATGGGGGAAAGAAACTGAGGGTCGACTCCTATTTCTCGGTAATTCGCGCTGGAGAAGGCAACGAAGGTACGAGAGTCATTACGGCGAATCCATTTATCGGCTTAACTATTGGAATGGAAAATATATTTCCTGGAATTTTTATTCGTACATTTCCAAGCAAGGGGAATTTTTTTCTTAGAAATCTTTGTAAAGCCGCGTTTTCCTGATTTTTAATGAGCGAGAGAAGGTTTTCTTGCTTTAGAAATACCCAGTTAACGTTTATTTACACTATTGTATACTTCAGTTGTATGCTTCGAAATAAGCTTTAAGAGCAACCATCATCTGGGAAACTAAAAACAAAAATCAGCCATAGCGCGTGATGCTTTACCTCCTAAAGTGATTATCGTCATCCCTACCAAGGAAGGCATTCAGATTGAGAGTTGGTCGATGAAAAGAAGATAAAACTCCCTGAAATCAGCTATATCGGAAATTACCTTCGATGAGCAATCATGAGAGACGGAAGCTACAAAATGAATCACAAGTATTCGAAACAAATGATATACCGATTTTGAATTAGAAAATAATACGATATTGAATACGAAGAAGAGCCAAAGAAGAAATAACATGCCTGGAAAGCTTCTGTAAAATGGAAAAAAAGAATAGTGTTTAAGTGATCGGAAATATGATTACGTATAATAATATAATTGCTATATTCCGATACCCTAAAAAAACAGAAGGACAGGAGTGCAGCAGTAACAGTTCTAGGAAGATAAGTGATCGCGATGTGCCATAACCAGAGAATTTCAACCATTTGTACATTTCTTAGAAAATCTTACTGAAACTAATCACAAATGCAGCAGATGAACACAGAACCACATACTACCTTTATATCTCTTCCTGGCCATCCTCCCGTTCCGAGAGTTTCTATTTTCCTTATGCTAAATGGAAAACCGAGCCTACTACTTTATATATTCAATTGAGAAATACAAACATTTCCAACGGCGTCGCAAGATAACCTTAAAATGCAACTGTAATAAGTCGTATTCCTATCATTTAACTCGTGCTATTCTTCTGCAGAGGCATTTAGCATAAGCATTTATTCTGCTTTACTGAATGGGAGATACATAAAATAGAAACGGCGTCACCATTCCTTCAACTATATTAATTTTTATTCCTGTCCCGCATAATTACTTCATCCTAATTCATTCCAAATTATGAAAGCATATAATTCTTAATTACCTTCGTATTGCGTGAAAATCTAAAATCCACTCGACAGCATCAGCATCATTTCCTCAAATATACCCCTCCTGAAGGCCCCCCTGGCAGTTAAGCGCCAGATGACGAAACTATAGCGAATGGCAATGCAAAATCCGGCTGATATTACCAATGCTAGCGAGAAACCGAAACACCGAGCGAGCGAATAATGCCCTCCCTTTCTGGCGATGATATGTTACCGCTCTCCGAATCCTAAACATTGGCTCGCCACGGAGTTCCCAACTGCTGCTATTGCATCGGTAGACGACCTTCCGTGTTAATCGGTGCGACACCTGCTTGGCAGAGGGCGTACCGATAGCGTCCCGCCTTTAATGCTCCGGAGCAACGGGAGTGGGAAATGCATTCGGGAGGCAGGGAAAGCCATGCGAATGTGGGTGGTCCGGCAGAGGTTTGGATGCGGCAGAGGAATCACTAGCGGAATCTCAGAATCATCATTCCCTTTTAGTTAAGTTCCTAGTATATAAATAAATCCCTAGTGCAAAGAAACAAAACAGTACGATGTTTTAACTGAAGATAATATAAAAAACTGGATTTAGCTACGTGACTCAACTTTATGGTTATTTTGAGAGTTGAGTGTGTGACAAATACCCATTCACGTCTATTTTACATAAAAGCCCATACGACTTGCATGGTACTAAGGTGAAATGGTACATGAACCTCATATTCTATAAAATCATTTTTCGAACCCAGCGGAAATGCCGCTGTGTAGCTGAAGCTTTTCTTCATTACCAACACAGAATTATAAACTTGGTATCATCAACACTAATAGCATCGCACACCCAATAATATGGGTAAGGTATTCAAAAGCGTGACTCGGTAAAATAAAACTCAAGGACGTATTTAGCGAGTGGATAAGCAACATGATTCTTATTCGATCGCATCCGCGAACTCCCGCGAAAGTTCGAGGAAAAGGGTAAGAACATGAAACTCCGGTTAAGTGACCCGAACTTTCTCAGGCACGTTATACTTATGGATATGATTTACTAGGAAGATAACGATGATGGCAACGAGAAACAAAATAATGTCTGCGCTGCTTATCTGGGAGACTAAGAGGCTCCCGAAACATTTATTTATTTACATATCAAACCGTAAAAATAGAGTCGAACTTTTTTGCAACGCAAACACAAAGGGAAATTAAATTCGCAATGCCGGAACGAGTTTGAAGTTTTTCAGTCCTGTCACATTTAATTCAAAATTTCCGTCCTAGTATCTACCGTTCCAATCTCTTGCTGCATACCATTCTTCTCATCCACTTTGGTTATACTCGAGAATATTTTATAATTATACACCCCCTTGCCATATTTCAAAGACAAACCTCGCCCTTATTATCTCTTTACATTTTTAATCGTCAAAATAAACACTCCGTTAAGAAGATGAGGTGAAACGGGGCTCGTTATCGAGCGTCGCTTAGAAACGCTTATGGTTCGCGAGAAGATAGCAGCGTAATGATCGCTTTGAAGAGGCAAGGAACAATGCCAACCAGCCGCATTTTCTCATATCACCCTCTGATGACTGTTATTCTTAATACCTCTGAAGGAATTATGAATGGATATTACTTTTTTCAGGCTTCCCCGCAAATAGAAATACACTGGAACAATTATGCTGCGGCGATTACTCTACTGTAGTAGGCAATTTTTATGCACGCAAATGTTACGGGTGTTGCTAATAAACCTCCCTTTGTCTCAGATCGGCGAAAATAGTCCGAAAAAGTAATTAATCAGTAGGATAACATCTGCGTTCGTCACCTAATGCATCAATCACCTAATTAGCGACTAATAACGCTTGAGAAATCGTATATATTCAATGGGAAAGGGAAATAACGTGTAGCAATGGCAACTGCACCATAGAAAACTTCGCTTGAAGGCAGGTATGACTCCATCATAGCGGTTAGCTGAGGCCAATTATGATAATAACTCGCTTCTAGAGTATGAAACGGAAGAGGAAAATGAAACTGCGATCATTATTGCGCGCCTAGTTACTCGCCGAATACGTTAAGGTTTCGTGAAAAGGCGCGAGCATTATACAAATTGCTACTGGAAGAGGAATAAAGTGAAAAACACATACATGTATGCAAGCATGCTCGCAGAAGAATGGCTGATGTTGTTAGAAGATTATAGAGGTGTATAAATAGAATATACGCTGGTGAGAGAAGTCAAAGAAGGGATGATAATGAAGGTATCGTTTATAGTATGAGAAAATCGGGGTATTTTTAGCACTTAGATAAGGCAATCGAATTGGAAACGATTAAAATGAGAACAGATAAGAAAAATTGACTTTCATATTGAAGAATGAAACAGTTTGAGGCTAAGAAATATTGTTATTCTGAAATACACAAATTAATACTAGAAAAAGTGAAAAGAATTACACTATGCAGGATATGACGCCGTGGTGCATAAAGAAACAAGTCAGTAAGAAATTAGGTAATAATAGACGTAGTTAAACCTAAATAAGATTGAAAAAGGAGCTGATAAGGACATTTGTTGGGCGTTAAAAGGTCATTTAAAGAAAGAAGGTAGATAAGGCGACTGAATATTGAACCGGAAAATTGAAAAGAGAAATTATTTATTGAATATCGCATAGGCTCAAGTACAGTTCTCGGTGTATCGCAATAGACTTATAAGCAACAATAAATGTATATTTGTAGCTGTGGAATGGTTACGCATGCATAACAAATTCAAATTTCTTAATAAATAAAACATTTTTAGAAAATAAAATTTTAAAAAACCATCGAGTTAAAATTACGAAAGGTGACGACGGGAAACGAAAAGAGAGAAAATTAAATCGATATAAGCCTAGAAAAGGAATCGGTTGCCTGTTAAGTGGATAGTATGTGACTATGAGCGGGAAACGGAAATAACTCGCAATCGATGTGAAGGGAAAGTAGGAACGAAGAGGAGAAAGAAGTCTTGGGATGATACGTGTACCGCATTCAGAGGTTTTCGGGGAGTGGGCAGGAAAGTTAGGTTACGTGCTAGAATCCATCGAATGGGAATGTTCTCGCATGCGCCCGTTGGGTGTAATGGTATTGCAGTTGCACACATTGCAGAAGTAAAACGCGAATCGGACTGCTCCCTCTGTGAATGTGCGCATGTGAGTGCAGTCTGCTTATCGTCCAAGGGGAAAATTTATGCCTGCATATGTATCCGGAGCAATTTATTCATCCAGAGAGAGGGAATTCTCTCCTTCGCCATGCGCTACACGGCAGTCCCAAACAGCGCCTTTCACATTTAAGCCTCTTCTCTCTCTAAATGCAAAACGATTTTCGCATTCGCCGTCCTAATAACCACGGTTCGCGCATTGAGAACTGTTTCCGCAATGTTCACGGCGGGGGAGGATTTTGAATAGCACAACGAAAGCTGCAGAAAAACTTCTACTCGTCTGAAAAGTGAGGAATACAGATTTGGATAAATTGATCAGTTTCTGAAGATTACTATGTGTTGCAAAACCGTATTACTATGTCTTGGGAAATAGGAAAATAAAAGCATTTAGATCATTTCGTCATGAAAGAATAACAACCAATGCCATACGCGTGTTTGACTCGGTGTGCTAGTTTTCTGGTTAGAATATATGCCCTGACGGCAGAAAAGATGATTTGAATCCTACTTAGTTACTGCAATATTTTTCCGAGTATCTCTTTGGGTTTCTAGCCCGCCGCCCTATCCGCGAAAAGTGTTTAACAAAGTTTGAGTGTATTCAAGTATCGCTCATAATTTGTCGCGCCATTTTGGATTGAGACTACTAAATTCTTCCAATCTAGCTGAAGAAAAGGTATTATAGCTAAAAGAAGAAAAGAAATGACTAATGAGAAATATATCCAACCTTTTGTAAGCTTTTGATAAGAATCTTAAGAGAGGTTCAAAGCAAAATCGACAGTGATATGCATTTTCTTTAAAACGCATTTTTCTGCAAGTCAACGCATTTCATCATGGAACGAGTCAATCATCATCAACAACCGAGCATAATAAATCCAGAAGACTGTTGAAGTTATGTTCTTAAGAAATGAACTTGTATCAAAGTGCAAGAAAAGCATAATGTAGAAAGACAGGTGGGAAGGAAATACGTTGTACGAGATAAGATCTTCATCCGGCGATAGGTAGAGAAATGTCCGTAATTAGAGTACGTAAAATTTTCTGGAAAATGTGTAGCAGTACATATATATGTGCGTTAATCTCCGTTGTTGCGGCGTAACGGTGCGCATTACAAAAGCGAGGCTTTCCTTAATCCATTAATTTGCTACGGACACATTTTCTTAGTGAAAAAAACTTCCACCAGTCCATTGAAAAGCACTGTCTGGAACTTCGTCGTATTTCTGTGAAGCGGTAATTAGAATTGAAAATAACTATCCAGATGAAAGTGGGAACCGAGTCATGATTTCAGTCGCAAAGCACGCCGAAGAACTCGCATGAAGGCTTTGGATTACTAGATTCTGAGAAATTAGATGAGGGAGGAAAAATAGATGGTAGGTATATTGGAGGCATTGGAAGCATCATACCATCTTAGTGTGAAACGAATTATAATTTCGAATGTCAGTATTTTGAGCACAGTTCCTCACAAATAGCGAAAATACTTTTTTGGCCTACCGATACTAATTTGCCCGAAAATAACTCAAAACGCGCCTTAAATTAGGTACCATTTGTCTTGATTTTTTAAATTAAATCGAAATATAATTACTCTCTCATTAAAAAATATCCTGTTAAGAATTGATTCCTTAATCTATCAGGATATAAGGATGCCTGCCAAATAAAGAATACATTCTTCAAATGCAAGGAATTCAAAATTTCAATTTAACTTCCTGACGAGAGAATTCAATAACCAAGAGAATGTTTAGCAAAAGTGTACTTCTCGCTTAAAAAGATTAAGTGCAAAATGACAGCGACATTTGCGAGTTTGCTTCATACATTTCAAATGCATTTAAAAACTGCTGTCGGCTTGAATGTGACGAATAAAAGTTTGCAATTCGTTCGGCACTACATCATAACTAATGATTCGCGCAATCGAAGTCTTCTTCATGCAATGTCAATACCCATGAAAAGTAAATTGAGAAAGCAAACATAAGATTGCAATCCTTAAATTAGACGACTTTGGTTCTCGTCTAAAACTATCGAAGAAAAGCTTCATACATCTAGTTTCTGTCATTAAATCGCATCGTCATTTCCAAAGATAACTACTTCCCTCCAGAGAATCTTATTATAAACGACACATGAGAGCCAAAAAAGTATCCTCAATGCCAGACATTCAACGAATCCAAATGTAATTCAAAAAAATCCAAATCGATTCATTCGTCCCATCACACTAAAGCTCCGTTTTTCTCCCGCACTGTGAATTGAGTGACGGAATCTATTCCAGCTCAACACTTTATCAGATTCTTCTTTTCAACGGGGAAAGAATTCTCCTTTCAGAAAAATTCAAACGCCTGCATGTCAGACCTTTTTCACTCCTCCTTCGATACTTATCTTCAAATGAGAAAATTAATTAATTCGCGAGGAACGTCAGTGAAACTAATTTCACTTCATTTGCATGCAAATGAACAAGCATTTCATAAGCACATGATCTTGCGCCCTTAAGAACACCACTCGATTTTTACATAAAGATACCCTAGAGCCTTGTTACCGCCTTTTCAGAATCCGACTGCAACCAGCGCCGAACTTGTTGATCAGATTTATGCCCTTCTTTAACATCCAAATCGAAATCTTTCCCCTTCATAATCTCACAACTATAAAAGGGGGCAGTGCAATTAAATAAAGTACATTTATCTGACTCATCACGCCGTAAACTACGAATAAAGAGCCTCGTCGTGAAGAAAGAGAAATAAATAATTTTCTAATTAGCGCGCGAAATGACACCTCGGCTGATATGCCCCGTATCCGGCAATCTTAAAAATGAATTGGGAATAACAAATGGAAGTCCTTCAGGAAATGAACATGTTTCGGAGGAGATAAGTCTTTGAATGGGAGTGGTAGTGAGACAATTTAGAACGGCGGAAAGGCGTGATACACGCGCGTGATCCGACGCCCCCTTCATTCTGCAGACGCAACCAGCCACCGCTGCCCCCTCCCGACAGAGAAACTGCTCTCGTAGGTCGCAGTTGTTGCCAGCTGTTGCCCCCGGTGATATTGCGTGTCCGTCTGCGCCAGGAAGCCACTGACGTCCGTGTGACTAGGAATATCCCACTCCCAATCCTTTCCCCGCCATTCCTCGACCACCGCATCCACCCCACGAAGCCTCTCACACCCTCCTTCGAACCCTTACATCTCCAAACTTCTCCTCATTTCCGATAGGAAAGGAATTTAAGTTTTTTCAGAAGATGGATCGCCTCGCTCATCATTTCCATGGTGTCATCTGAGTGCTCAACGGGTACAGATTTATCTGGACCTAGGCTAAAATGAACTGAATGGAACTGAAAAATAGGCTCATCCGGTATCTGGATAAGCATCATAACCTTTAATTCGGACTAAGACCGTTGCTAGATTAGGGATCGAGTACTCCTGCTGATATCAATGCTAAAAATCTGTCTAGATCCAATAAAAGACATTGGTAGGTTCTTGCTTTTTTCTCTCTACGATATCTAATATGAAGTAAAATTCAATATATATCGAGATTAATATTAAACGGTGCAAATATGGCTGGAAAAAGGACTTGATTCTTTAAATCCATAGTAAGAGGAAAGCTGTCCTCAATTTTACCGGATTTACGGTAACAAATCAAGCGAATTCAAATATTAATTCCAAAATTCCTTAAATATTTTCTCAAAAATAATGACCATAACAAAAGTTACCGTACACTGAATTATATGTCGCTGTTAAGATATGAAAAATTAATCGCGGCTTCATCTGGTCCAGCAAAAATAAAAACAAGTCAATTCAATCAACTTACCGCATCAGTTACGAAAGAAACGGGATAAATAAATTATACCAGGGAGGAGGATATCCATCCTTCTTTTGGAATGCATAAGATAAAATATTAACCGAAGACCAAAGAAGTTCTGAGAATAAAGAAGAAAAAACAACGACGAGGCAAACGAAATGCTAGAAACGCCGGAACTTATCGGAAACATCACAACGGACAGGCCAGCCTGCGATGACAAGGCAATCCCGTAAAACAGGAACGCACCGATAGGAAATATACTAGACCGCAAAATCTTTCACAGAATAGTTTCGTTTCCTTCCATTGAAACCCTTAAGAGCGTTCTCGGAATGCCATTTATAATCTAAGCTACGGGATGGAAGATAATAACTTGAACTAGAAAAGATGTGCACGGATCAGAAAAGGAACAAGGAAAGCAAAGGTTTCGTAAACGATCAGGGAGTTCAACTGCGGGCAGAGAACTGACCCTAGCTGAGGTACCAAGTTTAAGGGACAGTAAAAAAAATTTGGAACAGGCAAACTTCTTTTTTAAGATACACATTTCAAAAACTGATCATATTTAAGAGCTATAGGGTTATCAAAATAGACGTCCATCGCTTCACTGGAAATCAATATCGTGGATACAACTTGTGCTTGCTATCCTCCAAACTATCAAAAATCTAATTAATTTCCTGATCAAATATGAGTTTACAGTATAGTTAATACGCATACGCGTTTCAATGTAACATCTAATATTCTGCTAGTCACCTGGTAAAATTCGGAAATACACACAAAGCAACTTCGCAACACAGGAGAACGCTCCCGTAAAAAATAAAAAAGTTATCGGGCTTGATTCACGAACTATTTTCCATATCAAAAGGAAGCAAACAGTGTGTATGTACCTAGATTGCAAACTTCCTGCGTCTCTGGATGACTTCACCTCGCTGAAAGGAGCCAGCTAAACGCACTGGACAAAAAAAAACACACAATGAAGGCGAGCCACTCGCGAGCATGAAATTTCAAGCAAACAAAAGCCTACTTGCAAATCCGTCCAACCCACTGCGCAAATCTCTCCATCCGGTTAAACCCTGCGCTTCCTCAGTATTTAACCGGAAAGCGAGAAATCGTAATCAATTCATTCTTTTTACCTCTTGGTGTAACGCGTTATCTTCTCAACAGTCGCCGAGATACGCGAGTTCCGTAATCACCCAACTCCGCGTGCGCTCGCGATGTTTTAAGAGAAACGATATTGATGCGGTCACGCTGTATCCTTTCACCTCCAACTACTTGAGGGGAAGCTAAATAACCGTAGAAAAAGACCAGGGCCGGCTTCAGACGGTAACCAAGTGAGGCAGTCGCCTCTGGGCGAACTCTAAAAGGAAGCGGCCAAATGCTGCTCGTGGCTGGAATTGTACACCACATTCTCACCAATTTAAATCCTACAGCACCCAACAGCAGAATTTGAACAATTTAAGGATACATTCGAAACATTAGCTAAGTTGTCTTATTCAAGCTTTCTGAATCCAAAGAAAAAGTATCAAATAAATAAATAACGTCTTTATTTTGGGCGAAATTGAGACTTACCTGTCCCCTCTTCCATTTCCATGAAATAGCGATGTTTCACGATTTTGAGGTTCTTCCAAAAGGTATCATCCCACAGAATTTCACTTTTACGTGTGTTAATATTTTATAAATCAGATAAGATTAATTGATCTTTAGATAAGAGCGATTGACTTGCGGATGTTATTTTGCGAGACAGGTTGCAGATGTGGCTTAGACAACAGTAGTAAACAGTTTTTATCACTAGGTTACACAAGCAAATCATTTAATTCATAACCGAATAGGCATAAATACATTTCAGATATTAAATCCGATTAAATTAATCAGCGAATCAAAATTAATAATCGACTAGTCTTTGATGATAGCTTTAAATGCCATTGAACATCAGATCATTACGGAGATCGTGGTAGCGGGTGGTCAGAACCCTACCGCCTCAGGCTCTGAAAAAACGTCCGGATTTGAAAAAGAGTGGTATTACGCTTTGGAATTTAATATTAGGTGGGGAAACATGCAAAAGTGATGGAAAGTTTTTTTGACAAAGGGTGGACAAGAGGTAGAGCTATAATAAAGCTTATTTGTAACGCGTTCGAGACATCACATATCCTTCCTGCCTCAGCCTCTCACGCGTTCCTGCTTTCATTCTTTACGGTGGGAAAGAGGTAAGTTGGCTCGCATAAAGAGTGTGACCATCACCGTGAAAGAGTATGAAAAGTGATGGGAGAGGGGAATACGGGGTGAAAGGCCAACTCAGGGCGATCTCGGGAGAGTGGGCAGCAGAAGATGATGTGGAGAGGGACTAATAGAACGACGCTGGGAGTGTATGATGAAAAGGCGTTAAAGGCTGAAATTGGACGGATGAATGGACGGAGTAACTACACTTTGAAGACCATTATCTAGAGTGCTTGGATGTCTCGATCGTTTTCTAAATGATCTAAGGAGCTGGGTTGCTTCAAAGAATGATTATTTACATTTAATTAGCAATTTAAAGGGTGATATTTTATTACTTATGACCTTCCTATGTTACTTAGAAGATTAATTATGATTTTTTACAACATAAATTGTTAAAGTTCAATAACTGTTTGAGTCTTTTTTATCAGTATTTTGGTCAAAATTCCAGTATTTCAAATCCTTTTCGTTAAGAAGGGATAAAAAATCATATTGATTATCGTAACCATCGTTCTCAAGAAACTGACCTGGAAACCTGAATGGGTATGAAAATATTTATAATGGTGATTTTATTACGATAACGAAATAAAAGTACTGCTTTAACTTATTAATGAATGATCTTAATTTATCCTATGGAAATTGTGTTTTTCTATACAAAAAACGAAAGAGCTACAGAAACTATTAGTTACTTACTGAAGAACGCGTTTACCAAAATTCACAGCTCCATTTCCACGACCAGAAAGATTTACAAAATGAAACTCCTAAGTTAAACATTAAAAATATGCGTCGCTGTAAAGAATTGACTCGAAAAAAGTATCCCGAAGTAAGACAGGGACTTAACGGTGCAAAAGTACACCCTTCCAAGAAAGAAATCCGAGTGTGGCATTACTTTAATAGAGTGTTTCCAAATTCCCTAAACATCTCCTCTGTATTCATCCCATTAGAGTTTTACGAAACCTTCTATTTCATCCCAATTTGCTGCATCACACCAATTCCACCGACCACTCCAACCTTCGATGGGGACCTCAGATTCTTCTGTCGTATTTAGGGTAAGAAGGTGTAGTCATCCTTTTAGCAGACGGCATTCCCCATCGGCCCAGTGGTATAAAAGACCGCAGGCTCAAGAATACTCAGCGTAGGCAAGGGAAAGAGTCCCTTCCTCCCCTGGAATGGATGGAAGTGGGCGTGGCAGGGGCTGTCTCGCACCGGCATTCGTCATGAGGAACGGGATTATAGGATGAGGGCGCCACAGTGGCAAGTGTTTCTTTTCCCTTATCCGTGCCAGCGAAGAGGAATTGACTCGGAGACATTGAGAAAACGTTTCCTTCTCCAGAGGGGCGGTTGCGCTAAATGAGAAACATTTCTAAGAAATTGAAGTCTCCCGATAGAGCCATTTTTCCGGAACCTAACTCTGTTCACCTGGATTAATTCTTCGAAGGATTGTAAATTACTTACACGGACAGCCTACAGTTTTTGTTGTATCATTAACATGGATCTTTGTAGAAATAAGAGTTGAATTTGTTGAATTACTCTCAACTGACTCTCCCATAAAGAGACCAAAATAGTCTTCCTTCCACACTGTTACATACAGCATTGTGAAAATAAGAAAATTGAGACAATTCTTCGTGTAAAATGCTGATATAATCTATAAATAAGTCAATTGTACTTGGTATATTTTCGGCGAATATCCATTTGATACCTATTTTGATAGAATTGACATTCAAATAGGAACTCCACACATGAGACAACTAAAAGGTAAGGTAAAGATCGATAAAATTAGTTCCCGAATACTGGGTACTATACAGTTTTATCATTACAGGATTTGCAAGAAGATTTCTTTGTAATCAATTAGTATCTTCACATAACTCAATCATGTTCGCAAAATGTACTCAGTAGTATTCGTTCATTCTCTAAATCACAACTAAATGCCGAGTGAGAAAGGATTTTAATTTCAGCTTTTAATTTCGTTTCATCGAAATGTTTTCGATAAATTTTGATTTTTATTCCAAAATTTTTCGCATAAAGATAAGAAATCTAGTAAAAAGCACTAATCGCCAATCTCGACGAAAGTTAAGCGGTGCAAAAGATGTATTTGTTAAGGTTAAGTTCTAACGAAGTGAAAATTCTTCAGTGGTCGAAAAGGATAAACGTAGGAAGGTCGCAGGAAAAAGGCAAAAAAGTCCTCCCTCTTTTTTGCAAACGGAAAAAATGTGGGACAGGAGTCATGTCCTTGACCCCCATGTGATTTCAAATGTTTTCTGGAGGGTAACAGATGGCGGAGGATGTGGGGAGAGAGTAAAACGTTGCGAAGGGGAATTGAGGGAGAAAGGAGTGGGAGAGGGGAAAAGGTTGGCAAAAGTGCTAACGGCGATTGGGGAAATGTTTGCAGCCAGCTTAGCAAGGAAGCTGGCGATTTTTTAAAACCTTGAAAAACTAGCGACTTGTTACGGATTATAATAATGCCTCTAAATGTATATTTCGCTGATGTTCCCTTCAAGACTTTTCCACTTTGAGAGTTGAACATTGAAAGAATGAAAGACGACAGATATGTATGGCAAAACCCCAATTATTTACTACATTAGAAAAAACTGAAAGACATATCTTTCATCTGAAAAAAACAATCTACTAATAATCTACAATATGCTTTTAGAAGACTTATGGAACTGAAAAATTTAATAAGAATCTACAAGATGTCTTGGTTCCACAACAGTCTGATAAAGAAATTAAAGGTAATTTAAATTGATGCAATAATTTAAATAAGGCAGAATAAAAATATTTTCTTTTGACAAAAACTGAATGGAAATTAGTGGAGAGAATACACCCAGATTGGAAACATTGTTTCTCTAGAAAAATTAAGTTATCTTTCCGATCTGAGAGTCTAAACAAAGGGGTGAAAGTAAAAATTAAATTCAAATATCAGAAATATAAGATTCCTAACGATAATTTCGTGAAATTTACAATTTTTCTGAAACGCTCTTAGATGGTTAAACTTTATGGTAAACTTAAGATTCCTATTAGTACACGGTACATGGTACTTCTCGTAGTTTTGAAAGAAAAGGATAAATTGTGAAAAGACACCATCGTTAACTTCCACGAAAATAATTCAAATAAATTATGCAATACGTATCCATCCGAACGGTAGAAATGTAGTCGAGATATCTCCATGCACGCTTTAATTTTCTGCGACTTGCGAATTTTTCACAAAATAACCCATAGAAACTCTTCCATGGAAAACTGAATACGACACACAATGTTGAACACTTCACAGAACTGTAATGATGCAGGATAAGCGGTGGTCAAACATTTGGTATCCTCACAAACGTCCGTAAGCAGAGCTCGCGTGCAGACAAAGAAACAACCCTCTGGCACTTACATGGAAGAACGTCCGGAGAACTCTTCTTAAAGGCATCGCATACGAGCATCGAGAGGAAAAAACCTGACGAACTCTCCAGGAAATAAAAAGCTATGGGAGAAGAAATCAAGAGTGGAAGAAAGAGAAAAGAAAATACCGAGATTGAAAGAAAGAGAGGGAAGAAACGAAATTAAAGTGTCACTCTCGGACTGTATCTTCTCTCCGGTGTTATCCCTCTTCAAGTGGTGTTTTGCCTGTCATAGCGGATGAGATGTGGAGGCAGAGTTTCTCAAGGAAACCGCGATTCTTCCCCTTCGAACCGGCGTTTTCAAGGGGTAAGAGAATGGGCCTTTCTGGCAAAGGAATAAAAAGACAGGAGAGGGAAGTGGTCGACGAGACACAAGCATTGAGCAGGTCGCATTTAGATGTGTGCTTATCTGCAGGATGGCCCAAGGGGAAGAGGGATTCGTGGTGGATGCGGCAGAAACCGTGTGGGCGTGGCAAAGAACCAGACAGTTTACTCGGCCGCGTCCGAAGGGAAATGAAAGATCGCGAGACAGGAGGAGATTTTTCGAAAAGGGTTGTGCAAAATTATGTGAAGGGACAAAACACTGCATGGAAAGAAAGAAATAACATTGATATCGTTTCTTATTCTCAGTAGATTGTCTGATTCCCGCCGGCAATCCGACAACCAATTATTTTTTGACCTAAAATGACATGTCGTTAACTGATCCAATTAATAGTGAACGTCGTGAAACATAAAATAGCCATATGTTACCTTTAATTCGTAAATCCTTTTACCCTATATCCTGTGTTGAATTTATTTTCATTTTTTTATTAGCGATATTATATCAGACGTTTGTTAAAAATATCGAGTGAAGGAAGAATCACATCACAGTATAGCTGGTTATTATAGTTTTCTTAGAGATCTCCGCCCATTCAAATGATTTTGCGTTATTTCTTCTAGTTTCTAGTTTAACCATTTGTTTTCCGCAGAATATTTTGCTATTAATCTAAGGTCCGGGGGTTTATTAACGTTTTTCAGTTCGGAGTCGCACTTAACGAGAATAGAACACTGAGAGCATAAGGACAATTATCAGTAACGTCAAAACGAACATGTAATTATAGTCAATTACCTTATACCAAATTTACAGTATGAGGTAGAAAAAAATTTAAAGAATAGTAAAACTGCAATGAGTGACTTTGATTCCACGCAAAGTTTCATCCAGCCGTAACAACCATGAATAATTCAATGCTTCGTGAACATGAAAAATTTTTACTCGTGAGTGAAAATCTGTGAAAAGCGTATAAAATAGCAGCTCTTTCCTCGTCTGCGGCTGAATTTTCTAAAAGAGAACTGCGACAAAAGCTGTCCTCGCAAATTCTTAGGAGAAGCAATTGGAGAGAAAAGAAAAGTGAGGCGTGCCATAAAAAAACGACCGATTGTAAAAAATCTAAACCCGCCCGTGCTTTGGCGTCCATTCCCTACTCTCTTTGCCCTGTGACCACGAGTGAAATGAAGAAGTAGCCAGCAAATGGCAAAAGGCAATTCGGTTTCGAATGGCGGCTGCAAAAAAAGACGGGCAAAGATCTAGGAGACTGCTCGTAAAAACTCAGGAAAGAAACTGTTCACCCACGTTTCTTTCTCTGCGTCTTCTCTAGACACTATTCTTTCATTTTGAATCGCGAATCGGTACTCGAAAAACATACTGATATTTGGAGTGACACTTCGATTTCCTATCCATTAAAACTGTTTCATTAAAACTGTTTCATTATACAGACGTCTCTATTGCCCGAAGATGTGAATTGTTTTACAGTGAAATTCGATAGCGATTGAGATACAAGAAGGTCAATAAAGCCGTCCGAGTCAAAGTGTTCGCTTGATGTATGGCATTGTGATCCTGTATTTGTTTAAGATGTGCCAATTTTTAAGAAGGCAATAAACATCCCTTCAAAAGACTCGCGCAAGAATTTGTAATCTAACCATCTCCAAAAGATTCAGAGCAAGTATTCTCTCCGTTTCCCACCACATCAGAAATCGCGAGAAAAAAATTAACCTGAGAAAACAAACACGTTATTTATACAAGTATATCCTTTCTCGAGGGCCTCCATATTTTTAAAACGCTCCCGAAAGAAAAATCTTTTATTCTGGAACATCTGTCTTTCGAGAGGAACGGTATTTACGGATGAGCAGATCGACATCCGAGCTAAAGACGCGTCATAAACAATTCAAAACCGCTGACGTCCAAGGGCGGGCAGGAGGGGTGGGGCGAAATAAAAAGGCGGAAGGAGAAATGAAGTGAGGTGTTGAAAGAGAGATTCGAGTGAGTTGCAAAGGAGAATCGGATGGAATTTTTTTCCGCTTTCCTTTGGATCTTCCGACCACAAACGGCACAGGGATCCGATCTCAAAGAAGTTCAAACAAACAGATTGGGGAAAAAAATGGAAGTAGACATGAAAAACGCGAGATAACCGGCCAAAGTGGGATGGAATATAGGAGAAGAGAATGGATTGTCGGAAAGGAGAATATGTAAGAGAGTAAGTTAGACTACGTCGAACTTAATGAAACCGCATTCGGAGAAAAATAATGCAAATTGGAATCTCTCTATGAAAAGCTGAGTCTTATTTCGCGAAATGGAACTCCGGACAACATAAAGCATTTTGGTGAAATGAATCTCCGGCATGAAAACTAAAGCTCAGCATTAATTCGATTCTTTGAAAGGAAGACTCCGTCCGGCCTTCTTTTGAATGTCCAAAGGCATAAGGGCTTAATATATGCCTATCTTAGAACGAATTACTTTTACGACATACCACCCAATGCAGATAAAAACACACATTAACTACTGCTTTAATTTGTTACAATCAGTCTTTTCATTGGAAAGTAGCATAGCATAACAACGATTTCTATTGTGAAAGCATGTAAGAGACACCAAATAGCAAGCTGTTTGTAATGATAATTGATGCTCCCTTTAAAAATACACAACTCATGTAACCAAGGAATGATTTAATGAATCGCTTCTTGCGAAATTTTCTAACAACTATGTCACTAAAAAGGTTAATAATAAAAAAATACTAATTTCTAATTATCTGCTAAGTTATTCTCTACGATTGGGCAATGAACAAGAGCATGAACAAAACAAACAAGATCTACAGGCAAAATCTGTTCCTGAATTCAAATTTCCCAATGAATTTCCGAATACCCTACATGAAAATGATTCAAGTTTTACAGGAATATTATTTCAATAAAATATTCGATAAATTTGGAAAGCGATCAATCAATAAAGGGACCAAGTTACGACAATTAAGGAGTATTTCTCTCGAAGAAAAAGAACCGTATCACTCAATCAATAGTTTAAAATAAAATTCCGTTCCCGAATAAAGGATCTTGAAAAGGTAATTTGAAGGTTAAACTCGCTGAACTCAAAGAACATCAAAATTGAAACACTTTGAAAATTAACATATAAGACTTTTTTTATAAACATATACAGAAAACTTAGTGAAAATTATTCTTAAAGTGGAGAAAGTCAGCGCAGCATAAGATAGGAACCTTCCTTGTGTACCCTACGAAGTAAAGTTGCGAAGAGTGGCTGAATCTCTGACATTCTGAGCGATTTACTGCCTATGTTCGACGCCAAAAATAAAGCTATGCAACTTTCGGACAGCTGTGATTTTTTTACTTTCCCTTTCCGCAGCTCTATCGGTCCACTCAAAGAAACAAAACACTCGAGATTCTTCCTTTCTAAAAGAGGATTTTTATGGCCCAGGACGGCAATTATCCCTTCAGTACTGCACCACTCCTTCAACACTTTCTCTAGCCACCATACGCCTACTCGCACTTCCCTCGAGAACAATTCCGGAAGGAGGTCCAATCCTCCATGTTTTCCTTTTTGATAGCTTCCGCCGCCTCCAGAAAAAAATAAAAATAAACTTACTTGAGTGTAACAATATGCTCAAAGAGATCGTTGAAATAGTTTATTGAATATCCATTTGGATCCTGTGCCATTTCAAAATTCTTCCCTTTTATTTAGTTGATATTTAATGTTTCCATTTGTATTAGAAGATCGTTACTTCCAAATGGAAATAATTAACTTCCCTTACAGAGTTTTTAGTGGAATTGGAGAACTTAAAATCAATCGGAATATATAATGTGCAATGGAAGTCTTAGACCTTTACGTTTCTTGGACTAGCATTTTCATGCAAAGTGGAATAAATATTAAGAATTGTCCAAAACGCTTCTACTATTACTATAAAAACATTTTCTGCGTGAAAAACACTGATGTCATCTACGCTAGCCTTCAATAATATTAACATTTACGCCAAAGTAAACTAATAAAAGATTTAGTTTGATACCTGGAGGATTTATACAAAAACAATGCAAATAAAGGAACGGTTTTTCGTAAAAGCCGATGCCTTTGACACGCGGAAGTTTCTTCATTCAATGAATCACTACATTAAAATATTTTAGCGTGTCAGATGCATCGTACAGAAATCAAAAACTTTCTAAGTTAAGAATAAATTTTGATTTAAAGGAGTCCCGAAGATCACTGAGTAATCCCTTAAAAATTACTTAATCGAGAATACGATTCTCACGATATAAGTTTCCCATCTTGAATAAACGTTTCCTGTTATGGATTTTTTTCGTCAAAAACAACAATTATTGAAAATCTAGAACTCGAAAAGTAAACTGCGCAAAATCTGTAGAAATATGTACTTCTCGGAAACCGGGAAATATTTACGCAACGCAATAAAAACCATGCATTTTTTACTCCGAAGAATAATATTTATATCTAAAAATGCATGTTTCCTATGCGAAGAGAATACTTGGATTCCTCAAGAACAAAATATGCTCTCATTTCTTTCCTTCCGATTTCGATTCGAGGATTCACAACGTGAGAGCGAACAATGGATGAAAAGACGAATCTTTCGACCTATTGAGCTCGTGGGATCGGTTTGCTGAGGGACGAAAGCACAGAAATGAAATGGTACGAAGTGGTGAAGAGGAAAGTTAAAGAGCTACAAAAGGACCGATTACGGAGGAGATGGAAAAGCTCGATTAGAGACAGATGGAAGCATCTGCTGCTTTAAAATCCTTTTTCTTTGACGCGCATGCGCCATGCGGAAGCGTTAAACCTCCCTGAATGTCTCACCCTTTCGCTCTTCCCGCACCACATCTCGCCACTTCACACACCGCCTACCCACTTCTCCATCCCGATGGTGGCTTACTATAATATAGCTAACTGGAGAAAAGAGAGACATCTCTGATTTCAGCCGCACTAAATTCTGATCCTCATGTCTCTGCCATCACCCTCCGAAAGGAGAACTTTTCCGAAGCTACTGAGAACATAATAGCTCGTTGCGGATTGGGTGGTTGAGGAGTCTAAATAAATAGTTACATGCGAGGGGATGTTAGAGCAGGTAAGAGTTAATGGAGAAAAAGTGCATGAGATACTGAAAGGTCTTAATTTGTATAATAAGAATGTCGTAAATTCGGTATGTGTTTAGTTAGAGTCGGTGAAGAATCACGACTAAGCTAATAGTAGGTGAATAGTAAGGTTGTAGTTTGGGCACACAATTTCACGAAAAACTACAGCATTAATATTAAAAATACCTGTTGGGTAATTTTTTGTATTGAGAGTGGAAAACATTATTCTTCCATTATTTAATTTGTAAATCAAAGTACAAGTGAAATAATCCATTTCATTTTCGTAATATTCTGTACTTTCTAACTAAATTCCTGAAAGCAAAATTTATTGTGTTGCTCCATTGTACCATTATTTTGGATTTTATAGGGTTCCCGGCTGGACTTGACACCGAACTGCCTCTTGTCAATCATAGTATTATAAATAATGCTTCAAATATCAGAGGAAGCATTTAAAGGAATCGAATGATTGATAATTTCGACGCATTAATAAACTATTGCTAAATTGCTTGGCTACGCAATCCTGGCATGACTTCATGACAATCTTCATGGATCACAAACTTTCAATGCAATATTGCTCGCTTTGTGTCTCATATATTGGCATAATAGCCTTAGCAAATGTTCATCAGCAATACTCGACATTCAGAAACATCTGCAACTTTTTAACCTTTTAGCCTCTCTGAGCATATCAAGTAAATCTTTATATTCCCGGGATTATCTTGTTTGACTCTAATACTGTATAGTTAAACATATGAAGTTTCAATAACACATTTACCGCTAATATCCGAACGGCGTGTGAATGTATCCTCAACTTTGACGATCGTAAAATAAAACTATTTCCGAACAGTAAACACTAGCAGCAAACTTGCTAATTATCACGTAATAATTCATGGTAATAAAATTATATTAGGTGATTTTTTTCAAATTAATTCGATAAAATCTCCCTCATACACCAGTCATCGCGGAAGAAACGGAATAAATACGGATAATATATAATAGGACCTCTATTATCGTTAGAGATCGTTTCGTCGAAAGACAGCTGACAAGGAAACTCAAGTTGCCGCTCGACAACCGATTTCCGCTCCGTCTCCGAGTAATTAAAAATTTCGCACTTTCCGAACAGAGGTCATTCTCACAGATACATCTAAAATTTCTTCGCTACTGTTGTAACCATCGTATCCAAGGGATGTCATAAATAAAGAGACGATTCCCGCTAATTGGGGCATTCCCACTTATAAATGGCCCGACCAATTTCCTCTATGGATATACATCTTTTTTGAAAGACGAGCAGCTCATAAAACATGAATTATCTCCAAGAATGATAACTCTTTCCCATGCCAGGAAGAATTTAGTCCTATATTCTCACCTTTTCTACTACTCTCGCATAAACGTAACGGAACGGTAAATTCGCTATCTCCGTATGTTCTCAGAATTTTAAGTCCCTGAGTCAGTCTGTGTTACGATTGCTCACTCGATTGGTATAGTCAATTCATTGATGATATACTTCTCAAATGGCCTTCCGACGAATCGACGATGATCACGTTTTCTATTAAAAGTCATAATCATTTAATTTATACCATCACATCCTAAACCGGGAACCTTTTTCCATTTATTGAAATAGATATTAACTCCTTGACTCCTTAACGCGTTGACTCTTTCATATCATGCATTTCTCCCAGGCAACCTACTCGAAATTTTGTGACGAGTATTTTCATTGTAAATTATTAATATGATATCTGACTGGACCAATTATCAGCAATTAAGTAATTTATAATAGAAAAGGGTCAATTTGTGCAATGTTCCCAGATTCGTTAAATTTTCACTAGCACACTTTTTTCCACATTTTCGAGGTATCCCATCACGAATTCAGTTAAGCAGAGAAGATCCTACTATTAACTAAACATCTACCATAGAGTGCACAAGAATAACTTCAGAACATAAAACTTCAACCGTTTAAAGATAAGGATGTGTTAAAATTAAAGGACCCCTCTGAATTGCCTTATCCTTCGGTGAAGGTTGCTATCGTGTGGTAAATACTTTTCGTGCAAAAATATCAGCACCCAAGTAGTTCAAAGTTGAGAGACATCTCAGCAGTTACATTGCGCGTATGGTGATGCAAATTCATTCAAGTATATCCAAAAGTATCCAGGGGTATGTGTAAATGTATTTACTCGTACATGATAGGACACGTTTATCATTATATTACCTCATATATTATTTTCAAGAACTAGTGTAAGAGAAGCAGGTGGACCAAGACTTCCACGCATCTGTCTTACTTAACATCCCCAATATTCCTGCCCCACCTCCTCCTCCAAGACCCCACCTTTCATCAGAAGCGCCGGCCCCGCTCTACCCATCCTTGCCCACTCCTCCTGGCAAAACACTAAAAAGCCTGCACTTGGAAGGAGGGTGAAAGAGACAGCCGAGGGAAAACAAAGGACAAAATAAATACACAAATGAGGAAGAGGAGCCAGTTGCTCATCGCGCCATTGGGGAGTATATTCTCTTACCCCATAGAAGAAGTATGGTATGAGATTTAGAAGTGGATGAAAAAATGGCTCCTTTAGATGGGATGGCTCGGCTAGCAGCCTGCTCCGAAGGTATAATAGGAAGACATGTGTGGATGCGAAGAGTGTCTCGAAGAACGAAATAGACCGTGAGCGATAAAGAAGGTTTTAGGGAAATAAACTTCAGTGAGCAGTACGTACGTTTCTCGACCCCACCACGAGCACATCCCTTGTCTTAAAGGAACGGAAAGAATAACACCAAACTCTTTTTCGGCTCGTTCTTTCTCGGAATATAAAGGAACTGGTAGTAGCGGCTTAAGACAACAAATCTTCACTTATTTTTAAGAGGGAGTGTGGTCACGCTTCCTGAATTGTATTTTTTCACGATCTTGAGGGGACTTTTTTAAGGTTATTTCCTGCATAAAACGTATTTTTGGGGGTAAAGAGCTTTTCCTGCCTCGGGGACGACGACAGATGTAAGGCTAGAGAAAAATATCCCGTTCCCCTTCGCTCCTCGCATCCTTATGTGGTTTCCAATAGAGTAGGAAACCCAAGTCCATAAGGACGAGAGTCCTTACCCACTTGTGTAGGACCATTAATTTCTTGTTTACTCTGGTGCAATGAGGGGAAGACAACGCAATCGCCTCTCACGCTTAATACGTAATAAGTTACGCTTTCGACCAAGTCAGAACTCCGAAACCCCATGCTTCTTGATATGTTATTTGCTTAATCCTCGAAGAATAAACAGGAATCGGGGAAATGGAATTATCCTGTCATTTCCCTGAAAAAATTTCTCCTAATGGCCATTCGATGTCCATTGCATTAGCAAGATATTGAGAGCTGATCGAATAAAATATAATCTAAATTATCGCTACGTTTGTTCTCAGATTACATCGATTACGATAGCGGGCTATGTTTATGCCTCTAGCTAAGATAAAGGTAGGAAAGAGTACTTTTTGTCCGACATCTTGTATATGTTACGTAAAGGGAAGCCTGAGGCTGGATTATACATGTTTCAAAATTTAAAAAGCCACTGATAAACTTAGCCGTTTGAGTGTACGCGTGTAATTTTCAGTACGATAAGCATAACGATAAGAATCATCCTTGAAATGTAGATCAATGTTTAACCGCTGCAAAGATCAATAAACCCTGAAGAATCCATCCGTAGCATTTTCTTTTTGTGTACTACGAGAACCTGAGAGAATCTAAGCGGTAATGATTGTAGAATTTGACAATATGCGATGTGCGTCAACGAATTCTTTCATTCACATTTGGAATAAACGCCTCCTTGGTGGTTTGTTTTCCGTATATAAGCGTAGAATTTTATTCTTCAATTTAAACGTAGGTGAAATATTAACTAACATCACCATTAACACCGTCGGTTGTGATGACAACTATCTATTACACAAAGTTACCATTGAAGTATTGGTAGACATTAGTTACCACTACACGAAAGCTATCAGATGAATGAAATTACTTCCTTTTTCTTGATATTTCTCTGATGAGATCAATAATGATTTTTAATGTTCCCTTATGGTTGGAACTCAGAATTCTCATAAATACGATTCATTAACATTTACATTACAACGTAAGGCCCTTTCAAGTTTTGACGATTGCAACTCTGATGCGAAAAGTAAAGGTAAAAATTTTGGCACGAGTTAAGCAGTACTGTTTTCTTGAAATTTCTAGTAGACAATTTCTGCCATTGAGCGCATTAAGTAAAGAACGAACACTCTCTCGTTCAGATACCACAAGATTAGCAAATGCTCCAAGGATAAGCCGCTCAATGAACCAGAAAGTAGTATCCAGCGCCTCCTAAGACTTGGAAAATAAAACCACCAAGCAAAATCAATCGAATCCTTTTAAGCCAAACGACAATAGGTCTCGCAAACAAAATTAAACCGATAGCAAAAAAGAGGAGTCGTTCCAGACAAATGAGTCCGCGACGGAGTGACCAAAAAGAAACACAAAGGATGAGAAGAAAAAACGCTTAAATGAAAACGTCTCGGCATTATCCTCTTCGGAACCATCTCATGAGCGATTGTTTTGCCATCAGTGACGCTGTGGAAGGGAAGGGTTAGGGGAATGAGATTGAATGATGGGACGGTACGCAAAGCAAATAGCCGGAGGACTGAAGAGATGGAGAAGCAAAAAAAAATACTGAATACTTTTTGAGTGTTGACGAGGGTTATAATTTTTTTCGATACTTCCAAAATGAGAGAGGATGGGTCGAGCGTCTTCTCAGTTCGGTCACGGAGAAGGGGAGACCTTGGAGTGGAAATGAATCCGCGCGGTGAAACAATGACCAATGCGAGGCATTGACGTTGAGTAAACAAAACGATGATTGGAGTCTTGTCCGAAGATAAGTTATGAGGAGTTGGTAGGGAGTCTGGAAGAGCTTCTTTTTTGTTGGAGAAGGTGGGAAGGGATTTGGAAGGCCTGTATTGACAAGAAGGTGGAGAAAGTTTTAAGAGATGAGGAATGAGGGAGGGGAAATATCGAGGAGGGCAGGAGGAGAATTTGTCAGAGGCGAAGTGGGAATGAGTTAATGTGTCACGTGTCCTTCGTGGGTAAGGGAAGATGGGATCCTCCAACTCGGAAATATAAACAGAATTCCCAGTGAAAATTTATAACTATAAATACTAATTGCGTTACAAGAGGACATATATTCTGATAGCACCCTCATGGTTAAACATCTGCAGTGCCCTGAACTAATAAAAATACACTGCACTTCTAAAATACAGATACCTTCCATGCAAATAATGAATTTTATAGCTTTGACGACCAGGCATCCGCTTCGATGATTTAAAAGCTGTTTCTATTATTATTATTACAAAGTATACACGTTCAAGTGGACAATTGTCCATACAACGTCGCATATATAGTAGCTTTACTTCACTGTTTACCAGTAAATAATGAATTTTGATAAATGCTATAATAAACAAAATATAATTATTACTTTACGATTTTAAGTACTAAAAATACGTAATGCATGTAACAAAAATTGTTTCTTATTTCTCGTATCTGGCTTAAATATACGTCATTCAACTTTCCTGGGGTTTTGATACGTCTTCTCGACTGCCGGGTAACGGAGACAAGTCTCTACCATACATACGAGTACATCACCCAAACAACCTCCGACTCTACCTGCATTACGTCTAAGGCAGGCACAACCTAAAAATTTAAATATTCTTTTTATAACGAACTCACCATCCTAAACTGAGTATTTTCCATGATTTAAAAGGAAACAGATTAGACACAAAAGTGCTACAACGCTTTTCCGAGCTAAGAGACATTCTGCCTTCGATCAAAATTTGAACAATTTTGAAACACTCGCTGATAATGAAGGATTAATGCGGAGGAGTTAAAGGGATCCATCGGTGAAGTGAACAATCCTGTATTGAACCCCTGTTTCAGGGGAACTGTGATATATTTTCTAACGGGACTAGTAAGCCTGAAATTCAAAATTAACCTACATTGTTTGTTTACTCACAACGTTAGGCAACCGAGGATCCTCTGAACCGACTTAAACATGATTTTACAGCAATTAACTTACAAATCATGCCTCTAGTCTTTTTGCACGTCTTAACACTTTTCGTCTGAAGGTGAATTCCAAATTACCTGCAGAGAAATGCAAGAAAGATTCATTAAAGCATATTCAGGGATATTTCAATTGGGTTCAGTTAGCATCCTATTACATTTAGTAAATTCTAGCTCATTCTATTTCTCATAAATTGTTTAGAAATTAATAAATTGATTATGAATTGTTCATAAATTATTTTTGCTATCAAATTTATCCTGATTTAACTAATGTTTATTACTACATTCCGTGCATTTAAAATTTGAAATCTACATTTTATAAACACGCGAATGGTTAACAGATCCTTGAAAAAGTATAATAAAAGCAAGAAATTTTGCTCCACATGGTTAGAAAACTGAATAAAAACCAAGAGCATTCAGTGACATTTCAACAAATATCTAATGTCTTGTGGACCTCAGGATTGTCAAGTGGGTAAGGCATTCGACTTTGGAGAAAGCGGTTCGATTCCCAGTGGGGGCCCACGTGCGAAATGACCTGTCGATGCACTTTCAAATTACTACTAGCAAGAAATAAAGAAACAAAAAAGGTTTTAATAGTGGCAGAAAATCTTTAATTAGACTACCAAGGATTTTTCATTCTCATTACATTTTACTCTAATGATTAAAATGAAATTATTATGAACAAATCAAAACCTCTAATACCTAATTAAAAATTTTGGAGATGAAATAAATAACACCTTTCTGAGTGCATTTCACACTAAAGTTGCTCACTATCATTGATCCAACGGATTACTAAAAACAAACACATCCGATTCACAATAAGCAAATCTACTGTCAACCATTTCTCCAAATCTGTTTGTGTGTTCACTCGCTCCATCTCTCCCCTAACCCGTATTCACCTCTCCCTTCTGAATCTCCAAACCCAGAAACCGCAACCCTCCCTCGCCCAGCGATCTCCATTTTCTCATATTAGCATTTAAAATCGTTCCCTCAAATCCGATTGGTTGGATGGTTGCCTTTTGCTTTCTCACTCCACACCCCGGAGAGGAGAGGAATTGGAAAGAGAAAGAGGCAGGCCGCTTAATTTACATAATTTCGTCCCAATGGTTATTGTTTCTCGGTATACGCCGTTTGCCCAAGCCCACGGAAAATATCCCACCCCATTACGTAGGCCCGAATACCGACCCATCTCATCCGGATCCTTCCGCCCCGCGGCCCCTTCCCGCCCCCACTCACAAATCTCACCTCCACATCCGATTTAGATTCACCAATTCAGGTTAAAGGTGGGGGTGGTCTTAGCGGAAGAAAAGGGAAGTCTGTCATTGGAAGAGGTAGATCAAGCTACGTCATTTCTCCTACGAGTGAAATGGGTCATTTTTTCCAATTCTCTAATTATAGATAAATCGAACGATTCTTTCTTTCATCCATGTCTCTCCAAGAATTTGCAAACGGAAAAGTTTAAGTGAATTTTAAAACTTTTACTCAGGTTATAATAAAACTGTGGAACTTATATGCTTGAAGTCGGTTTGGTCCATTTTGGTCTGGACGAGTCAATCTGAAGAAATATGAGTTGAGTAGGGACTCAAGCAACGAATCAGCTGGTTTGAGAAGCCAATTAAATGGAATAAAAGGAAATAAATATACGTAAAAAGTTATTGAATGTAGTAAATAAACCGCAGCAACTAAATACTCCCCCAAACTATTTCTTTCGTTTCCGTTATGGAGTACTACAATTAAAATGCATTATGGTTATTTGGATTGATTACAAGTAGATTGGCGTTCACGCGGATTTGGATTAGTTACCTAGAAATTCGATTTCCTTTCGTAAGCCTTCAGGAAAATGGCGTACCAATATTTAGACACGTTACTTGCTACATGCAACATTTACTGTAGATTTACACCTGGAGTGCGTAGTATAATAACGATAAAGATTCGCAAAGGTGAGCTTTACAATGAAGCAGGCAATTATATCCCCCACGAATTTAACGCCGCATGCAGAACTTCTGTTCCTCACCTCGGAAATAAGATCGCAACCTACATCTCCAAAACTCCAATTATTCCGAACTATGACATAATGCATTCGAGAATTCCTCCTCTCGCAAATTTTCACGCATAAATATTTAAATCGATCTCTTTCGACGTATCCGGGCCCATTATGAGTAAAATCCTTCGGAATGCCAGACGGATACGAATAAAAAATACGCGTGAGATGGAGCCGCCCAATCTAACCGTTTTAAATCCCGGTAATGACATTTCATTTGCATCGGAATGAATTTTTTCACTCCGCTTTGATGCTGATCGTGGGTGTATATAATCTCGTTCCTTAAGCGGAAAGATTTGCATAAATGGCCGGTTATTACTTTGACACACGGTGAGGATCTCTTGGCGGAATCGTGCGAATTTCGGAGATTATGTTTTCTCGCGCGCGCACGACATTATAATGTATTCAGTTCGGACAAAATAAACAAGGAGAAGGCTATGCTTCGCGCTTTAAAAATGATAGGATAGAAATGACAGAAACGTTTCACCAAACCCTTATGTGATTTTCAACGCCTCATTAAGTGGATTCATAAATATTTACGAACTCGCGACGTCGTTTTCTCATAATAGAAAAGAATTCCCGGAATAATGACGCTATAATCTTCGGAGTTTATATTACAGAAGACAGTTCTGTCGATTATGCTGTCGTAGATCTCTTTTCTTTTTTCTTATGAATGAATATTTATTGTACCCAAATAAGAGAGGTTCCTTCGAATGGCCACAATGTAAGTTGTTTGCAGACACTAAGAGGATCGTAAAATAGCTTTCAAAGAGACAGCTTCATCTACTGAGAGCTTGCTATCAGCAAATGATCGCTTCATCTCCGAATTACATTTCTAAAGCCTCAACAATTTTCTCTTAACCTAATTTTGGCTCTGAATGCTCATTCTTATTCATACTTAATAATAACACATACATAGCAAGTCATAGATTTGCCTCGTTACCTATTGAAAGAATGCGTTTCTCAAATACATGAACAGATAACTAATGGATCGTAATAGCGTTTTATTTTATTATTAACCTACAGACACAGTCTTGCGTTAAGGATAATAAATCGAGGTAATAGACATGGGGTGAGAGGAAAAAACTTTTTGTTATATTCTACAATAGATAGTATTCACTGGCAGCAAAGATATCTAAAGAGTAGCAAATTAACACTAATGATGGTTTTATAACCCTGGACGATTCTAATGAGAAACAGTTTGAATTAATATCCTCAAGATGAAATCGACGAGAAGATAATCTACTTACTTTCATGAAAGGGAGATTTGATTGAATTTTCAATCAACAAAAATTTTAATCATAAAACATGAATTCGTAATCTAAGTATCTTAAAGATAAATATTACCACTGATAAAAACGTGGCATTAATGCTTGATTCTTACACAAATATCTGAATTTCGGAATTTCTCAGGAAATCATCTCGCTCACCAGCGTAACCTGATTATTTTTGCTTTTTATCTCACGTAACTCGAGGCAGATATAGATTAGAAAATTTTATATTCTTTTTTAGATTAGATTTGAAATTTCAGATTCCAAAAACGGTTCAAGAATTCTTTTCGCGTAGACGAATTACGGTTTTTCTCGCATTTGTCTTCGGGAGACAATTAGTACCACTCGGTTGATTCCTACACGTTCAGAAAGCATGGAGGAAACCTAGGCGATAAATCAGCGGCATTTATCAAGCGGATCCTGTGGCGACGCCGAGTTAGCGTCAAGTCTTTAACGTAAACAAACATAATGGAATTTTACACGACAAAAGACCTTAACGTAATACACTTCCCATCTAGATCCTATCCCGCTCTCATCTCTCTCTTTCTTCCCTCCACATTTATTTTCCTCTACCAAGTCTATCGAAGGCATTTATTCCTCCACGAACCACGGTCTCACTCGGTGGGCGCTCAGAATAATAGAATATGCAAAGCAGATGAGATTCTTTTTCCATTCCATTCGCCAGGCTTATAACTCAACTCCTTCCCTCTCTTCTGGGCACAATTCGTATAATTTCTCAGCATTTCAAACCCCCTTAGGGAGGGGGGACTCACCCCCCACCCAGATGAACCTTGATCACCAAATTCAACGTGCCACCTTTTCCATCTATTGCGAGGGTGGACACATTTAGTACTTCGAACTATCGTAATTTACCCTAAATAAACTCAATTGTGTTAACATTTTGAAAATCGAGAGACGTCCTCACTGTTTCTTACATAGAACAATTTAATTTCCCATTCTATATTTACGTCTTTCTCAACACATGGAATAATGAATAAGGTGCAATTTCATATCAGTGGCTAAACGTTAGACGTAAAAAGAAAATTTAATTTCAATCATCATTCTATTCTATTCAAGTTTTTATCGTGATCAACTGAATAAAAGTGGACATAAGCTCACCATTAAAAGAATTCTTGAAATTCTTTCGCCATACACACGCTATTCCGGACGAAAATTTGCCTCTTCCTGGGTAGACAATTTTACGTTTTCTGCGTGGCTTTGTGCCTTAAATAGACAAATCCTGTCAACACCCTTGGCTCAGAGTGAGACTTCATCATTTCTAAATCCTCTTTCCAGAAAATATTTTCTTTCCTCTACCAAGCGAAAGGTTCCACCCATCAAGTTGTTTCTCGGCTGATCGATTTTCTCTAAGAAAAGCGACAAAAAGAGCAAACGCTGTTTTTCTCAGAGGAGAAGATGAGTACAAAACCTGCATCGATGAAGTCCAATTAAACGTGACTATTTTCCATGACCGGAATATCACTTCCAATTCCCATCCCGCATTACCATTCTCGTCGAGGCAGATTCTCCACACAATATTCGACGCGCAGCTATTATCTGGTTTAACGTAAACACCCCGTGACTATCCCAAATTACCTCGGAGATAGATTAATTCGCTAACTGGTTCATCTTCGAAGGGTCTCAAATCAAAAGTGACTGCTTGAAGCGGAAAAGAAGAAACTACGCCTGCGAAAATGAGCCGGAGGTGGAATACGGATTGGACGCGAGCTGAGGAATGAGATATTTATTTTATACCTTTATTTTATAATTTATTTTATACCTTTTCATAGTTGAAATAGTCCGCGTGGTGAAGAATTTTCAAAAGGTAAACTAAAAAATTCATAGTATCCATGGATTAGATCCATAGCATTGCAATACCCTTAAAACCATGTAGTTGAATCATTAAAGCCAGGAAGAGATTAAATGATGAAATTCGGACAGCATTCAGACCACGAGAGATGAATTTTTAAAGGTGATAAAACTGAATACATTGGCGGTACATTTATTTAAAATCGGCATACTCGACGAATCTTGTGAAAAGCCTTCATTGGATGTGGAAGAAGACGTTCTGTAGACGTTAAACGTAAATAATGCGGAAATCTATACCCAATCTTAATTAGTTTCGTAGTAATATCGAGAAAAATTGTCACCTACAAAATATATAATATTATTTTGGCTATATTTTATGATGGTTTCTATAATGCCCCGATTTCTTTATGCAGTTGAAAAATAATTTTTCAGGTGGCCTTTCTTATCAGCTCGTATCCCGCATAACCCGATTTAGACGTGAACTTTACCAGCGGAAGAATTCTTTCTGGATATCTCATACTCGCTATAGTAGAAAATATATCTTATGAACTTAGGGAGGGAGCTAATAAATACAAAATTCAGAAGGACGGGGCTAGAGAAGTTTCCCACATACAAAGTTGCAAAACATTAGGTGGAGAAATTCTCATTAATATACTGATAATTATTATTTTCTTCTGAAAAATCCGTTTGATGCAAAGCTACTGTAGAAATAGTTTATTATTCGTCTTTACTTAGAATTCCACGATATATCCGAAGCAAACTCCTTGTTTAGAAATGATTTCAATGAGGAAAGTAATCGACCCATCTCTGTAATTGCTACTGAAAGATTTAACTAGCCATAAATGTAACCTACTAAACACAACCACCAGAAAACGTCTCAGCTTCATACGAAATACTAAATGCGTATTTACCTATTCTACTAAATTCGCTCACATTTAAGGAAGAGAACGTGGGTTGAACAGATGTAGCTTCGATTCGTGACGCGTTATTTGCTGTGCTTGAGGGCAAAACGCGAGTGCTTTGGGGTAAGTGACTTTTATCATGAGAATAAAGTAACGGAATGAAAGGGAAGAGTGGAAAAGATGGAAGTCTCGTACAAGTCTCCAGTAGCTCCATCCTCTCATACGCCTTCCTTTATGCCGATCCTTTTATAACAGTTGACCAAATAGCTTGTCACAGGTCTTAAATTTTGGAGCATTTCTTACGGAGAAAGGTTTTTGAAAGGGGATATTCCGTAATGGGAGTACTTACGAAAGGGTAAGGACTCTTTTCAAAGATGGAAAGGGTGCTGGGAGCTGAATGAGTGGCCCGCCTTAGGAGTTGTCGAGGAAACAGCGAGACTTAAATTAGTAAAAGGGAATTAATCCGATCCTCTTTTATCTCTGAAATCTTCCCAGAAGAAATATTTCTCCTGCGTCGGCCATTCTCTAATTAGCCTTCTCCCCTTTTACAAGGGACCTGTTAAAGCACCGCTCATATTTCTGAAATAAGAATAAAGGTTTGAGAACATCTCTCTTTCCGTTCCCTTTTTCATGATATAGTTTCCTTCCTTCCCGTTAAATCTTTTTCGAGCGTAAAGACATCTCGCATCGCCTTCCTTTAATTCTGTGACTTTTTAAAGGTAGTTTTGAATATTAGACGTTTCTAGAGTCAGCTATCAATTATACTACGTTCCGTCAGAACAAGTAACTGCATTCTTCTCCCATTCATTCGAAATATTTTGCGACTTAAATCCACTTTCTCGCTAATTCAATGTTTGGGAGAAAAATCAAGGTCTTTTTATTACTGAACACATCAATTTTTTGTTAATATCAATAATTATATAGATAGTAATAAGTCTTCATTTAAGGGCGAGATTGAGACATTAGTTGCTTCTTACATCTAATCCTTTTACTTCATGTTTATGAGATGACACAAACATAAAAACAAATACTGAAAAACATATGCTTACTTGTTAGTAAACTGCAAATACTTAATATCAGCCCAGATGCAGGAAGAAAAACGACAAAGATACAAAGAGAGGGAAACTACCAGCATATTGCACAAACATTGATAGAAAAAAATCGATTAGCAATTCCACATCTGACACTTGAAAATCACATACGAATATCATCGAGTTGCTGCTTATCTACGGACTTAGACATCTTTGAAAGAAAAAGCAGTCGAGAGATCTCCAGTAAAACTTCCGTGATTAAGAACATAAACTAAGATAATTGCTATCCGAAAAAAATCCGCGATTGTCGCGTAATTATTTTTATCGATAATCAACATAACCTCTAGATTATAGTCTTTTTTCCGAGTTTCTTGGAAATACTTAAGGCATTCGCGGCTCTATTTTCACGCCCGTATTATTCGCAGAACAGTTCAAAAACATTTATAGTTAAGTAGGAGATTTATAGTAATATATTTATAGAATAAATAAGAGCATAGTCATAGTAAGTATTTCCTAAGTAGTTCAAAAAAATTTTCCGCTTAATTTGACCTTTAAGTACTAAGATCTGATTTTTTTAATAGTAGTGCTTTTTACAAGTGGATGTAATTAATAAGCCGATAATTACTATATACTTATAAATCAAGTCTTCAAACTATTTGCGACGAATGTAAAATAATTTATTAAGTACATCAAAAGTGCTGTATTGACGTAATCTAGCTTATTTGATAAAAACAAAGTAAGTGAGCTTTGGTACTTCTTTGGTTTCATTGAATAATAAATTCCTCAAAATATAACTTACCAAGTTTCAATTCATTTTAGTTTATTATTTTAGTGGGATGGGTACCTTAATAAGACTTCAGACCCAAAAGAGAATGGGGAATAAAATTTGTGCACTGAAACTTCACCAAGTAAATGAATATAATTTAATATAATATATAATAGTATAAATCAATATATAATTCGATATAAAAATAGAACATTTTTCCATCCCCTTTTAATATTCTTATTGGGAATTCATGCCAATGACTGAAGTAATTTTCGGAACACATACATCCGTGTTTTACCACTACAGGATTTGAAGTCTACCGATAATCATAGCTATTATCGTTCTCTCAAACTCTTATACATTCTCCTCTTTTCTCTGCATTTGGTGTGCCAGATCCGATACAGAAATATTCCCCTCCCCTTTGAACTCAATCGAGCAAATAACTGTTTATCTTCATGACGTCTTTCCGTTATCGCGCATCTCTGAGAACCGCGAGTATTCCCGGAATAATGTAAGTCCGTCGAGAAATTCTCTACCTATTGCTTCGAGATGTAATCTCAAAACAAACTTTTATAGGTGGAATTGCGTAAATGCGAATCTAAAAGTTCGGATTCCGAGAAATTCGAACCGATCACTTTATCTCCCACTCCGGGAGTACATTCTCACTTTGTTGCTTTTACTGGTAAGCCAATATATACAAAGAGTAAGGACGCTTTAGATGTGCTCGGAAAACTTTCGACGATTATTTTTCTATTTTTACCAGTAACCCATTCATTCCACAGCCGACCCGGATGTGCACCACAATAAACACGGCAGGTATAAATACCTCACGGAAAGAGACTTCATGTTTGCCATTTTCAGTCGATTACGAGATCAATATACAAGGAATAGAAAAGTTGATGATTGTCGATACATAAGGTTAATTACCATGCTTTCCTCAAAAGAAAAGTCAAGAACAAAGACTCACGTTAGAGGAGGGAGAAGATGTTTGAACACTTCATAAGAAAAACTCAAAGAAATGTCAGCGAGTAAAAAGTGCACAAACGACTCTATTTGGAGTTATCACACTCTGTACCGCAAGTATAACGAAAGTTTGTAGCTGAACTCCTCTCGATCTGGAAATGGTGACCTGTTAAATCACAGCATTTAATTTTTTAAATATACAAAATACCGGAATTCCAAAAAAAGGAGCTATTTCATGAGTTGTTAAGCATCACACAATGGTCAAATCAACGAAATTATAAAATGGATTGCCAATCTCCGGAAGAGACGATATAAAGACTCTTCCGTAGATTTACTCAAAAGTATAACTTTTCCCTCGTAAATAATCGTTTTATTATCCATGGCTCACTAAATTAAGCAAACATTTATCTCTGATAATTTGTAGGAACGCAGGGTTCATTTTCAACAGGCCATTTACTCAGCGGGGAGTTATTATACACGGATGATACTTATAAAATGAGCGCCGGGATATATTCTTTCCAAACCTTTCCCTGTTCATTAACGAGGCATTAATTAGCATATCTTTGGGAGCTAGAGACAGATGGAGAATGCATAAAAATAACCCCTGAAATTATATCTCGTCTCCATCTTCGGAGAGTGGTGTAACTTTCTCAAGTCCGAGCTAACGAAGATCTACCGAAGAATGAAACTCGAAGGAACCTCTCCCGTAATTTTAAATAAAATATCTTTTTCGTTTTTTACGACTCTCGTAAACTTTTATCATTATCAAGATGGCCACCCTCCTTAATAGAACAGGGTAACATCTTGACTGCCGTATGATAAATCGCATCTACTGGAACGATAGGAAGTAGGAATAACCTGTCTTTGGAGGACTTCCGCCTTGAGAAAGGCGCGCGCTGCCTTAACAATTGACAGGCCATAATGTCTTAACTCGTTTCTTTTAAGGGCGATAAGGAATTAATGGGTGGAAACCTGTTCCTTCAGCCCTGAATTACTTGTTTGAGTAATTGTCACGCCACGATGGTAAATAATGGCTCCGAAGGAATGGGCTTGCGTTCTGGGAGAACCCGCAAATGTTTGAACTTGGGATTCTATTTTATTACATCGAGAGATCGAGATAAATTTCAAATTTTAAAAACCGTACGTTTCACCAGGGAAATCCTCAGCAGTGAACCAAAAGATAACGAGCATGATCCTTAAAACATCCCGAATGTATCATCGCCCTGCTCCGTGCTTCTACATCCTCATAACGGAGAAAAATGACCAGAAATACAGATTTAAGAATAGCTAAGCAAGATATACTACTTAGAGTATGTAAATAAATGCAGCTTTATTCGTAACTCTGAGCAATAACTATTGCGTATAAAACCGCAATAATCGTAAAAATCCCGCCGGTCAGAAGAATCATGAACATCACCTCGAAAAATATTTTGTACTTCAAGCGATTCTCTTGGCCTAGATTAAGTTTTTAAGGACTTCCTTTTGCATCTGATAAATAAATCGTATTTACTGCTCTTGCCGTAGGCAATTTTACTCCAAATCGTACAATTTAATACCCACGGTGGAAAACATTCGCGAGGAGATGAAATTATTTACGAATGGCGTAATTTCGGAATACATTTTCTGCTTTATCTACCTCTTTATATGTGGAGAGAAAAGCATTCAAACAGCAAAATACATTCTCTTAATAAGAAACACCGCCACCTATCCCGCCACAGACAGAAAGCAAGATATGCAACCGCTTCAAGGCGCAGCAATCAATAAATGCTTGATTATCAGAGGGCAGTATAATCACTCTCAGCAATAAATTCTATAAACGAGGTCACTTCGTTTCCGTCATGAAATTGACTAAATGATTCAGTGAGTTGAATACTGCAAATTAATTGAGGCCTATATCATTGTTACGTAACATAGGTGATTTTTTAATTTGGTAATATGCATAAATAGCATGAGATGAATCAGGTACGATTATCTCAAAATGTCATTACGCGACGATGACATTCTTAAAATATTAGTCGAACAACAATTGAGAAAGCAATGAAGACGTTTTTTCAGCAAATAGGGAACATAAGTGAATCTCGGCTTTGGGGCGCGTATAGGCAGTGATAAACGAAATGCGAGGGTCTTTGGGAGGGCACTGGTGTCAAGAGGTTGACCCTCGCCTCACCGAATGTGCCCTCGAGGGTCGGAAGCCAACGGCCACGCTTGGAAGCCTCTCAAGACGTTCTTGGGGCGACCTCGCGCGTGCCCGGTGGACAAGCGGCAAGCTGACAACGGAAGCCATGCCGGATGACTGGAATGACAACCACAGTTTATCAGCGGAACGAGAGGTTTTTGGTCGGAAATGGGAATCGAATGACCCTAGTGCTTCTCCCACCAACTAACCCGGCTAACAACGCAATCGTCCGAGATAGATTTCAGAATGAGATGTTCATTTCCCTCTCATTAGCGCTGAGATGTTTTTTAGGATTTCCGTGGGGAAGAACAACCGTGTGAAAACCTGGATACGAATGAAATTTTAAACACAAGTTATGTAAACTGGGATTGATCCCTATCAGACAAAAAACTTCTTAGAAAAGGGCTAGAGGTGACTTAGCGCATATTGAGTGAATTTAGGAAAGTTTCCAAGGAGATGCGGACAAGAGGAAAGTCTGACGGGACTCGAACCGGTAATTGAAACCCGGAAGTCCCGGAGTATTGAGGGAACCGGGTTCGAGTCCCTGTCCCGTCAGACTATCCCCATGTCCGTTTCTTCTAGGGAAATAACTTCCTGCCGATGTGCAGATGATAGTAAAGGTCATTACTGCTTGTGCAGAAGTGAGTTAACTATTTTGAGAATTTTGTTCTTTCATACAAGCACTATCAATCCTCCTAAACCCTCCTTAACTTAATGAGGCAATCTTGTCTGCTTACCGTTTGTTAAATTGAGTACAGTGGATACGATTGTACAATTCGGTTATTCGGTGTAGCAGTATCAAGGCTGTCCACCAAATACGTTATCCGAATTCGACAATGTATGCAGTCTTCGTTCAATTTGGTGGCTTTGTAAAGCCATTTATCCTTAAAACTTTACATTGCAATCAATTCAGCATACTAGTTCATCAATTGCAAACTAGTTAACAAGGACCTTAATAATCTATAAATTTCTAGTGTTATCAAAGCGATGAAGTAATTTAACAGTGAGAGTCTTTTCGTGTCTTTCTTGCTTACGCCCCAGCCACCACTCCTCTCTCGATAGATCTCGAAAAATTTATTTCAAATTGGCAATTACTTGGATTGTCAGTTACAAACTTCTAGCTATAGACGAACTTTCGTCGAGATCATTACGCCTAAAATAGCATTACGTGTCAACAAAGCTATTTACTAACCGGGACGGTCTTACTGCGAATTAACTCTGAAATTAGATATAGTGCTGCAGTTAAACAGTCAAAATGCAAGCACATCATTAATTTTTTCAGGGATAAAAATTTTATTATTGATGAACAAGTCATTTTACTCAACAGAATTTCTATGTAACAAGAATAAAAGCCGGGGAAAATCACCCATGAGATTAATCTCCAATTGTCTTTAGCGTTAAAGATTCCTTATTCCTATCTGTATTCCTATCAGATTACGATGCCTTGGAAGCAAGAAACCGTACCAAAATTAGGACTAACACCGAAACTGCCGAGTTAGTACTGACTCTTCCTCAAGAACCAAATTAGCATTTCTTTAAACGGTAATCATATGACCTTCAACCGCTAAAATGTAGGTGCCCACGCATTCGACAACGCCGAGAGGTCCGAGAAAAAACGAAAACAAAATACATTCCCAAAGGTTCCGAGTGATCCTTGAGAGCCATACAGCACCGACTCATGCCTTCGCTTCCTCCCCCGAGGGTATGAAGAAATAAAGCCACTCTCCCACTTCGGATCTGAGAGATGGAAATGGAGAAAGAGAGATGGAATCATAGGAATCGGAAAATAAAAATGAGTGGAGGGAAAAGGAGGAAGGCCCATCATATATATTTATGGAAAAGAAGGCGGAATCGATTCCATTGTCTCTGACTACTCTGGCAAAGAGGGTAAAAAGGATAAAAACATGCCCCACCTCCCTTTGAGTCTTCCTAACCTATCTTTGTGAAATTATACACCTGGGATGCAAAGAGAAAATAAGAAGTGACCCAAAGGGAGGGCAGGAATGGAAATAAAGGACGGAAGAGGGAAAATGAAATTGTCGACGTGAACGGAGCGATCCATTTAATGACAGGTCCTCCAAATAAATAAAACTAATGAGGAATAAAGATACATTTGTGAACTTCAGTTTAATCTGAGTAATTAAGTAATTGAAAACCTTAACACAACTATCCGTTACAACCCGACTTAAATATATGACACGTACCGGTATGAGATTGCATAAAAGATTGATTTAAAGCAATAAATATGTCCTTTGTACCAAAAGTTACGAAAAATCTTCAATGAAAATACGATCAACTTTCAACCAATTATTTTTTAACCTGCTTGAGGCGTGGGTGAAAATATTATGATATCATAGAAGGAAGATGTCTTATCCACTGAAAAGAGTATCATAAACATAGCCCACAAATTTTTCAAATAAACCATCAACCATGGTAGGATTCAATATTTACATTTTCGATAGAATCTATGAAAATGAAGTAACTTTCACAAAAAATATTTGATCTGTGCATACTCACGCTCTATTCACGCGAAAATAAAATATTAGAATCACTCTGATATCTGATTTATTTCCAATTATATTTTAGCCTGATTTGTGATCTCTTAAACTGACGATTCCGAGATAGCAAACTAATCGGTTTATATGAGCTAACCATGTTATGAATTGCTCTCAATGACCAAAGACTAAACAAGTTGGGCAACTTTAAAGGAAGTAACCCCTTGACAATCATACAATTAACCTATTATTCGACGAGTTGGTAATGCCAAAGATCGAGCAGTGGTAGGCTGGAAGAAGGGAAAGCCGTGGGAGGTTACGGATAAGGCCCCGGAAGAGACGTTTTACGACGACACTGAACAGCATATCTACCTTTACAAGAAGGTGGAGTTAAGTCGTCTTTAGGTGTGTTTGGACGGGGTTTTCAGGGGAGGGTTGTTCCTCAGAAGGGGAAGGTAGTCAGAGGAAAGGGAAGAATGGGAATTGACTGCCTACGAGACGGTGCCCTTGATATGTACACGCCTGGAAAACCCTCTTTAGCCCCCAACCCACCCATCCCCCGGGGAAAAGACGATCCTTTCCGTGAGGAGGCCCAAAATTTCAAAACCGAAGACATGGCGAGGCATAAAAATCACCACCGATATCGCAAAGGTATTTATGTATTTATTCGCTTAACGCGCAGCTCATTGACACCGTTTATATTGGGCGAAATAAATATTACAGATGATTCAAAAATACAATTTGGGTGGCCGAATGATATGCAAATAGATGAGAGAAAGATATGGCTTAAAGTATGGGAAAATGAATCGAGCTGCGCTAGGCTGTGTTCTGATAAATATAAGTGGTAACATGAGATTGGTACACATAGACAGTTAAGGCGGAGATTATACCTGATAGGGGAGACTTTTATCAATATGAAGGTCGTTTTTTAGAGATATTATTAAGCAAATATTTATTAGTACTAAGCATCCGTGGTGCAGTGGCAGAGCGTAAAGCGCTCTAAGCAGCGCTCCAAAGGATACTATGGCGAATATTATTATGTATTTTTCCCTCACTTAATCATAAGCAGTTAAAATAAAAGAAACAATTCTTCTTCTCCGATCTTGTGATCGGGCCTCGTATTATAGTCAACGAAAAAACTTTGTAGCTCGCTCCACCGGCTGTAGTTAAATAAATGTAAATATTCACATGAATAAAACGATTGCTCTACAGCAAGGGTGCCCATGGTTTCAATATAAGTAGGCCGCATCCGCTCATATGCAACCTTTGTCAGGGTTTCGTGCAAGCCATCTCAATAGAATCATTGTAAGATAATCAAAACGAGTGCAATGTTTCGAATTTGCCTTTTCCTACTCCACTTAGTAACCAGGTAGAATAGGAAATTTTACAAGTCTCACTACAAAATTTGCTACTGGGCCACACGGAACTGGCTACACAACCGCACGCGGCCCGAGAACACGAGTTAACGAGTAAAACCAGCTGATCCGAGGGCATCTCAAAGAGCGGAAACAGACCACTCACGCGAAGTGTGCGCAGCCCGAAATCCCGCTGATTTAAGATCGCCAACCTCAGTTGCGGATCTACCAGAAACCGGCAGCGGATCTCAACTACAACAGCCAATCCTTTAACGACCTAAAAGGCTCGACTTCTGAAAACGACTGACCCTTCCGCCCCACCCCTATCAGCCACCTTTTAAGGGGTCCGTTGTAGAACACCGCGTATGCTGCTCGGAAATGTTTCAAGCACCCGTCCTCCACCCATTCTCTCTCCACTTTCGCCACCCTAGCCACTCCGGAAAATTTTCATTGGCCATCACCTGCTCCTCACAGCCGAAAAATTCATCACGGTTTGGCTTTTACGCCTCGCTCGCCTAAATTAAGCAGGATGTGTGTGTAATACAAGCCAGCGATTAGCCATTCATGATTCGTAGTCCGAATTGAATGTCAGGGCCCAAGGTTTCCATTACTCTCTAAGACGTATAATTTGAAAAAATATACAAACGTGCTGTTCCGTTTTACTTATTTATTCTTACGGAGGCGATTTTATCGGAACATTTCATCGCACGAATTGACGATGCGGCTGAATTTAGAAACGGAAATCGTAATTTAGCTGATGTGTTTGAGAAGAAAAATGCTAAGCAATCAAGGTAATTTTATGTTCCATACTCACTTAGAAAGAAGAATTGGGAGCAATTTTACCGCATTTTTAGTTTTTACCCCTGTATAACCGTGTGTTTGACATTGTTTATTCTCGTAGACAAATCACAAGAAAAAATTTTTTTCTCTTTNGATGAATATTTAGTGAAGAAAGTATCGTTATTAGTACCAAAAATAGTATTTTAATCATCAGGCTACACTAATTAGTTTGTCTCGTCAAACGAGAATATTACATTAAAATTTCTTTTTTTTCGTATCTTTAGAAATTGACATTTCAAGTACGAAGCTACGAAAATACTGAAGAATGCAAATTTGAGCCGACATTTTTAACTTTACTGAAGATTCATTTTCGGAATCCTTTCTAGCATCTTAACGTAAAGAATTAAACGACAGCGGCTGCTTCTAGACTCCTCAGAAAATTGCCTGTCCGTTACGAATGACATCTCCCAGAACATACCGCCACGCAGAGATGAGAACAAGCCGATTTCCTCATCCGCGTCTCATACCTTTCTCTCTCCTAAGTCTAATCCAATCACAAAAATGGCCTTCTTATTCACATCCCCTCAAAACTTCCGTATCCTTTTCCATTCCCTCCATCCTCTGTGTCAGTGAATTTCGTAAAACAAAACTCATTCCTTTCGACAATCCCATATACTCCTCTTTCTCCGACGCATTTATTTATACGTAAGAAACGAGGGAGTGGCAGCGTATTCTATTACCTCTCGCATCCATCACTCAAATCAGTCAGTCGTCCAGTCAATTCACATAAAGTCATTCCTTTTAAGCGTCCACCCACGTTTTCGCTGTTTTTCTCCATTAGATGCATCCCGTTCCCTCTCCACCCACGCTTCTCCCGCTCTTATCGAACAACTAACCTACTCCGTCTATCCAGCGACCCTCTCGACTCGTAAAAATAAAAAAAGCGATGGAAAAATCCTTCCTACCTCTGCCCCTCACCCCCGCCCACGTGTCTCCGGCCGCAAAAGTCACGCGATCATGCGAACACGGAGTCGTGATTGACATCGTTGAAGAGGCTCATGGGAAGGGAAGTCACGAGTCACACGCGTTTGAGGGTCACTCTGCTAGGGTTGGGGCAGGGTGTGGGAAAGAATTGGGAGGGTTGCGAGAGCGGGGAAGATGGGAAGGGGAGAAGTGTTCTAATTTGTTTTACTTTAGTGCGTTTTCGATTTGTCTCTTTCTCCGGATGGAGTTCCGCCTGTGTCGTCATCGCATCGATTGCTAATCGGGCGTAGGATGGAGCGGCGTTGAAGGAAACATGATGGATTGGAACAGGAGTTGGATTAAGCGGTTGTGACGTCTGCGTCACAGAGAGAAGCGACGAATTATAATGGAAAGAGAATAGTAGAAAATGTGGAAATCTATAGGAAGAAATGGAAAATCAACAACAGAGGGAAGAGTTCTATCCCAATGAGCTTAACAATCAATAATTATGACTTTCTATGAATGTTGGATTGATGAGAGCTGTTTCCTGCAAAATTAATAGTTTTAAAAAGGTATCTGCTCAAAATGTTGTCATAAGTATGAACATAGGAATTATTTTGTAAAATTTTTGAACTTATTTAAGTAAGTTAATAATAGAGCTTAGATATGTTAAAAATATTTATACATAAAAAAATGCACCAAATTGTTTTGAAACTTGGATGGAATTTATAGAAATTTATAACTCAATGCAATTAATTACTTAAACAAGTGATATAACTACTACTTTCCGAGTGAAAATTAACTAAATCTCATTGACGAAGGGCTGATGCTCCCCCACTGTACACCAACATTATTTTATATCCACGTCCCAAATGTTCAAGAATCAAATTTTCGTTGAATTCTTCTCTGCATGCATAAGCGATAAACTAATTACAGTAAATGATCAAAGATAATTCAAGATACAAATCCGAAGAAAATAAAAACATCAGCGAAAAGTAAGAAATTAAAGCCCTTACATATGCCGGAGTGCTTGTAAAGCGTAGTCGGATTAGTTAGCAAGACCTTCGGTGTACGATATCCAAAAGGCTGAACTTGGACGCGCTTGATAAGAAGGCGGATAAGTAAAGGATTTACAGTCTCTCCAAAGGCAGTTCTCTCTTTTACGGGACGAATAAAACAAATCGATCTTTGATGTAGAAACTCGAGCATTTCTCTTCCCCAACCCCATCGCTTCCCAGCAACACCCAGGACTATAACTTAGCTTTTAACGATCGAGAAGACCATTAATGTTCACTATGGTGAAGCGGAAAGGCAATCTGCGTTCGGTAGCTCTCGTAAGAACTGGGCCCAGAGACAGAGAAGCGGGAGTGTACGCACAGCCATATCACATGTTTCATAAAGTGAAACTGAATAGAGGTTAAACGAATCCACTCGAATCTCGCTTTCTTAGTAGTTTTAGTTGATAACATACAGAAGTTCTGATAGCCTGAAACTGTTGTCTGCCAAGAGTACTCTATCGCCCCATTAGCTACTCTGTATCATTTCCAGGAAATTGATGGTATTCACTTTCATTGATAGCCAGGACATTATTGCTACGTCATTGAAAACAATTTGCATATTAATGCCTAGAAAACCACACTGTATTCATATAATTCTAACGTTTAAACTTCTAAGTGTTACGTTTCTATTTCCTATCATCTACGATAGGAAATATACTTTAATATATCGTCACACTGATGTTCTGAGTTCAAATCCTAAAATTAGCGTTTTAATTTTTCATTTTATTACTTATAATTATATTGTATAGTACAGTTGAGTTAATTATATGAATGGTCTTCTTAGCCTTAGATCCGCCCATTGAGGATGAAATCCTTATCATATCTTTACCATAGTTTTTATCATAACTCTACGATTATTTCGTCTAGATATAGCTGTCAAATCCATCTACAGCTGCCATCATTACTGAATACCTCTCATGCAAACGCTACGTATTTAGTCATATTAGTCATAGCGTTATTGAGAATAGAAGAAGCATTCAAGGCCGAGGTAAATGGAATTATGCCAATAAAATAAATGTAAGACGTTTAGAATGAGAACTTCGAATCAATCATACGAAATATTTATAACTGCAACGATTTTTCCTCTTCAAGAATTCAACACGCGCTCTCGCTCAAGGCGGTGGTTCTATTAAAAACAAGAAAATTGCTCCGTCCCAGAAGAATAACAACTCGGACACTCTCCTCAGGGGTAACGACCGGATCAAAATGATTGGCCGCTATCCAAGCCGAGTTACATTATCGCGCGTTGAAGTCACCAATCAACTTGTCGAACTGATTTGACTCTTATAACTCCACGACTTATGATAAGTCATAAAATAAAATTGTGACCTGACGGGTTATTCTCCGGAAAATGTTGGCCACATTGACGTTTAAGGCGTGTAATTGGAAAAGTAATCTGAATCCGAGAACCTTAGATTTATTTGCCTCCACGAAATTTATTACAATGGAATTTCCCTAGCGAATGCTATTACGCCCCGACACTTAAAATAAGACCAGGAAGAAAAACTTCCGAGAGGAATTATGCATCCATTAACATCTCGTTGGAATTTCAGCTTCGAATCGCTTTTACATCGAAAACGCGTTTATATTCTAATAAATTTCTAACCCAAAGGCCAAAGAGACATTGGAGGATGAGTGTGAATAACTCTTCCTCTAACTGTTTCGCTTCCGAGCTCCAATATGCGTTTATATGGATTGGATGCAACGATCAATCGACGAGCTGCATTGCAAATAAAATATTCCCTCCCTCCATTCCAGAGGCACTAAATCTCTTCAGCTGCTGGAATCTCTTAAATTCTCAAAATTCTACCACCCTTTTGAAAAATAAGTAATTTTATTCGTGAATAGAAATTATGCTCTCTTCACTCTAAGAATGTTCAGCCCTATTTATCATATTGGTTTTTATCAAGCAGGCATGGCATCAGATGCATCTTTTTTTGATTGCTTTACTTTCCTCATCATATACTCATAATAATAAAATTAATTTTCCAACATCATCCCTCACCTCTACTCGTTTACTACTGCTCGATAGCTGGTTATATTTTCCAGAGTCAGTTTTGCCTACGCGCAAATAGACAAGAAAGGGTGTTCGATAGAAACCTTTAATCGGTTAGCGGCTCATAAAGGAAATAACTGCGATCAGCTGATACTCATAGGTATTGGCGTCCGAGATTTTAGAGCGAGAAGGCCATCGCGCCTATTTTAACGATTGAGAGAGAGAGAACCCGGAGTTTTTCCTCATCTCGACGTTATATCCGCGTTCACTGAACTTCCTCAAGATCTGTTTCAAATGAAGGCGCGCGATTAAAAAGACAGCGAGCGATAAGTAATGAAATCGGCCATTGAATTCGAATGGGTTGCTGGATCGGAGTGGGCATGCTTACGAGTGCCGCGGGCTAATGAGAGAGCCGTAACTATTAAATGAAATGTATTCGGAGCGGGAACTTCCCGAATCCTATGGTAACCTAAAGCATCAGAAGAGGCGGAATGAATGTCTTCGAGGACTGTGCCAAGAACTGCAGAACTTGATCGTAACAATGATTCATTACGCAGATGTTACTGCCATGGAAATTGTAAACGTTACTGCTGGGAGAGATTCGAGCATAAGGAACGGAGGCGTTGAAATGGAATTTCAATAGGTGACTTTTCAAGAGTCGTCTTTGCAAAAAAGGTTTTAAACAATCATTTCAGTATAATTTTCAAACGGATGTCTACAGTCAGTTCCAAGACATGTCGTTTGCATAGAATTAAAAAACTTAGTCGAGTCTTATTAATTCTTACCCTATCATCTCAACAGTTAGAAGAATGAAAACTGATAAAAATTCCAACTGCTTAGCGGAATGCATTTCATTATCAAAATTCCAAATAACCATAATTCATTCCAAAAATAACCAAATCGATGACGGTCGTTGGGTATCAAGCTTACCTAATTACGACGAAAATTCCCCGGAAAAATACCCCATCTCGATTCCGTCATAAATTAGAAACCGTACCCATCTTTCAAATCCAAAAATTATACGGGCGAAACAGGGCCTCGGGCTTCGGAAACCGAGCGAATGAAAAAGCCACAAATTTTCAACGGGAGCGACCGGGATTATAAGCGCCATATGACGTGACCCACTCTTATTCGAGGTACGTGGACCGAAAAATGGATCCGAAAGATTAAAAAAGGAAGCGATGACACCTGGGCCGCCATTTTGCTACTCGATTGTCCTGAGGAAGAGAGAGGGATAGACACCTTTTTCAGGAAGGGTAAGGAAGAGATGAGGAGAGGTGGGGATGACAAAGGAGAACGTTGAGGTGTGGGGATCGGTCGCAGCGGTGCAGAAATTGGGAGGGGACTCGTGAGAACGGAGAGGAAAAACTAGGCTGGACTTGGGCAGAGTACCATCTGTCACAGACGCCATAGGCCCTGACTACCCCTTCCCGAGGACCGAGTCTAGCTCAACTCTTCCCTCCCAACACCCTCTCGTCCATTTTTATGGTTCCAAGGCTCCGCCTACTATATACCTCCCAATTCACCTTTCCTCCTCCCCTATTACCTCTTGAGTCCCTCACCGTACCCTCTGTTACATTTCCATTACATATGAGGTCCTTGGGCGATCACACCGAGTCGGATGTGGGGTATCACGTTATCCTCAACGTTATGATGGGACGTGAACAACTGTATCTGTAGGAAACAGGTCTAAGTTCGCAATATTTTGGTCTTCCAAATATCGGAATGGTCATTACTTGGAAAATTGGAATCATACCGATTCTATTATACCTAACAAAATTTGCATAAAATGTAGCATTTCTCCTAGCCCTTAAAGTAAATCTGTCCTCTTTATAACAGGAAAGGGGGATTGCAAATTATGTTGTCAACTGAAATCGAATGATAAATCTTTTATTTACATCTATCACCCAAAATTAAGAAATTATCCACGCTGCAGAAAATATTCGTTTAATTGAGGTGAAACGTGAAAAAATCATTTAGCTCTTATAATTTTGATCTTATATTAGTATTATTTTTACAGTGAAAATGAATAAACATGAAAATATAAACGAATATTTACTTCAATCACTATCCTTCCGACACTTTTTGGGTGTTAATATCTGGATTTCTTCAAACATTATCTGTTAAAATTGTATGGCAAATTAAGAAAAAGTATGCTGCTTAAATGTTGGTTTCTTTGAAATATTAACTATTTACTTAATGAAGAACATTTGCAAATATGTTTGACTCATAATAAATGTATTCTGTTCACATCCAAGCAAAATTACACCATATGTGCTTTTTTGCGAATCAGATATTAAATTTAGATGAGTTATGTGATATTATACCTCATATGTAATTTGAAGATTGAATTACTTAACAATTTGGCAAACTCTTTGAAAGAGCCTCTGGAATTGAACCCGTTTACTTAACAATGCCCCAGAATTCAGGAACAACAAACATATCTCAGATGACCCCAATCACTCTTTGACACCAGAAGAATCCAACTTAATCTCGAGAGAGTTACCAACCCTTAGCCTCCCACTTTCAGCCCCTTGTTCTCCAAGAGACACGCACCAGAATACCTATCTATGTAGATGAGGCTAGCACCAGAATGGATCCGGAATAATCGTAGTGCAATAATAGAGCCGCGGAGATCTTTCCGTTTGTCGAGCTCTGCATCAAATCGCACTCGGAAGGGAGTGGAAAACTTAACTGAGCGTTTAACGGCCAATGAGGAAGCTGCGGGAAAGATAATGATGTATGCGCGGACATGAGGGATTCGAGACAAGAGAGTAAACCTCGTTATTCTTTCGTGCGAGCATGAAGGAATTTGCAATTCATAATTTCCGCCTCGCAAGGCGAGAAAAAACGAGATAATATAAATAATGGCGGAATTTTTCTCGGTAGGTATATAAAAATACTGCAGGGGAATTGAGAACTCACTCTATCCGTATGCATTTTATTGCAGACCTACGAGAATGTTATGCTCGGCATACACGGCAATTCGCGTTTCTTTCTCCCATTCTTGACGGAGCGTTTACAGCAAGAAAAGCCAAATCATTCTCTCGAGACAGAGAGGCGGTAAAGCTATTTTATAAGAATAATTGTGATAAAGCCTGAGTAGCAATAAAGTCCGGTTTTCCGATCTTCTGATGCCTGGTTTTAAATGCACATTCGTGAGATTAAAAGCTTGCTCGTGATACCCTCCGTAAATGAGTAGTAGTAAAACTGAAATCAAAGCAAGAGTATAAGAAACGCTTATTTTGGCGCGGTTGTTAATGCAATCTCCTGGACGTAATAGAATATAAATTACTACGGCTTGTTTTGAAAAACAGCCTGTCCTAATAGGGGAAAATTTACGTTGTACTCTTGCGGTAATTTATTGGTGAAATTAGGGCATTGAGGAACAAATTAGTAATTTATATTAGGACTTACATGAATGGATGAAATGACGTATCCTGTTTAAATGTTCACGCACTCTTTTGCAAAACTGAAACAATAATAATTCTACAATTTCTTTAATTTTCGACCAGCGTTCGTTGAGTTAATTTGTGTTCCGTAGTTCCCCTATGTTTCATACGTCTATAATACAGGGTTTGAATGGTTATCATTTCATTTGGCAAGAATTCAGGAAGTCTTGAAGGTATCAGCTTGATGGGAGTACAGGAATGAATGGCAGAATTGATTAAAGTTACTAACATATTATTCCTTAACGATATGAATTGCAATTGGATTTTATCTACCGCATGAAAAAAAAATAATGGGGAAATCAACGAGGCAATTAAGCACCTCGCACACGTTCAGTAATTTACGCTGAAAACGGAGCCCTCTATAATTTTTCGAGGGGTCAACTCTAACGTCCCCAAACAAAGATAACTTCAATTAGACTCCCCTCACGACCACCACTCCCAATCAACTAACGGGCGCTGCATTGTCACCATTGGAACACATTTAAGCCATACACACACTGTTGCCTGCAAATTCCCAAACGCCGCAAAATGAAATCGCCCCCTGTGCGATTGTTCCGCGGATCCACCGACCAATAAATGCGGCGCGACGATCACTTATTCAAAGACCATTTTATAAAACGCCACGGGAATAAAAAAAACGTTTCCAATCCCTAACCCTGAGCCGCTATTTAGGTCCTCCGCACAATGATGATATTTTTATTGTTTACTTTCCCTCCGAGGTTTGGATGTACGGGAGGAATCCAGTTATTCAAGTTGAGTTTTCATGAAGAAATTCCGCGATGGTTGCACCCCCACGCCTTCCCCTTTCTGCTCCCTAACGATCCCTCACCCTTTCCAAACTGAAAGCCGGAATCGAAACCCTGGGAACCCCCGAAACAATCGGCCCAATCGCCATTATTTTGCAGCGCGGTTGCAAGTTTAACTTTTTTGCGCCGACGGGCGAGCATTCCATTATTTCTCTTTTAACGAGAGACGGCGCCAACAAAGGATGCAGATATTTTGTTATGCATTTCGTCCCCTCTTCCCGTAGCATTCTCATCCTGCGTTCGCCCCCGAAATAAATATCGAGGATCAACATGGGAGGAAGGCCGGTAATTGATTCGGTGTCGTTTGCTCGTGCCGACAAACAAAGGAACATCAAGATGGAAATTTTTATAAACGTCCGTGATGAGAATGAGTGAAAAAAATCATCAATTTGTTTCGTTTTTCGAAAAATTTCGGTCCTCCGCCTGTAATCAAAGCAGGCTTCCGAGTATGAAAATTTTCCGGGAATCCATCTTATTTTTTATTCGACTCCGCGTGTTTGTGTTTTAATTTCCTCGTTCGCCCACTGGAGACGCTGAAAGGTTACCAACTGCATTGACTGATAAATGGCGTAAACATTTTGAAATTCTCCAATGCTGACGATAGTAAATTAACGGCGCGGTCAACAGTTTCCCATTTGCTTCTTATCAGCCGCGGGGACAACAAAATTGAAAGACTGCCGAGTTCTGATTTTTTTTATAAAAAGTGCATTTTAAGTGATGAAAATTCCGCTCTGAAACCAATACCGAAGTTTCACGAGAACTTTAGGCCAACCTTTTATGTAACCCTACGCTTGTATTTCAAAATATTTACTATTAAGTATGAAATCCCATAGAACGGAAATTTAGAATATTCTCATCCTAAGAGAGTGAACAATCAAATTTCAAGAGCTAGGTAATAAATTGCTACATTTTGCTGAATTCTCTCTCCCACACTAGAAGAATAATTTTGCAAAGTCTTGATTGATTCATTCTGTGCGTTTTCCTCATCACATAAAACTATCAATATTTCATGTTCATATTTGCTAAAATCCCAATGAAAAATTAACGAGGTTCCGAGTAGTAATAGCTGTAAAGTAACAGATGATAGAACTGGAATATAGTCTTCCAATGCTTATTCCATCAAAATTAACTACTCTACTGCGAGAACCTTAAATAAATCACTTCCTCTATGTTGGATTAAAATTGTTAAATTCAGCAATAAAAAGGACCGTGAAAAATCAACCTGTTTTGTGTTTGAATAAAGTACAGCAGTTGGAATAAAATGTAAACTAAATTTTAGGTAAGCTTTCAAGCATACGGTGTATCTATATTTCCTGCAAATTATAAGATACTGATTTCCTTGTATCTTTCAAGCAACAAAAATATTATTCGTAAGAACTCCTGGGAGATTTAGCGATGACTGATGTAATACTAATGAAATTTAACATTTAATCTCCTACTTCAAAGCAATTCTAAGACAGTTAAACTAAATTATTTTCGGAACTGCTTTTCCTTGGAGGGATAATAATTTGTGAGCTAAGAATTTGAAAGGATTGCGTCATAATCTCACTGGAAATAACCAATTAGTAGAATTACAGGTAGGCACAATATGACTTTTAATATTTGTATGGATAAATAAAAGTAAGCAACGTCATTCCTCTCGGAATTTAAAAAATTAGATATGCTAGAGGAAAACGTTGACGAATCAGGAAACTTTTGTTAAGAAAAACGAAGAAACTCGAGAATTCCCACGTGTTCCAATCATAAAAAATATTGTTTCTCTCTCCTCTGAAGATAAATATATTTTAAAGATAAAATTATTGCTGAAAGACCCTCGGGGAAGGAAAACCGATACACCTAGAACTACGCCATCCAAAGGGAATGTAACCTTTTCAGTCTTAACGGGAAGAACGACCTCAGGCTGTTATTCCGGCATGCTGAATGCAAAATAAGGAATTCTACTTCCTTGTACGAACTCAAAATCAGCGCATACATGTCGATTATCAAGTTATTCCTTATATCCTAACGCGAAATGATACGCTCCGTCGAGAACTGATCATCTATTAATGCTGAGATTAGCAATGCAACGTGTTACGACGGCAGAAGAGGTATCTAATGAATTCCATCCAGGCTTTAGAAATGATATACGGAGCAGCATGTTCATGGGAATATTCCGAGGAATTCCTCTTCTTACAAGAAAATTACTCTGTAGGCTTCATAAAATTGGAGATTAGTTTCTGAGAATCGGTTCGCTAATTAGGGAGGAGAGAGAAATATATCCTTGAAAATTAACAACGCGGTATTTGAGTTATTATAACCAGAATACATAATACAAAAGAAATACTTTGCTGCACGTTTGTTTTTCTACACGCATCACCTCTCATTTCTGAAATGATGATTCACTTAACGAACCTGATTTTGAGTGTTTGAAAAGTATGAGCTGACCGAACCGAAATGAAACTAAACAGAACATTGATATGATTAGTTTGGGCTAAGAATAAAGATATAATTTTCTTTCTCCCATTTTTTCTATTATTCTAGATTGCACATCCTCAGATGGATCATCACTGGAACACATTTAGCTCACCAATCCTGTCCTAAACCAACCTTAATAATTCTAATCAAATCACCTCTCCCGAAACCTTTGAAACTAGACCAATATTCCGCAAATTCTCTTCCTGAAAAAGCTTTTTCCTTCAAATTCTAAGGAGATTTCCATTGCAGATCTTTCTCATTGTCTCCATGGATACCTGACCTCCTTACACTCATAACCCATCTTAATGTGTCCCTTTCCCCCACCCTGCATCCTAATCTACACACCTCTGCACCTCCTCTCCTCTGCAAGAGGGAGGGAGGAGAAGGTCTCCTATACGCCGAAGAACAATGGCGGTCGATGGGAGGGAGATTTACCCATCCTCACAATGGCACATTGTCTCCGCCCATGGAATGGGAGGGACCGCGACGGCGCCGAAACCTCCCAAGGGAAAATAAAACATTCGTAATTCCGGAACTTTTTGTCGTTTGCTTTCAACTCCCACCACTTGGTCACTTCGCTCATTTTCTTCGCATTCCAATCTTTTTAAGTCGATAAGAAATGCATGGTATTGGAAGGAAATTCGATTTTCGCACGAAAATTGGTTTAAATCCCAAACATAGTTAGGCTGAGTTTTAAGTATATTTAAACATGAGACAGACATTCAAGCGGATTTGTAAATTAAAAAGACCATATTCTCGCATATATTGATTTTGAATCTTTTTACACTGACTCAGGAGTCTACAGTACTTCACATGGCTAAATAATTCCAAGAATGGCGGAAAAAGGTATCGAATTAACGAATATCGCTTAGAAATAATAAATATGCTAAAGAAATTCCTTCAGTAGAACTATGGTGCGGTCAGATCATGAAAATTAGGAAAATTACCCGGTGATTTCCTTGAATACTAAGGATCCTAGAACCTTGGAAATTCCACTTTTAAATAGTCTTCCTGGAAATTCATACTCGGGAAGAGGATCCAATACATGGTTATATATCTTTAACAAAATACACGGAAAAGTCAACAGGAAAGAATTAGCTTTGTAAACAAGGCCCTACTTCGTAAGACAAAGCAACTTACCCTGCTCTCGTCAACCAAAACAATAGAATAACACCCTCATAAATTCATATTTACTAACGCCGAATAAAACAATGGGACTATCGAAAAATTCGGGAGAAAATAGTCGTAGGAGGACATTTAATCATCGAGGAAACTGTCTACCAAAATTATGAATAAATTGAGGAAGTAACGCAGGACCTTTGAGGCGAAAAATTTCCCGAAACCTCAAAGAGAAGGCACGAAGTAAAAGAAAAATAAGGGACGAATCAAGCCGAAAGAAAAGGAGAAAAATAGACCTGTTGCTCATAAAAGAGAAAAATACCTCGAAGAGGGACAGAGGGAAATAATTCCCACCGACAAATTACATTCCGCGGACCGGAATAAAAGGAAGGGGAAGAAACCGAACTCCTTAATTCCCCCAAATTCTGCTTAATTAAAAAAGAGGACAAAAGAGAAGTCTATCTGACGGAAGAAGAAGTGGTTGGGGGAGTGGGGGAGGGAAAGAGGCGCCGACGGGGGGGAGAGATGGAGTCTTCAGAAAACATGAAGAGCACATCGGCTACAGAGACAAGAGAAAAAGAAAACTCTCCGAGGAAAGGTATTGGAAACAGGAGGCTGGATAAATTAGGACGGGAAAGAGAAACCAGCAAAACAAGACCTCAAGACGACAATGCACTACGGGAGAGGGGGTGAAAAAAAGAAACACCCATCCTCGAAAAAATAAAACGAAACGAAACGAAAACCCTATCTCTCCTTCTCCCGTCTTAATAATATGAACAGGAAATCAATGATGAGGCATGTTTCTTTTAATTAACTTTGGAAACAAATGACTTGGGCTAAGGCGCAGGAAACCGCCCAGCTTGCCTCTCCCCCCTCATCTCCTCTCAACATAAATTCCCCCTTCGCCTCCACCTCCTCCTCCGACATTATAAGACCTTCCCAGCCTCCAGAGTTCTTCCCCGCACCCCCTCTCTCGCTTCCACCCACTAATTCTTCGCAGATGTCATAAATAATGACAACCTTTATAATACGTCTGGTTATAATGCCTTTGCGCGAATCGAAACCGTTCTGCCTGGTACGTGGGAGAATACAGCCGCGTTAAATAGGCATTCGTCCGAACGAATGTGATTAATAGCTTGGGGGAATCTTATTTTTTTTTTGAGGGCCCGTCTGTGAGCGGGTAAATCTATGAAATCATTCGAACAAGCCGGATTGATTAATTACATCCGAGTAAATTCTTTCGACTTGCTCAATAAATATTTGAGTCTTCAACGTAATTAGCGAGAAAGACGCATTGGAAGTAGCAATACTCTTAGTTCTTCGATGTCCTGACCACCTTCCTCAACTCTCTGAATGAAAATTGCGGGCAAAGGAGATAAAATCCACGAATGAAATCTCCCAATTTATCCGTATTTAACGAACAAATATTTTAAAGTCATAATCATGATTTCAAAAAAATCAAAATAAGAACACAGCCTTGAATTATAGCATTTTACATATTCAATATTACACAAATTCCAACTGATAATAAAGGATTATTTTAACTGAGAAGGAGCTGAAGGTCCAAATAAATTTATGGCTTTGTATGAAGCTAATGTTTAATTTAAGATAAAATCCGCTCATGTAACTTTTCATGAAGTGTGCGATGGACAATAAATAATATTACGCTACATTACATCAAAGAATTCAGGAGGGATACATATACCTTATTTATAGATTTTATGGATTTAGTTTTAAATTCTCGAGAAATTAAAATTGATAGAGGGAGAAACAACCACCCACCCTTTCTGTACCTGAAAAGTTAAAGCTGAACGAATATTGGGAATTTAAGGGCTCGTTTGGAAATGAATTCGTGTAAATAATGAAGGAAAAACGTTACTTAATTAAAGTTCAGATGTCGTAACTAGACTCTTAACTAGATTTATTAACCGTGGTTCATCTTAGCCAGAGTTAACCCTAACCAATTCGCAACCTACATCCCATTGAGCTCTGTTCTTCCCAACAATCTCAGAAGCTGAATTTTCACGACCATGATACAGCCCTTCAACGGAAAGTTCATTTCACCTCGGGAGTCATGCATTATTTGTGTCTCTTTCTTCGTCTCCATTACATCTCATGCACTCATCACGCTGAAAAGGAATCGAATTGAGACTGTTTTGGAACGGAGCGTGAGATTGGTTCTTAGGGAAGCGGAGAGGAAGTTAAGGGGAAGGGTCTCCAGAGCGGTTGCAGTAATTAACTCCTCCTAACTCAACAATTCCCAAACGTATGTCAGCAAAACGCAGAACCCCAAATACCACAGATTTGTCCTCAAATCCCACCTGCATAGCATAATCAACCAACATTGCTACAGAATAAAGTTAATTAGTGGAACTAACAATTTAATTTATGCAAAACAATTAAATTGTTAACTCCACTAATTTAATTTATTCTGTTATGGTATGCCATCAAGTGAAGGCCGAAACTGTCGACGTTTTGTTTTAGAATCGTTATCCTGATAGAATTTCCCACAATTCTAGGGCGACGAATGGCTGGATAATATTCAAATTACTCTTATGGTTTATAGAGGCGAGACTCATATCATTACTAGATTTCCGACATTTTAATCGTGACAATGCTATTGAATAATGCACAGTTTGATATAACCCTCTTATTTAAAGCTTATGTGAATCCTAGTATATGATGTAGATTTAATAATTATTGTGTTTAAAAACTAAAAATTGCTTCCTTACTGAGTTGTTTACTTCGACGCTGGAGCTTGTATTTGAAATATATTTTCAATAAAGCGAGAGTATAATAAGTAATTGATAAGTATAACCTGAAGAAAAATGTCCCTCAATTGACATCATTAGGGTATTCTCTGATTTTACATTTAAACGGAAATCTCCAAAGTCAAATGTATTATTTTATGTTATAAATTAACCCTGAAAACTTACTAAAGAAAGGAAAATGGTCATAACACATTGGATAAGGATAGAATTCTAGTCGTAGACACATATAATTACATTGATTGATTGAGATGGCATCTTTGGAGATATATCTTCAAAACATCTGCGATCAGAATAGCTGTCCAGTAGATTATAATTGTAGTAGATTTATTAAAATCTAGTAGTAAAGTAGTTCTTTGCATAAACAGCGAAATCCACGAATATTATCGATGACAAGCTTGAAAAAATGTGATATAACATATCTCTGCTAGCAGTGAAATTCAGACAAGAAATAAAAATTAAACGCTGATATTAGTAGAAAGATTCAGCAATATTTAGATAATCATTAGAAAACACCTCATATTTCAGGCACACGAAAACTATAGTAGACAGCAGTTCATTTAACGTTTCCAATCTCTGAATTTCGCGAGTGCGATGGGATGATTGCGATCCCACTCTTAGTTCCCCCTTCCAAGGAACACTACCATATCCGAGAGAAAATGCTGAACAATGAAGAGGATTTCAGCAAGGAGGCGGTTGTGTAAACGACCTAAAGCCACGACAAAAACTCCTTTGTAGCTGTGGATGTTTTTCTTTCTGGAACTTTTTGTCGTATGGAAGAGAGGGAAATCTTTATGTTTGAACGAAGGAACTTCCATCGCGATCATTATAAAGTCAAATAAGCTCGGTTTTGGAGAATGGGGGAATTAAGAAAAGTCGAACATTACTTTTCCGCTAACGATTACCGCGGAGGCGTTTCATTCGCCCTAACAATGTGAGCTCGCAACAAAATAATAATTGCATTTTTTATGATAGGTGTTCGGCAGATCGTTCCCGTGATCACACTGGAATGGTCTATAGTTCATGGACACCACGAAAACACACGTGCAAAACTTGCGTTTATTGCTTGTCGAGACCGGAAGGAGCTGTTTATTTTCTTAACGTGTTTAACTTAGTCGCCCGCCCATAAAAATCAGCTCGTGACGCGTGAAAGGGCAAACAATGAAATTTTCTGACAGCATGATAACGAGAGGAAAAATACTCGTTGATTGTGCTATAATTCAGAAATTGCACCCAATTATCCTCTGATGCGAGGGCTAGTTGAAATCCTGAAATAATTAAATGTCTCGCCCTTTTTCGTAAACATTTACTGTTTCCTATCAGACTTACTAATTTCATTCTCTGGAAAAGGATTAGTATCGGCACGCTTCGTAATTATGATGGAGTTTCAACTTCCTCTACACCGAAAAATGCCTTAGATATCGATGTTGAAATGTGTGTGTGTTAACCCTTATCACATCTTAGTTTACATCAAAATTTATCAACAAAAGAATTACCACGACCGATATGCGCATATAATTGTTGATTTAGACTGTATACTCTATATAGTAACGCTTATCTTGAATACTCTCTATTACAGATACCCTATCAGCGAAGTATCTTCGACTGATACCTCCAAAAAAATATCTGATCTAACGTGCTAAGACTGCGTACAATATTTTTCCCACGAAAAAGCTGTCATTGGCAGGTAGGCAAAAACTTATGAGTAAATCAATTAAGGTAGCATGCCAATGCACACACTTCTAAATAAAGGTAATCATTTCATAATAATTAGTAGGAAATAATTAGAAAATTACAGGGTTAAAAATTGCCAAAAAAGACGAATTCAAAATCCACAAAGACGAATCATTAGCTTTTAAATTATTAGCAACTTACAAACACGTAATTATTATATTTTACGAAGCCTTAAACGACATCCATTATTTCATGGCGCAACCTTTGGCTATCATTCCTAATTCACTGACAAGATAAATTAATAAAAACCTTGAATGTCCCCATAAACTAAACATGAACGCTTTCATATCGTACATTTCCAACATTCTCTCTCATAAATTCCAATCTTCGTGGAGTTTCAATCCATCCTCCCCTATCCACCAATACCCAACCCATCCTTGACTTTTCCCATGTATATTTCTCCGACTTTATTCCTCCCTACTCCACCCAACCCCTTCCTTTGCGGAATATCCTTTAATAACACACCCCCTTTCTCCGCCTCTTCCAACCGCTCGTAGAACCACCAACTGAACGATGAATATTCATTCTATGTAATGAAGGCCCCACAGCGGCGTCCCTGGTCTCGCCGTGACGTTCTTCCAGCAAAAGACGGAGTCACACGTTAACCCCGCGATGAGAAAATCCGCGAAAACGCAAGCGCTGCGAGGGGAGTAAGGGAAACTCGTCCGCATAAAATAAACAATTGACGCCCAAGGAGCGAAAGGAAGATAGGCGGGGGTAAAACCATACGCCTGTTTCTTATGCGTTCCTCACACCATTTCTCTAATCATCGCCGTCATCCTTTATAGCCCGCTGTATTCATTCGTTCCCCCGCAAGAATGCGCTGCTTTTCTGCATTCGAGATTTTCGAGAGAATCTTCGGATTTAAGAAGCAATATTTTATTTAAGAAATGCAACAACAAGTGGTGAAAATAGAGGCATGGTGACCTTTCTTTGTTGTAACGTTAGAATCGTTAGCGTCATTTTCGAATGAACACTAAGGATTACAATTACATTACCTAAAGTAAATTTAACAGTGAGTCAAAGCTTCAAGTGAAATAAAACTGCGATATCAGCTTCTCTTAGCCTGGTAATAATCTTATAAGTTTAAACAACTCCCGGATAGCCAAGTGGGCAACGCGTTCGACTTCAGTGAAAGCGGTCCCGGTGGGAGCCTATGTGCGAACTGACCTATGCTGTCGAAGCACTTTTAACAATACTACTACACTAAGAACGAATTTTTACTTTAAATAGATTTAAAATAGTATATGGAGAGAACTGATTCAAGACAGCCACAGATATGCAAGTATTTGGAAAGCCAAATTCATGAAGTGTACGGTGAAGAATCAAAATAATGACAAAATACCCCGTGCAACAAGAAATCTGAGAATTTAAAATTTTCCACGATCAAGGAAATTTCTAGGGGACTTGTTCAATTCGAGCTATTATTCAGCAAATCAGCTAAAACCCATGCAAATATAGAAGCAAAATGGTCGATTTGGATTCCGAAACACTTGCATGCGCTTGTTTACCACTCAAAACCCTTCTACAGAAACCCTCAGGATATATTTTCCCCAAATCCAATAACCAACAAATCACCAAAACAGTTTGACCCAAAAAAATCGTGCCATCTCATGTGGTAGCGCGTAAAAAAATCAAGGGGGAAGACAGACGTGAAGAGCCAAAAAAAATTGCGAGAAAGGTTTCGGCCGGAAGTAATGGTCGATTGCAGCGCCCTCCGCTCCCGCCGAAAAGCGGTAGTTCATATATTCGCCATAACGGCGCTCACGCATCCATGACAGCGTATTACGGCAGCTCACGAAGCTATCGCAGATTTACATCGCATGTCGCCCAGGATACGCCGCCGGGGGGTTGAGGGGTATTTGGCGCGGGGGGAGGGAGAGACAATACGGTTAGGGGATGAAGGGTAAAAGGGGGTTAGTCCCGATGGGATGACTGTGTCACCTGGGGTGGAGGGTGGTTTGATGGGAATCGTGGGAAGAAAGAGTGGGAGGGATACATAGAGAGGCTGGGAGGCGTCGACGAGGGATTGGTGGGCGGAGAAGATGCCGGGATGAATGTGAGATAAAAGCTGCTGCAGCCAAATCATCCTTTGGTCATCGCAAATGGCTAGAAATGACTTTTTTCGGGATGTGACATGGTTGACGGTTGAGTGATATCCGGAAGGGAAAGAAGAATCAACCTCGCAATCAAGAGAAAATAAACGCAAGCAATTTCTCGTGACATGTAATTTTAAGGAATATAATTAAATTTGGAAATTACTCTATACTATTGCATACTTAGAAAAGCAATAATCAGTAAAAACATTCACCTTGGTAGCTAATTATTTCTTTCTCCCGTGAAATACGTTGATAAAAAGTTTATGATAAATCAAATTATTTGTAATTGAGAGATATCAACCAATTTATATCGTTCTGATCTATTACAGATATTCTGATAGACTTCTGGAGAAAAGCAATCTCCTCGAGTGGTAATAGTAGCATTTAAGCAGACTGCAATTGGCCTTAATAGTGTAGTTATAACTTATTAGAATGTGAGAAAAATCTTTGAGCAAAATAAATCTTATAGCTGAGAAAAACTATTTCAAGCAGAGACCACAGGTAACTATTTTCGTACTTCCTAGCCATAAACAACAGAACCTTACTTGAGTTTCTGAAAAATCATGACTTCATTGGCACATTTTTTCAAAATTTTAAGTATGTAATCAGTACCTATTGCACATAATGACGATATGATCACGAAGAATGCTATTAGAAAACAAATTAAACACTATTACATCAGGAGCGAAGCGCAAGAATAATTGCCAAACATTCTCTCCAACTCCATGACTACAATCATTATTATTTCTCACGAGGAAAATATGATGAAAGGACATTCATCACTAAAATGAGTAACAACTTTGAATAAATAAAATAAGAATAATTTTCATTCCATTGCGAATTAGAATTCCTAATTGCCGAGGAAAATGAGAAAGTGATAGCTGTTTAACTCTTTATTTCATCGGCTTTACATCGCTCTCTAGATACTGTCGAAATGTTGCCTTAAAAAAGGTTTAAGTAAAGAATTCGGATAATTGGTTTGGCTATCAACCTCAAGGTAGAGGGTGCTATTATAGTTTTACATTTATGACGACCGCTGAATTTCGTATTGTACAATCATATAATCAGATAATGATCCTCATAAGTTCGCAGGTAACTGCTAAAATGTTCTCTTTGCAAAGACATGGCACTGGAGATTAGGATCGCTTAAAGCGCGAGACAAAATTAACTTTGTCAAAGTTCCAAAATGTTACGGCAGAAACAACTTCAAAGGTTCGCAAACTGTTGAAGCTAGTAAGAATGAAACAACATTCCACGTAAAGAGATACGATAAAAACAAAAAGTAACATAGTTTATAACCGATTCAAAAGAAATCAAGAATTAATTACAAATAAATTGCTCAGGTATTGCCTTAAAAATGCTTTCTCTAAGATAGACACACTCTTATGACGCTTCCTCCAAGATAATATGATATATAGAACTGTAAGAGAACTATTCTTCACGCTTTGCCGATGAATTCATTTACACGCTCCTTCCCACCCGTGAAGGAGTTATGAGCCATCAAATTATGGAATCGGCCTCCCAGAATCTCTCTCTCGAGTAATCGGATAAAGAAATGACCATCTCAAAGGAAAAGCACAGATGGAATATCATAAAGAACGATTCGAATTGTATTCAGAAGAGAGAGTACACTTTCAAACCATCGTGTGGTTCTCTAGTAGCGTAACCACAAACGGAAAAGCGCGATTAATTTCATTACATCCACAGATAACCCCGCGAAATTAACACGGTGAAAAAAACTCGTCGAACCTGCTGGGGAATTAACATAAAAATAGTTTTATATTCCACGCTTCTTTAATACGAAGGCCTCTAACATAGACTATAGCTGAGCGTGAAGAAGAAGAATGGGAACATTTGCATAGATATAAAAATGTATTGGCAGTCAATGAGTATAGAGTATTCGAGTATCAAAATGTGACTTTCCTTAATACATGTTCCTTTTTTGCATACTGATTGCAACATAATATTCATTTAAATAGGTATTGTTCGTTGAATGTTGTAAAAAATCAATTTATTGTGGGCAATAAGGAGGCAAAAACCGAGTTGTTTCTACAATTGAACAAAATTTGAACAAATATATTCCACGAATACGACCAAATAATTACGAAAAACAAAATAGGTTCCCTGACCTATTTTTAAATGGTGGAAATCATGTATTTTGCCTTGTTCCGCGTTTTTAGACCTTTTAACCTTTTACATTGCAGCGAAAAACATGTTGACTTGAATGTAAATTCCCTGTCTACATCAGGAATATCCAACGATTAAACCAATTCCTTGCTGTCCGATATCAAATCCTGCGAAAGGTTTTCTATGATTTTCTATCCTAAAGTTTTATAACCTAAAACAGCAATATTTGTTCGTTATCTACCTAAATGTTTCGCGCTATACACATTTTGAGAAATTTTGATTTTTGATTTTGCAGACGATTTTCAATGAACTGATACCATTTAAATGCTCAGCGAATTACAGACATTATATGTAGCCTGAAAAGCCTTCATAGCACTCAACGTGGCGAACTAAAGTTAAAACCTGGAACATTCCCCGTCTACCTCTAGAAACTGCTCATTTTTGCACAGGTAACGGAACGCACTTCTGAAAACAAAATTTATATCAGAACCATTAGGGCTTATTATTTCCGCTTCCACTACCGGTGATATTTGATAGCGACCCACATTTTCCCAGGGAATTCAAACACAGATACGCACCAGCAATATCTAATAACGCGACGAAAAGGACGGAAAAGGCACAGAATAGGGCGGGCAGAAAAGAGATCGCTCCGGGACCCCCTGTCGGCCCAAAGTGGAAGTATACGAAAAAGACAACCTCATCGGCTTACCGATTTCCTTTTTTTATCCTGACTCATGATGACTATAATGGGAAAAGAAGAATGATGCGGGGATGTTAGAAAGAGATACGCGCCCGAATAGAATCGGGGGGTGAAGACGTACCGGAGAAAAAGAATGGGGAAAGGCGAGGGAGTGTAGAAGGGATATAGAATAGAAACTTTTTTACTTGTATATACGTACGTACGCTTCGGAGAGGGTGGGTGCCGAAAACGGCAGCCCAACGTAACGTATTGGGCGGAAAGGATGGACGAATGAGTGGAAAAGGCATCGGTTATGGTCTTTTAAAAAATGAGGAGGGGATGGGGAGGCAGTGGCTGGCAATATTGCAGCCTCACCCGTGGCTACTGTTGTTGTGGTGTGGATGAGGGGTGGGGAATCGTTTGGAGAAGTGTGTTGAACTGGAGAGAGAGAGAGGTAAGAAAAGATATTCGTGAGTGGCTCGTCGATGGAGAGGTTTTTGAGTCGGGAGACTGCAGAGCGTGATGGGAACACGAAAGAGATGAGGAGCACAGTTTGAGACTCGGTCACGAGATAAAAGGCGGGTGCGGAGTTGCTCAAAGTGGCGACCGATCGAACGGTATGGAAGTGCGGTTTCGGAGGAGAGGGCATGACGGGTGGCTGTGGAATAGGTTTGGAAGAGAGGGAGCTCGGGAGAAGGGTTTATATTCTTGCTTTCGTCACGGTTTCGATGTTATCTCTATTTCCCCTTCTATTTTATATACGGCCCGCTTAGCCGACGAACTTCCAGCCGTGAATTCGAGGACTGCTTTGGAAGAATATGAATGTGAATGAGATGGATTTCCACTTACGTTCCAGTCTCCAAGGTTGCTCGGCACGGGATATTTCTAATTTACGAGAAAATAGTATTTCCCTTCTTAGATTTTAAAATTTTAACAACTAATTTTATTTGATTCTCAATCAAATAGCTTTTCTTGCAAGAAATGTATCAAATTTTTCCAATTTCTTCAAAATTGCAACTTTCAATTAAAAGATTTGAGTGCGAAAGACAAAACCTTGTATAGAAATATTGACCTTTTATTGAAAGATGTCATGAATTTCCAGAGGTTGAGCAAAGTATAATAATAATAATAAAGGACTTTATTCAGGGCGAGATTGAGACTAACAAATCTCTCAAGTATCAGGAGTAAGTAAGCAGAAATCTATACTGATTAAAAGTGAAACAATGTTATTTGGTTTAGATAGATGAGAGGTATAAAATATCACATGAAATGCTTCTTTTATAATCTAGTAACATATTCCCAAGTTTACAAATGTGATGAACTGCGTACTTAAACTATGACGCTAGCGTTTCATCCTGGTATCTTAAGTTCGTGATCTTAGGCCAGACCGTAGAGTAGAAGAAAACGCCAAATACTGAAATAGAATCTTAGAAACCGTCCTATTGTCCCTAGATATAAAGATAAAGGAAAAGGTGTATATATAGATAAGGCAGGAGTACCAAAATATTCCTAAAGCACTTCCTTAACAAAAATTCGTTTATCAGCAAACAAATATCGCCCTTTGATTTTATAGCTAAATGTTTTTTTGTTATACTGATAATCCACTAATAAAGAGCAAACGGCGATCACGAATACTCGATGGATACTAAATACACTGAAACTGAATAAAAATGCTGCTACGCGAAATTTTGAAGATTATGGCAATGGCGACAAAGTCACGTGCAGTCAGACTTTAGACAGAATACGCCCTAAGCGACATGGATCGGTGGATATAATTGTATTCATGACCAGGAATAATCAGAGAGACCATTTCCTGAAAATAAAAAAGCGGGGAGAACGATTTCCGATACCACTCGGGAGAGTTCTGCAGATTACGTATAAATGGATTTCGGCACCAATGTCAATCAATCGGGGCCATAACCGAGCAGTCGATTGGCAAACTTGATTCTCAGTCCGCAACCTCTCTGCTTTTCGAAATCACTTTCGGTGATACCATCTGGAATTATTTACTTTTGTGTCCAGGAGCAGGAAAATCCTAAATTGTTTCTTGATCGATTCTTACCATTTCTAAATATCAGATAGCCCCCGAACGCAGACGTTGGTGATTATGAGGAAAATCGATAGAAAACTCACTGACCTTAACTTATATTCATTTAGTTATGGTCGATGATGAGATATGAGAAAACGAGTTTTAGAGATAAAACGAGAAAGCCAGGTAAATGTCCGATTCCAATTTTGGGGAGATTTTCAAGTCATATTCGATTAATCCAAAAGTTGGCTTCAGATGAAAATCGGTTTAATAATGCAACTGGTATAAAATCGTTGAAAATGGTTATTTGTGATTATAATCGCTTTATCATTAATGTTCAGCGTAAGAAATATCCCTCATAAATTAAATTTAAAAATAAAGTAAGAAATAGAGAATAGCCCTGAGGCTTATATAAACTATTAAAAGTAAAATAAATGCCTACTTAGGCTTCTGAGGTAGAAATAAGAGTTTTAGTATAGGAAAAACGAAATTTCATTCTTTCTCAGCTACCGAATTTGCGAGTATGTACATCTTTAAAAATTATTCGTGATCATCTAAAATATAAAGATATTCTAATATGCATATTATAAAAGAACCGGAAAAATTATTATAAAAAATAAAGTGAAAAATGTACCACAAACTATATTCATCTATCACACGATCATACCTCTAGTGCTACACACAGTGAGGGTGAGTATGGTAATTAATCAGTAATGAACATAGTTTAAAATTTATATTGCAAAAATTATCGAAATATTTTTTTAATTTTACAGTTTTATGCATATTTACAAATTTCAGATATTTTTTATCAATTCATGCCGTGAAAACTTAAGCATACAGGTAAGATTACACCCCTAAAGACTTCGTGAGGATCCATCCTCGAATTGCACAACCAATCGGCACTTCATCATCAGATATTCAATACGCTAACAAAACATGTTACGAAGTTGCTAAAATTACACAAATTTTCATCGGACATTGAATGAGCAAACTCAAAAGAAACAAAAGCCATAAGGATCCACACGCACCCTCCATATACAGCAAAAACTTTGAAGTCCTCCGCCTTTTGGAGTGATGCGAATCTAGATTCGATAGTGAGCGACTGTTTACGGCAGAGTAAAATGTCTTCGAAAGACAAAAGGGTTTATCTGCACCGATGATCAGTTCCTTCTTTGCCCCACCTCCTCCCATTCAAATACTCCGCCGAACACACCTCCCAGACGCCAACAATGGGGATACCCTTCACCCATTGTTAGGCAAAGGTCGCGAAATGCAGCAATGCGAATTCTTTGGCGCGGATCCCGCGAATACGTGACGCGGAGGCGTGTGTGCTCCGTGCGTTGAAGGAGCCGACGGTAGGAAGTAGAGCAGAGCAGAGAATGCAGCGGAAGAGGACGTCCATACGGGGAAGAGGAATGGGAGATGAAGGAGAGACTTGGGATCGCTTCCTGTTGGGAGTGCACGCGGCTAAAACATCGGCCCTCTGCAAACAACTCGCCGTGTTCCTTCGGCTCCCGCTGAATGCGAAATCGATTCCGTGCCGAGCGCAATGATGCACGCCGTGTCAGCAGCACACGCAGTTCGCGAAGACCAGAAATTACCGTACTTTCTGGTAGATAAAGCGCGCGTAATGTATGCAAAAATTTTTTTGCGAAGAAAATTATTACGGACGATAAAATTGGAAATTGGGTACACAAAGGCAATGGAAACTATGCAATAGCCTTCGAAACCGCGTATAAGAAGGATTAATTTCCTCGTTCGTTAGTAGAGAAAAACTTTTTCAAGACAACTTTGCTTTGCGTGCTATAAAATCTCAAAATTAATAATTATAGCGTATTACTGAGCAATCATAACTATTACGAGCAATATTTTTGAATTGCGAGGTAGCAGGCAGGTCCGCATGATGTTTACCTCATGGGAGAGATAACCGGAACCGAAGGTATATTCCAAAATCGTTATCAATAACCAACTTTATTCATCATTCGCATGGTGTACTTAATTTTCGAAAGTAATTTCTATCATTAAGACATAAAAGAATTTCCAATAACTTTTATTATCAGATCTAGAACTTGTAATGTTGCTACGAACGGTCCAAGTAACGAACTATGTTCATAAAAGATTTCATTAAAAGATTTGAAATATCTAACACATGAAACAATGAATTATGAATACACGAAAAAATAGATGCTCCACCCAAACCTACTAATTTACTCGCGAAAGCAATTATCGATCAAATAAAAATTTTAATCGCAAAGTGAATTTCCGTCGTAGCCGCATCAATACAGAATTTGAATGTTTTCATCTGAATCGTAATTCGTGACCAGTTCGTGACAACGTTAAGATCCTTGTAAATCATTCTTTCTTTTTATATATGGCCTAACACTCAAACCAAATCCATTTCCCATTCAAGGTAAACCATTCCCATCGTGATTCGACACAAGGTAACATAGCGTTGCGTGCCACCTGCGATTTATGGAAGGATTTTTTTTAATTGCTAGAAATGGCGAGCGACCCGATGAAGAACATGGAGGTGAGAGGTAACCAATGAGACTCGACGTGAGATTCGAAAGGTAGCATGCAACAATCGTATGGGACGGAAAGGGTTCCTTTTGGTTTTCCGAGGCGCCCAATTGGTCGATCACCTGGAGAGCTTAAAGCCCCCTTTCCCGGGGCGCGGTCCCCTGAATATAAAGAGTGGGCCACATTTACAGCTCACCTCTCTCATTTTCCCCCTCTCCACACCTTGGGACTGTTTTATATGCCACGGCGGACGTGCCAGTGTATGAAAGGGAAGGGAACAATGCTTTCCTCGTCCGCGGGATCGACCATATTGCGGTCGAGTCAGACGACAACCGGCGGTCTCGTCTTATTGGACATCGGCGGCATCCATCTTGTGACTCTTGAAGGCGACATGTCCCGAGCCGGTGGCAATTATTGGCACTCCTATGAAAGCGACTTGACTCTGAGGGCGTGATTCCTATTCAAATCAGCTCCTAGCAGTTCTAATTGGGTGATGAAAGTAACGTAAATGTGGTTGGATAGGTCAGAATGAAATGATGGGGATCCTTTCCAGAGATGCTGGAGTACGCACTTAATTACCTGCTTCATAGGGATAGGACAAGGATTCCTGACTATTAACAAGACACGAACCAAGGAAATATAATGAAAAAGATATCTATTCTGCTATTACTTATTATGTATATTGAGCTAAATTTGTTATCAATACAACACAGGGGAATCTAGAAGGTTTCCAAATAGAGGGAGCGATTACGATTCGTAATGTTACACTTCACAATTTTTGTACATTGAGAATAATATTAGTGCTTCTTTAACGCTCTTCAAATAATTATTACGGTGAAATATCCAATTGATGAGGTTAGCATAAAAAACTTTGCTATTAGCTTTGAGTTTAAGATCATTATTATGCCATAAGCAAATAGTTTGTTTCTTAAACTACCAAATGGGTCCGATCTCCTTCCATGAACCTACAAAGACCATCACATCATGGAGCCAATTTAGCTTAGCGTGATTTTCATGACACTTAAAATGTTTGATTTCTCAATATCTCACTTTAAGTGTTCCAAAGAATTCAGAAAATCCAAAACGACAACCAATCGAATTCCTACCATTTTCGACTAACTTAAGAAATGTTACGACGAAAATATTCAATGCAAAGAAACGATATCGCATTGACAGTATTTCTCATGGTTCTCTGTGGAATACTACATGAATGGATAGCGTAAAAATCTATCAAATAATAAATTTGATATGCTGAAGCTCGTCTTTGTGGAACTGTGCCATAATTAGAAAGAAAAGAACTTTTTAAATTCCACAGAATACATCTTCATGCTCTCGGTAAGACGAATCTAGTTGCATACCTTTCACACAAGAAAAATATATTCTGTAGAAATTACGAAGTCCTTTTCTTTCTAAAATGAATAGTTTCAGGCGTTACTTTGTGGAAGTTCTTCATGGTAGCAAAGAAAAGAACACACTTTGTAACTTCCACATACGTTTATTAAAAACGACCCCGGTTTCGTAGCAGTGCAACATCATCAGGTGATGATGTTGCACTGTACTGCACTGCAATGAAACCCGGGTCGTTTTTAATAAATGTATGTGGCAGTTATAAAGTGTGTTCTTTTCTTTGCTACCTTTTCTTTCTAAGTCTATCAGAGAAAATTTTCCAAAATCACTCCATTCAATAGAACACTTACTTCATTCCTAATTTACTGCAAAGCCAGAAGTTTCTCAAATAAGTAAATTTGTAATAATGCTTCATAATTTTGGAACTTTCGCGAATAATACACCGATTACATGTTTTTATATCCACGGTTGCCATCCTTTCGAAATCATTCGAGTGCGATCCGCATTAATATTCACACCGATCCTTCCGCGTGCAAAAACGTTCCGTTGTCAGAATTAATTAAAAGCACCGTCGAGTATTAATCCATAAATTCTTCGGCAACTTTGACAGGAAAATGCGACTTTATTTTGCCTACATCCATCGACCGAATCTTATCAATTAATCACGCCTTCTTGGTTTTCCAGGAAGAGAGACGATAGGAGCGTTTAAATAACACGGGGCTGACGCGACATCCATTGGAAACGGAGAGACCTTCCTCAGCCAAACGCATTCACAAACCTCTTTGACTGGGAAATTTTTATAATGAAAGAAAATAGATATCCCTCCTTCCCGAAGACCGGGCACGCCCTCGGGCGAGGCAAAGACGTTGGCGCTCACCACTCTATCATCCATTGTTCTTTGGTGAGGGGTTTGGTGAGGAAACTCGGGGGATAAGTTTGGAAGTAGGAGAGGTAAAAATATGCTTTCAAAATGTTTTGATATAACAATTTAGACGGAGATTTGAACATTCGTCTACAGCATTCCTCTTCGGAAAGAAAAGGAGAAGGAACGATAGAGAAGTATACGAGTATATATTAGATTTACACCCCGCAAACCTCCAGGGGCGTATGTCAGAGGGTGCATTAACACCTTACCTAATCTACCCTAATATAGTATTTGATACTTTGAGGAAAGTACGACCAGATGTATATAAAGAAGACTATTACAGCAAACTCCACAATGTTCTCCCAAAAATTAACTCTGAAAAATTATTGTTTTCACTCTCAAGTGTATCCATATAAATTAATATGTAATTCTTAGGCTGAATTTTCTAACTTCCTAGTGAAATGATACGCTCTGATATAGAGTAAGTTGGAATAAACGTCGACAGAAATTAGTGGACGAAAAATGGCAGATAAAATGGCGTATCAATTAGAAGATGGCTACGGCCTTTTGAATCTCAATCGCTGTGGTGCCCTTATCTGTGATCAATAAACATTGGCAATGAAAAAGATAAGTCAATCGCCTATGTAATCCACAACTCTCGTTAGCGACATGTTGCCAGCCATGGTGGACCTTGGAGTTTGCCCCACTAATTCTAATTTATTGCGTTTACACTTCTAAAGTAAAGAATTCTTCTGCAAGGAAAAGCTCTTTGTGAAACAGCATCACCTAATAGAGTCGCTATTTTTTTAATTTTCGTAGGAGAATATTATGGAATCAGAAATCCTTTACGCAAATAAAACAAATGCACGAATCACCTAGCAGGAGATCCAAATAAAATCAGGCATAAACAAGGCCTGTGTGGAGGTAAGGACTTCTGATACATCTTCTCCTTCCCCTCAGAAATCGAGTAAAAAGAACGCTAGCTCGAAATTTCTTACTCCCGGCAGTAGAGTGTGAATTAGCGCGGAATTGGAGGTTTGTACTGCATTTAAGTGAGGCATAATTGCAAAGTAATTTAAGTGAGGCAATTGAGAAGGTGAGGATTGGAGGTAAGACGCTCGATTAAGAAGATCACTGCATTTAGCAAAGGAAAAAAATAATAGCAGAAAAACTGCTAATTGTAGAACTAAAAGTTCATAAACGATATTTTGAGACAGATTTAATGCTTCAGTCATCCCATTTCATTTCCTTCAAAAAATTTTGGCGCTTACTTTCGGATTTATTAACTAAATTCGAGTAACGAAGTCTTCAAATTTTTCAGTATACGTGGAGTATTAGTGAATATTATCGTTTAAGCTTCCCACAGTACTGATGGTGATTGACAGATGATGATGGAGATAAAAAGGGGTTAATTCGGTATTTCGGTACAAAAGAAACCGAAGAAAAGAAATAATTAAAGCTACAAAATTAATTTCCAAGTTATTCTTTATATATTTTCTATAGAATACCGGTTAGCTCGAACAAAATCATTGTCCTTAACAGTTATCTTTCGTAATTTCACTAATGTACGACACTTTATCTTAAATAAAGGGTATAGAAAGAGCTTGAGGGAGGAGCACCGAAGACTACCTGGAAAATTTCCTAACGCGATTGTTTCTTAAGTAAACTTAAGCGTTCAAATGACCCATAATTGAGGAAAATGTTTCAGAATTTCAGAAATAAATTGGCACTTCCCTTTGCGCGGGATGCGACAAACATTGATCCCGCCACGAGAAATCTACTCGTAGGAACCGTGCCTAAAGAGGCTTCACGAATGAGGGCACGCTATTGTTTCCCCACCTTGCGAAATTTGCCCGACACGCGTGATTTTCCCTTCCGACACAGGGACGCCGTCAACCGAACCAATGGAACCGGCGTCGAACGGGAAACTACCAAGGAATATGTCACCACCACCTCGAAAACGTATGGAAAAGATGGAGAAATACTCAAAGAAAGATAGCCCTCTCATTGAGCAAATTACTTCGAAAAACTTGAACTTCGAAATCGCCCCTTGCGATACTAATCAGCACAAACTCCAGCAATTTTCTCAGTGCACTGGAATTCAAATAAATTGAGAATCCAATAAAATATTGAGATGAGCATTTAAAAAATTAATGAGATAAACATTTTATGGCTCAGCCAGAAAAGATTGGCCGTAAAGGCTTGGACGTATCTGCCGAAAGGACAGCTGCTCAAAATTGTCTGAGCTTATGAACGTTATTTTTTCTCATGAGAGAGATTTATTAACTAGATACATTTAATTGCATAATGAATCGGCCTATGCCAGTGTTCACATACCTCGCAGCCACGGGCAATAAATTCAAATTAATTTTCAGTGACCAGCATTTCCTTAAGGTAACCTCCGTATGTTAGCTATCATAATCAATTAGAGAAGAGGCAGGAGATGCGCTTAAGATGAAGGCAGTGTTACGCGATGTTATCGTGTATTTAACCTGACTTTTAAGTTCATTGTGGCGCACAAAAATTATATTTAATTTAACATTATCATCTAAAGCGTAATCATGGGTTCATCGCCTTCGAAGAATCCAAATAAAAACCCCGACATATTTCGGTAGCTCCGAGACTAATTGCCACCTCTGAAATAGCTATCAAACAATCACTATAGTTATAGCTATAGTAAAGGCATTCTGCTCTTTCTTAGCCGGTTCTCAATATACTTCTCCTTGAAAAACACTACTAGTTCTTCGGCCATAAAGTAAATGACATTATCCTGGGCTCCAAAGTTCTCCTTTATCGAATAAACGAAAAGGTCATGCTTAAATAAATCTAATTTTGCTATTGTTAATGACATCGAAATCCTGAAGTTCTAAGAAATCACCAAAAAATACACAAATTCTGCGATATCTCAGCTATCTCACTAAAATTTTATCCAAAAAAAATTTCTGAAATATGAAAATCTTAGTTATCAGTAAATCGTTACGTTATAGTTGCATTCTGCAAGGGTGTAAATTTAACAGTTCGGAAAGAAAACAAGCAACGGTGAAAATCAAAACATGCAATCAATTGATAGATTTCTTTGGACGGATTTATCTTTTACGACAATTAAGAGGATCATGGTAGGTTCATGTTGCGTAAAACTATGTTTTAACCATTAACTATAAATTGTCATAGGATATCTGGTCGTACAAAATCATAATACATAAAAAAATATGGTAATTCGAAGAGGGCTAAGAATACTGTTCATAAGTTAACGACAAATGACGAAACTTTTTTCTTAAATTACATTGAATATTATACGGAGTTTCCGAAAAAAGCTATGAAATTTTAATGAAAATAAGAGATGCGCAGGCAAACGATCGAGCAAAACCCTCATTCCTTAAGTTGTGAATGACACTATATAGTTTCTCTATATAAATGGGGCTTAATCGTCCTTTTCAAAACCAACACAGAATCGACCAACTTCAAATCGTTCCTTATAACCCTATGATAGAAGAGGCTCGATTTGATACAGAACTCAAAACAATCATTTCTACGAAACGACAGCTGAAATAACACATGAAATCTGAATAGACCGTAAAGACGAAAATAAAGATAATAACCGGAGCGAGTTTCTCTCCATCTCCTACGAAATTGAGCGTGATAGGCACGATCTGACTACCCTATTTCCTGAGAATTATCATCTCGGGAAAGAGAGAAACTGATTACGGGCGGAGGAAGGGAAAGATCGAACGAATAGATAAAAATCACTTTCGCCCGTTCCAGGCGAGCCGAATTCTATGTATATCCAGGATAAATTCTAACGTAACCCTCGCTCGGACACTTATAAGTCCCGCGTAATGATGTATAATGTACCCTGATCCAGTCGGATAAGTTTCAGAAAATGATTTCCAAATTAACTATCGCCGCCTTTACCAGAAAACTCCCAAGTTCCGGTGCGTGAGGCTGAAAAGGGTTGGAAGAGAAAGGGTTTCCCTCAATGAAATGGAGTGAGAGGCATAGTAAATGAGGTGCTAGGGACGAATGGGGGTTACGTTTCAGGAAAACGATTTCTGGAAATTATTTCCAAAATCACGGGGAAACCACAGATTATTTTGCCGCAATTTATCGCCAGGCTATTCCAAATAAAAAGGGATTAAAAGGATTGAAATATCAATGAAAAAGTCAAATAGTTCAAATTAGATAAATATTTCTTATGAGACACGGAATAAATCTGCTCTCCCCCTCAAAATCTGGTCCTATTGTTTCCAATGCGTGACTTCTTTCATTGGTGACGAACGTTTCGAGTTTCATGCAGTGAAATTTAGATAATCTCGCGAATTTAGACGATAAAACTTATGGTACGCGTCTCCACAAACACGCCGAGTTTACTTAAAATTAGAAAATTTTCTAGAACACGTAGGAGAGGACAAGAAACCATTTTATTTTCAATGGCGATGATTTCTGGTAGAAATGTGAACTTTCTTGGGTCTTCTTTAGCCTATTTTTTATATTCTCCATAGATAGAGAGAATATTCTCTGGTGAAAATTTGAGACAAATATGAAAATAATTCGATGCATACTTTAGTACGCATGCAGATATCCGTGGCGTTCTAGCTTAGCAGCACTCATTTCCCGGGATCGAATCCTTGTAAGGAAAAGGCTGTGCATATTTGTTGATAAAGGGTCAATTGCAATAGTGTTCTAATTTGAATACAATCTGCCCAATAAAAACGTGATTACTGTTAGTATATTATCATTGTAATACACATATGAGAGCATACTTTATCAAGGTTTATAGATTATCAAGGTTGAAAAATGTACCATTGTGCCTTTGATTTTGACATTAAACTGTTTCTCTTAATTTTTCTTATAGGAAGGAACTTATTCCTCCATTATAACAATGAAATTCAACCTAATCGAAGCAATTGAAATACATTTTAGTTCATCATTTAACTTCCAGGCTCGGTTCTTCGTATTTATAAATAAATTCAATATTAGTGAGTGAATGTTGTAAGCGAATAATAGAAATTGCAGGTCCATTTCAGTGCTCTGCAAAAAAATATTTGCAATTATCTTATGCAAGAAAAGCTGCACATTTCACACGGGAATTAATGAATAAACAATTTCAACTCACACAAAAATATATAGTTAATATATAGTAAATATCGACGTAACCAACTAAGTCAGTTAATTCTTTAAATTCAGGAAAGACTACCACCAGAGCAATTCTCGGTCCCAAAATAGCTCACGCATCAAAAAGATACCGCGATAGGAGAACTTAATTGGAGTCCATTCCCTCCACCCAAAAATGGATTTGTTTCTGAAAGTACGACAAGAATCAGATTTTAGGCGCATGTCTTCTTGTCACTGGGCGCTGGAGGTGGGGTTCCAAGGGGTAAGAGGTAGGGGAGGGGTAGGTTTTCGGACGCCATCGAGGGGAGGCGCTCCTTGCGACCCTCTCCCCCCTCCCACCCCCAAAATCCTTTCTTCTGCTCGAGTGTGAGAGAAGGACGTCGCATTGGAGAGCAAGCGCCACGGAGCGGTAGGCGCTGAAAACAGAACCATGGCGCGCGGGCATCTCTGCATGTATTCTTATTTGACAATTGAAGTCGTTCACATCTGACATATTTCGTCACTAATACCCGATCTCGTTCTAGTCCACGGGCGTTCAAGATTTTAGCCCCATTGGTCATCCGGGCCACAGAAGTACTTCGTCGAATTTCCAAATATGCGATTATAATTCGTGGATAATTCATTTCGGTGAGAATCTTTACCCAAACTCCATTTATATCCTTTGCTTTTACTAAGCTTTCCTACAATAAATACGAATAGATTAGGAATAAACATTCCTCAAAATTGCTACCTTGAGTTGGTGAGAGAGCTGCTTGCTCTACGTGGGCAGAGGTTTGTAACCCTTGTTCTTGGCATTACGAAAGTAGTAGTATTGTTAAAAGTGCTTCGACAGCTTAGGTCATTTCGCGCGTGGGCCCCCACCGGGAATCGAACCCGGGACCGCTTTCACTGAAGTCGAACGCGTTGCCCACTTGGCTATCCGGGAGCCCGGCATCACGAAAGTTATGATAATAATAATAAATCACTGAACACATCCTGGTTACATTCTTACATACAATAAAATATTTGAGTTATATTGGTAAAATACGATGATAATCCGGGAGGCACATCAGGCTAAAGTAAAAATAATGTTGACTGCACAGTTCAGTTGGAAAGAAGAAGCGAAAGCCTCCCCTTTTCGGTAGCTATTTGAAATGACAGAATGAACACCAACTTGAAGACTAACTCTATCTTATATTTCTTTTAAAACATGGATTTTTAATTCCTTTCATAATTTTGCCTTAAGATAATAGCATTCATTTTCATTGAAAAGAACGTAATTTTTCATAAATGTCACGGTCTTTAAGAATAGATTGTACGTGACCACCAGTGCTGTCTGATTTTTATTGTGCCTTTTTGGTAATTCTTATGTTCAGAATAAATATCTCAAATATCGAATTCAAACTAAATTGTCAGAATGGGCAGAGAAATTCTCGTACTTGAGTTTTTATAGCTGAGTTGTCGAGGAGCTCAAAGAATAAAGAGTTGAGGAATTATTAAGGGCAACTTCCAGATAAACCTTGTTCCTGGCAAGGAAACGATAAGAAACTATAATAACGTAATTCCGATGCAGGTGTACTGTATATCCTGAACCGAATGGCCTAATGAACAGAACCTCTTTATGAAGTCCTCAGACGGAAAATAAAGAAAAAAAGATTAAGCGATTTTAGTGACACCTTTGAATACATCAAAGACAAAACGATTATCTTATCTGGCCGGACTTTGTGGAAAAACATTCTGAAAGAAAGAGAAAAACTTTGTAGAATCCATAACATCTTGTGGATACTACAAAATTTTTCTTATTCATTCAAAACGATTGCAATGAATCACTTTTTCGCATTATCTTAAAAATTTCTCCTCTGGCGGTGTTTTAAGTTTTGGCAAAAATATCACATTTTCTTTCTATAGAATAGATACTTACAAATAGAATATTGCATTTTTAAGTATTTACAAGACTTTATTTTAAATGTATTCCTAGGTAAACTAATAATCATTCCCTGAATAAAGTTCTTACTCGAAACAATGTTTTACAAATCTAAGAGGAAAAGCCAATTTTCAGAGGCTTTTGCCATTGACCTTTTCATCATAAATGCATAATCCTGCATGACAGTAATAGATACGTATAGGCTAGATGCATTATCATCGCTCGCAATACTTTTGATACTATTAAGCATATTTTCTGAGGGACATGGTCCATGACCGGACATAACCGGACAGTCCGTTTTGAGGATAACCCTAAACTTGATTTAAGATTTAGAATATGAATCCTGAAGTATAATCTTAAATATATTATGATCCACACCCTGCGACAGGAGACAAACATCAGTTGCAGTAATACCCTAAAATCATCGTAGAAATTTTACATTTCTAATAATTAATGCTTCAATGTACTTTAAAAAAACATCCCCCCTCCGACAGATTTTTGCCACCCCGTAAACCCTTAAAAAAACAACATCCCGTGAAGGATACTTTGTTTTCCCAATTAGATTAATGACCCTATCATACAGACGTCATTCATAAGCGGTAATTGATAGAGAAGAATATTATAGAAAACAAACACCATTCCTACGCTTTTCGAATAAAAAACTCTCCCCTCATTTCGCCGCACAACAAAACGGGTGATGTACACTCTCGAGTATTTGATTTGAAGCGATAAATTCCCCGGTCCATAATCCTGTCTATTACAACGCAAACTCGCCCGGTGACAAATCTTCGCCTTCCAAGCTCCTTTCACGCATCATATAGCAATCAATTTCGGGGTCGTTACCTAAAAGAAAACAGCTTTAAAAAGAGTGTGTCGGCTCGACCCAGCCTTCCCCCTTTCCCTTACACTTCGACCTCTTCCCAACCTCCTAGAGTTACCTATCTCCATCCCCCCTTTTAAGAGCTAGTAATTAATTACGAAAGGCACCCAGAAATCCTCTGGGCGCCCATGGATCCTGGGCGGGTGGAGGATAGCAGTTCGTTACGTGAGTGGAAGAGGAGTAGGATAAGAAATGAGATGGACCGCGCGGAGGTCGGGAGGGCAAGGAAGAGGATGCGGAGGATAGAGAAGAGGGCTCGGTAAGAAAATAGGACGTGTGTGAAAGGGGTGGAGAAAGAGAATATGGTATTGGAGATGGGAGAGGAAGGGAAAAAGTTGAGCGGGAAAGTTAGATGAGGTCGAGGGGGAAGAAGGATGGAAGGGAATTGGTTCCGTGGGATGCGGAATTGGAAAGCGAGATATGAGTGATGCGACTGAAATAATTCATTTTTCCGCGTTTTTCTCATCTTTTATATAACGTCTCGGTGTGTTATATAAACAAATGTTTCACTGGCGACCCTGTAAAACATTGAATTCTTGTGTCAAGAGTGCAGGACAGAAGATAATTAGTACTGATGTACTAGTCCTGAATGAATGAAGTTTTTACTTGTTAGCTTCGGTATGTTCTATAATTACTTTTTTCATTTTGAGCTAAGTTGAAATATAGCAACTTTAGCGAGCAGGAAGCCTCAGAAATCCCTCACACGGGAGACGCTCAGAAAGAAAAGCTGCGATTGTAAATTGAGAGGTCATTAAGGCGAAGTAATCACTGGACCAAGGAATCCGTTTTGATTCATCCGAGACCGGGGCTTTCTCAACTAGCCGGTGAGATACGAGTCGAACGCTAGTCGAGGGAGAAGACTGGCCAACTGAAGAGTCTCTACTGCTTCGGCCTCCCCCTTAATTAAGGTCCAGAGCTTGAGGAACTAGGTAAGAGGAGAGAGAGAGAGCGGTGACGGACCAAAAAGAAGACGTTTTTCCTTCTGGATCGACAAAGGGAAGTCCCCCAAGTGGACGGACGCCGAGGGCTCGAATTCGCAAAAATGCATCCTACCGAGACCTATGGATGTTTCGTGGAGGGTTCTCCAACTCCTTCGGCATTTTATTGAAGGAGCGATTGGATTCCCTTCGCGCCGACTATGCTTCCGGACACGCCGCAAAATCCTGCCTCTAATGGCCGGAGGAAGAGACGCCGTGAAGACGGTAAAGGGCGCAAGTTGGTTGGGCATAGAGTGGCACAAAGGGTGGGCGGCGCATGGAAGATGAGCGTCTCCGCAGCTGACCGCCGTGAGGTCTTTTCTGCCCTCGATTGGGTCGCTCGATTAGAAAGGTAAAAGGGTCGGGAATACGACACTACCACTAAGGATGCCCCTTTCGCTATCTCCCGCTACGAAACTTATTTAAATTGAAGCCTGGATCGTGTTCAATTTGTAATTCATCTTCACGAAGAAGGAGGGATTGTGACTTTCCTCCTGGCAGGAAAGATGCTGCAGGATAAGGGTGCTTGAAGTCGTTCTCTATGATTTTCAGCGATACAGTCGACGTTCATCGCTCACCTATTTATCGGGATATGTTACACAGCTTTTGCCGAAAAAAACAAAGTCGTTCTTCCAATCAACACCACAAGTACCGACAATATCGTCAATTAAAATATTCAGTTAATTGCAAAATGACAAAACGTAGTCTTTCCCATTTAAATTTTCAAAGAAACAAAGAAATTGAATTTTGAAATAAAATGTTTCGATTATTTTGCTTAAAACATGAATTACATCTTAATATTATACGAAAGAAATATATTTCTTTGCAAAATTTTTCAATTGTAGCTTCCTATAATCTGATATATTCAGTCTTCTCTTCGCCATTAACTTTCAAAGATATTGTATTCCCTACCATGTTTGTATGCGTGTAAAATCTGCTTTTCAATTTAATACAGAATTTAACCATTAACTTCATCCTAGTATCCCACATCCAAATGTTCTCTCGAATCATTGAGAGAAAACACTCCTATAACACATGCATTTCTTATCTCTTTAAATTGTTCGGCTTCAGAAGATTCTAAATACAGACCGATAATATCAAATGTCAGTTTCGATAAATCAAATAAAACCTCGTGGCAATCGATGAAGTTCAAATAATGAAAGATATAAAACATGCAATCTTTTAAGGAATTTATCAATGGTCACAACATACGATCAACACAATCGTACTTCCTCTCAAACGAAACAAAACGAAGATACAATGTCGATAGTGCAAATCTCCAGAACGCTTAAAATCATTAATATTATGGGTGAAATTTGGGACATAAGTTCTTGATCCATCGCGAGTTACTATAATTCATTTCATATTTTTTCTTTCTTTTCCACAAGGATAATATTCGGATTTTCATTTATTCCCTCCTGATACTTCTCGGATTATAAAAAAAGCATTCGAGTCATCATTAACATTTTTTTAGATGTATTATATCAATACTTAATAACAATCTTTTATAATTATTTAAAATCAAGAATAAAAGTAGATGATATATCATCAGTAAACAATTATTGTAAAATAAAGAAATGATGAGTAAATAACAGGAAAATAAACCTTGATATTTTTCACCGAAGAACGCGTTATCCGTCATAATAAATGAAAAATAAACGTCTAAACAATGTAAAAAGTGATAGTTTTTAATCTACCTCCCGAAAAGTACCAAAAATACCGGATATATATAAACCATGCTTGAGAAACATATCATATTGAAATTCGCATCAATGAAATGAGGAGCTAACTCCGAAAAAAAGAGCGAAATCATTTCCCCGCCAAGTACTTCGCCCACCCGTTCTCCGCTGGTTTAACACCTCGTAACCTTCCCTAAGCGTTCGGGCGGCCGGACCGAAAAGTTTGCCGGCGGACGGTGGTCCCGTCGGCGGGAGAAGCGGCCGCGATCTCCGATCGACAGTAGGCGTGAGGGAGAAGGCGTTGGCCGGCAAGAGATAGCGGATGGCACGGGAGTAGGGGGAATAAGAGTGGGGGAAGAAAGCGAAAAGAAGCGAAGCATGGGTTGTGGGAGAGGATGCCCCGGGGCTGAAAAAGGATGGACCCAAAAGAGAGCGAAGAGATAGAGAAAGAAGAGGGAGGGGAATTCTCGTCAATGGAGAGGCGGTGTTATAAGAGAAAGAAAGCGAGAGTTCTCCGCGTAATATGTTGGTAGGAAGAGGTGGGAGATGGGTAGACGTCTCAGAAAGTGAAACCAATTCGGCGAGATTCGAATGAGAGAGAAAAGGAGAACTTATTCCGAGAAAAATCTTCTGCTAATGATACGGCAACTTTCAGCGTACGGAAGAAAACTCGGGCCTTACCTAATAGGTCGGGATTTCAAGCCATCGCGTTTATACTTTCGCTATTACAGGAATTATGCCACAAGTAACTTTGGCTGATGTATACACCACTCATATTCATCTTCAAACTCATCCATCACTAATCCAGATAGCTTATCGAGCCAAGAAAGTAAACAGATATGCCCAATCTTTGAGCTATACAAACCCAAAAATTACTTCAATATTCCCGGTTGAGACAAACGTAATTTGCCAAAGAAATTGAGAACTACACTCCAGATTTAATACTCATAATTTTCTTTCATAAAACGTCTGAAAATAAAATCTTGTGCTTGACATGGCTCCTTGGAGTTTTTATCGCCAGGGCTAATGATGAGGCGATAGAGCGTGTCAAGCACAAACCTCAATGGATGTTTATAATTTTCGACATCATAATTCGGTATAAACCCTGCCGATAATTGGGTTATATTACCATTATCGAGCAGTTTTTACGACACTTTTATGGCACCAATTTTTTCTTAACAGCATCCGATCGAGGAAAACCCGCCGCAAATTAACCTACTGATAAAGTAAGACCATTGAATGGACGTTGAATCGTATTAGTATCAATCGCTAACTCGAGAAAAATATTCGACCGCGACTGATGGCGGAAAATAATTCCGGAACACTGACTGTCTCTAGACAAACACTCATCGACCGCCTTTTAAGGCCTCAAACAACCAGACGATAAACGAATACGCCGTTTTCAGCATGGGGTTCGATAAGAATGTTTAACTGGAGTGGATCTTGCCTCGATAGCAGAATTACAGACCTTTGACTCCATTCGATCTCTTGCATCGGTTCTGTGGATGCTAATCATGAATGGAGGAAACAAATTTAATCACATTGCAATATAGACAGATGCAATTTATCCCTCGAATCGTGAGGGAATGTAAACATATGGCACTCGCGTAGAGAAGCTTCAATTCTACCGATGAACGCGGGATCTATAAGACTCGGAACAATGAAGTAGTGAGCCACTGAAAATTATCAAGGAGCCACTCAACTTTTTTATTAATGATCTTTTAATTTGCCAAAATCTACGCGTCTTCCAGTTTTAACTGGAACTAGCTTGGATTTTTCGAAAGCACAAAAATTCGAATACCGATGAAAGGACAAAATACTCCGATAGCGGGAGCTGGCAGATAGTTTGCACACATGTACAAAGACTTGCCAATACATCAATGATAATGAAGCAAGCAGTTGCAAGGTAGCATAAATACAACACAATCGAGAGCAGGTAATGAATGAATTCTCAAATGTTAAGCAGAAACAACAGAAGTAGGAATTAATAATTTCGATTTATTTAATCGGAAAGCGAGACAGTACTACTCGGTTCTGCTTCAACCACAGCGGATACAACACAGTTCATCTTAGTCATTACTATCAAACCACGATGAAGATGAGCTCGACTATTTAAAAAAAGCACGCTAACACATAGGTAAACGCCTAAACAAAGCAAGAATGCGCAAATTTTGGACGATTTAAACCCTCTACGGATCGACCGAATCCGCCGCAAAATCCCTCCTTCGAAAAGCACGGGCCTCGCAAACTCGTCGGCAGCCGGCGCCGAGGCGTCCGCACGCAGGGAAACCTTCCACCCGCTCGCCGAGAAACGCAAAACCCCGAGCGTACGATCTTCCGCTGGCGCAGGCGTCCCCTCAGCCTCCCCGCCAATCCGAATCGCAATACGCACAGCATCCGAGTGCCGGACCAGTCGGATCCGGAATGGCACGGAGTTAGAGAGAGACACACAAACAGTCGGCCCGAATTCCGACTGCGCCCGCCCAGTCCCCTCCCCTCTTCGACCCCCTCCACCCCCGCGTACATCTCTTGAGCCTCCCTCATCCCCCAGCCGCAAACGAGCATTCGGAGGGAAACAGACGACATCCCCCGGGCGACTATAAACTCCCCCTCCCTGGGGAGACGCCGTGGCAGACGGAAGACAATCGGAGAAAAGGGGAAGAGACCAGAGGCAATAAGACCTTTACTGGGGGAAGGTTAGTTTAGTTCTGGAAGTGGAATAAATGGTGGGGGAGAGGGATTCGGAATGGAAACGTGGAGAGAGAAGGATGCTGCGCCGACGGATGAAACAGAGAGGGAATTCTCTCTCCGCTATAAATGTGCGTTTGGACACCTGTTGTGGGAATCCTTACGCATTTCTGCGTTTCGCTCTATTGAATCCGTTTGTCAGCGGTGAGAGAGGGGGAGAGGAAGCGGGCGCGTGATTTATCTCTGTCGATTTATTTGTCGACTGAGTTGACGGACGAGATATTCTGCCAGGCGGGGTTGATTTGGTCGGAATTCATCTCTCTTCATAGAGTCACCTTTCCGGTCGACGTGCGACTCTTTATAAAAGGGGACTGTTTGAATTGTGTGATGTAGAGATGCATTTAAAAGAGGAACAAAAGTCTTTCGAGCGATAATAAGAATGCTTAATGTTCCTTTCGATACGCTGTCTTCTTCAGATGTGAGGAATCATCAGAGGCTTCTGAGAGAGAAGTTAAGGGCCATCCTCCCCTCGTTAATGGAAGTGGTAAAATGAATTCTTGCCAGTGCTTTAAAAAAATATTGTCTAAATTATTCTAAAGCAAAAAAAATCATCATATTATATGGACATATTCTCCTGTGCCCTGTGAAATTTTCATTATACATGAATTATTTCGGATAAAGACCAATGCAAATTTCTTTATTATCATCTCATTTATTTTAAAATATTCCAAGATTACGTAGAGTATCATTTATTAATTATTTGGGAAGCTAAGACTAAATTATCAGTTCTAGGGCTCAAGCACTTGAATTCACTTTCCATATGCAATACAGTTTCGTGAGACATTAAGGAGACATAAGAAAGGTAATTGCTCATTTCAAATGCCTTTGGTAAATGTAAGTACTGTAGGCTCACAACTATTTTAAATTCCACTTCTCTAAAGCAAATTCAAATTATTCTCATAATATGGTTACAGTTTCGATAAGTTTGATGTAAATAGTTAATTTGATATACTAACATAAGATTACTCTTTGTCATGCTTAGTTATGGATAATAATTTCCTTAAAAGACAGGTGTTAATTTATAGAGTAGCCAAGGTTTGAGAAATTATGGACTTCTATATCAGTTAATCTCACATATGATAGCAAGAACTCGGCCTTCACTGTTGTAAATGCATTATGAATTAACTGTGGATGATGGCAAATGTAAGTGATGTGAAGAATAATTCGTAGGAAAATGTGCTCCTCTTTCCTCGAAATATTCAATGTTGCAAAACACTTCCTGAATGATTCCTAAATCGTGAGAAGTAACAGCATGATGAAGTGATTTGCAGTGAAAATGAGCTCTTCCTAAGGCAATTTTTAAGGGGTATCTTAGGTATGCAAATTCTTTCCTACTGATTGGTTGCGATTCCACGCAGGAACTTCGAATGCACCGATACCTCACCACATAAAGCAATCGAGGAACAGCCACCATATCGATCGGGATGACATGACTTTCCTTCTCCGCTTCTTTTGTCCGATATTTATAAGTAAGACATAATAAATAGATGTCAATACATTTTGAGAGTACATCGAAGACATGAAAGTACATAACAAAGTACTGCTAAGCTCTCAAACAGTGCCTATCATTCATCTATTCAATACATGTCACTCAGTAAACATTTACAGCCAAAAACCAAAAAATGAATACATGTTTGTAGGAGATGAGGAGCACACAGATTTTCCTTTGCATTTGAAACGTGTTATTAATCAGTCTCTGCAAATATGTCGTTTCTATGAGATATTAATTATTCAGACTTTTCCAATACACGACACGACTGCATTAGTTTACCTGCGCGATCAGATATTAGTTTATTTGCTTGTCTCGAGGCAATCGAAAATAAATTAATTCAAAATAAGAACCGAAGTCTGAGAAACAAAACCCAGAGTGCACATGTTTAACACCTTGAATTGCGAAAGGATTAAAAAGAAAGTAACGCGTCGAGCTCTTTATAAATTCCACCGTGCGTGACTACAGCCAAGATGCAACGAAAAACCCATTCCTATCAGACACCCTCGGGATAAAAGCGGGCAGAGAGAGGGAATCAACACAAAAATCCTCAAAAACACACCTGCGTCCCAAAACAAGAAACTTGCGAAACCAGAGATTTTACCTTCCGACAATACTGAACAAAACATCCAAAAATCCCTCCACGAAAACATTCGAGAAAAAATCTCGAATTGACACGCCTAGTCCCATCTCACGCAGAGGGCGTCGGAGCGAGTGTGTGCACCGCGGCACGGCACGGCTCCAACGCTGCACCCTGCCCTCGTGCATCCTCTCCAGCATGCACCACCTTGCACCCTGCCTTCCGTGACGAGCGAACCGGAAACCCGTCATGCAACTTCCGTTTTCGCGAATGTGAAAACTCCCCCGATTTCGGTACGATCTTCTTGCCGGTAGGCACAAACACACATGACTCTCCCTGCAAGTCTGAGGCCCAAGGAAAAATTTAAGGAGCAATCCGTCCACGGAGGAGTCGAAAAAATTAGCCGTTATATTCTTTTTGCGGAATCTTCATCGGTAAGGAGGCGAAGCGTAAAAGACCTGCGTGCAAACTCTCGCGTCCGACGCATTTTTTCCGCCATAAGATCCGATGCCAGACTCGATCGCAAAAACCTTATTTGCTGAAAGAGTGAGCTCTGTAAGACAGAGAGAACGGTGGCACGTCAGGGGTTCTTATGCACTCGAAAGAGGTGCATTCGAGTTATTTGAGTTTCCTGCACGTAAGGAGTTGCTGGAACGTTTTCTTTCTCTCTCCACCGCACTCCCTCTCTCTCTTGACTTCCGTGAGCGACTGAGGAATGGTTGAGGGTGTATGGTAAGGGGTCGTGCCAAGTGATGGAAAGTGGAAGGAAGGAAGGAGTAATACGTTTCGCCTTGTGCAATATCGCCTCCATAACTTTTGGCCGTATAGTTCCAGCCTTATCTCGAGGTATCGATAAGGGTGAATGTACAGCAAGGGTAGGGAAATTTCCGAATGCACCACCAACTAAGGATCGAAAAGCAGGACCGATTCTTTATGTTCTTCCATTAAAGTAGCGCGTGTTTGAGAAGAATTTTTGAAGAAAAATTACTTCTCATAGTACTGCATGCAGGAACTCATTTATTCCTTGAATGTCTCTCTGGAGTTCTCTTCCTTGTAACGATATTCTTTTAAAAAATCTATCGTCTAGCGTTCCTTTTAAAGTAGATCTCTGTCTAAATTTCGGGTGACTCTTTCTGTCGTCTAATCTAAAATTATCACTCATAAAATAGGACATAAACAATACCCCAGTGTTTTCATAAGAAATTGATTTTCAAGCAAAGTAAGAATTGGAAAAAACATGAAGCCATTACGAATCATCAAAAAACTGAAAATTCATCAAAAGATATCTTAGAAGTTAAAACTACGAGTTGATTAGATATTTCTGCAGAGTTACGCTGGATTTAAGTCTTGAATGTTTCCTCATATTTGAGCGTACACAATTCGAATTGCTGTGATACATATGTTTTGCCCAAAAACATTCTTTAAATGTAAACAAGTTTTCGACAGCCGAACTTAATACAGAAGCAAACATAACGTCACATAATGCCGAAGATTACCTCTTTATACAGAGCTCCATCGCGTACAAACTATCACAACTGCTTCCCAATGTGAAGATTCAGATACGGTACCGGGAATAAAAGATAGAGTACCAGGTAAAGAGGGTGTGATACCAGGAAAACTTGGATAAGGCCTGAATAATGACCAAATAAGAGAAGACTGGGCCATACCTGCCGTGCAAGAGGTATAGAGAACGTAAATGTATTGTTAAAATCACAATAAAATTGACAAACTTGTACAATTCCACAGTATAGTTCCTAGGTATAGAGAATTTTTACAGTAATTTCATTGACAACTATGATATTTAAAACGGTATTGAAAAACACAGGAAACATGGAAAAATTTAATTTTTCCGAAGTAACTCCCAGGCGCTAATAACTCCGATCGTCAACAATCAAGTGAGAAAGGGACGGACGCATTCCATTCGACGCAGATCTAATTGCCAAACTTCCGGGGGACTTTTTCTACGGTTTTGCCTCCCTTTTTCTAAGCATCTCTCCCTCCGCGGCGTATGTTATTTGTGCTGAAAAATGAAGTCGTAGCCGGCATCGGATCGGGAAGAAAATTACAGGGCGGAGGGACGATCGAAAGAATAACACGATCGCCCTCTCGGACAGAGTAATTTTTCCACGGCGTGTGAATTATTACTGCATTGCGCGCTACGAATCTCCTTCCCTTCGACGAATACGTATTTATTACACAAACGGGCTGCCTATCGGACATCTGACAGAAAACGCGCTTCGAGGATATTCCACGGAAAGGAGCTGAAAAAGTCCGAAACGCATGCAAATGGATGCTTTTCTTCGCTCCAATGAAAGGGAAAAAGAGAGATAGTGTGGCGGAAAGTTTTTTACTGGTCTCCAGAAAACACCAAAGCGCCATTTTGCTCCCGTATCAATACTGGAATCTCAACGGATTGAGTCGTTTGGAAATATTCGAACGATATCTTCGAATTCTCTTTCCAATTGGAGGATATAAATACGATTTGGACAATGCGACGTAGTAATAGGTTGACCAATAGCGTTCTCGGTATTCACCAAATATCTGTAACTTCTTATCGATAAACGCTGCCTCTATTTTTTCACTGAGAACTCCGAGTGATCGCTGAAAGGTAAAACTCATAATGCTGCTCTTTGTGGAGTGATAAGTATAGTGTGAACACATCCGAAACATTTCAAACATAGTTCAATGTTTATACGTACTTTTACTTATCAACTTGTGTTACTTTCCTCTTCCCTCTAAATCCTCAAACAGGAAGAACACAAGTCAAAGTTTATAACAGTTCCCTAGTATAATTGGTTATGAACGAGTGTGGCTAAGAACAGCATCAAAAGAGAGAATAGCAAGGGAATCAGATTTCTAAAGAAAGAAATTATGGAATCCAATGTTAATGTTAGTCAAGCTGTACTCCACCTGCTGTCCAAGACACTAAGGACAGGTATTATAACGTGTACTTAATAAATCTTCACTTTGTGGCCCAGTATATATTATTTTACTATCGTTAAATTGAGGATTATAGTTAACAACCATACTAACCTATCTTACGATATATGTGGGAGATATATATATAATCTTCACTTTAAGAAACCATTGTAATACCTAAATTGAATATTGGTTCCAATCCATTTTAAGTAAACATTAAAATGTGGGCCTAGCTCTGTAAGTCTAAAGAAGCATGGATAGTTTACGATTTAAAAATCAGTTCATCAAGTAATTGAGCATATTCAAATACACGAAATAGATCGTATTAGAGTAACAGCTCAAAAGACATCTAAAGCGCTGTCTCGACATATTCTTAGGCACACATTTTGTAACCAGGAAATCGTTCCAGACACAACTAAATGACATTCACAACTTCTCACGCTATTCTTCCTTTAAGCGAAAACATTAAGGCTTTAGCTATGAAAATCGGCGCTATCTTGATATCCAACCGAGAAATATTTTGTAGAAATTAAAAAAAAAAAAACATTCGGTTTCCACGCACGGTTGCGGCTAAAATAAAATCATGCAAATCCTGCAGAGCAGATATAAAACTAAAAGCAAGGTGGAACTTTGGGCGATAACCTTCTTGCCAAAGAAAATTAAATGGATTTATTTTTGAACTTACAGACGACACATTGCACCCAACTTATATCACTCCGAATACAATTTAAGATGTCACGGAAATCGATATATGAAGAGGAAGAGAGTACGACTGCTGCAGATTACCTCCGAGTCCCATGAAATTGTCGGAATAGGACAAAATAAATATAATCACTCATAATATTTACTCTATAAACAAGTAAGGGTTATATTTCCTTGTTTTGTTTTCCCGAGCAGTATTCCTGAATTCCAATCACTTTCATGAAACGACAAGTTTCGTTACTTTTAGTACCTCCTGACAAAAAGGCTGAATGAAAACAGTGCTATTCGAACATTGATTGAAACTTCTGACTTCCTCAAAGTCGATTAAATTGTTTTTCGAAAGGCATCGTCCTCGAAGACGCAATTACTGACACCTTATTAACTAAGAATAACGCAGTACCTGGAGAAGTAAAAACGCCCTACCCTTCCAATAAATCAATCCTAGCGACACCCTTTCGTAAGCACCACGTTCACACTACTGTGCCGCCACTGAAGAAAACTCCCTTCCGCTCGTGAAAACTTTAAGGAACCCACTGGGGAAGGGGGAGGCAAAAACAAAACACTCCCACGCCCCGAATCAATACCGATTTCGGTTCCTTCTTCCCCCACCCATCGTAAACTTATAGACTATTAAGAATGTCTGGAAACCGTGCCTTAAGGGTTGGAAAGACGGCCTGAGCCACGCCTGTAAAAATCCCGGAGGTAAAAGAGAGGAGGCAAGAAGCAGAGGGAGCGAGTTGCCCCGAGGGGCGACTACAACAACACCTCCGTGCGCGGGCAACATGGCGGCGAGTGTGCGGCTGTTAGGAGAGATCCGCGGTGAGGGAGGGAGAAGGTGAGAGAGGAGGAAGATTCTGTATCCGACGAATAAGGAGTTCACGGCTGCGAAGGCGGAATCGCGGTAGTTCCCGATATTCTTCGGCGGTCGCCCGAGGCAAGAGCGGCCTTCCTTCCCTCTTCCACGCTTCTAAATAATATTCGGCTAATGTTTTCTTTCTCCACGGAGCTTCTGGCTTTAAAACGCCGCCTCACAATTTTGACGAGGAGAAGTGCAGATTGGTTTGGCGTGCGCGAATAGGAGAACGGTGGATCTATACCAGCTTATTCGTCGCTATGAATTGCTGATGTCGGAACGAAGCTATGATTGACTCCGTTATAGTAAGTTTATCGTGAAAGTGGAAAGTATTTATAGAAAGAATGTGACTTTCGCTTACTTAGCGATGGCCGAGTCGAATATGTTTCCGATGCAATTAGGGTACTTTCATTTTAATTCTTAAATATTCTACTCTGAGATAATTTACGATTGATAAATTTGATGGCGTGATCGAAAAACGAAGCTATAATTCGCTGAGGAGATAAACTTGCATAAGTATTCACCAGAATAAAACGTTGCCTTCAATTATCTCTTCATTTCCCATATCTTTCCACAATATAAATTTCAGTTTCGTCCGTCGACTCTAACAATTTCGAAGCAAGGGCACTGGATAAAATCGTTTGTTTCCGAAAAAGGTGGGTTTTTTGTTACAATAATAATGGTTTTTAAAGTAGATTAAATGGAGAACACTACTATATTTCTCGCGTCCAGTACCAAGGCTTATGGAATTTAGAGAGTTGATATCCGTAAATACGTGATGAAAGAATTGGAGGTGAATAATTGTTTGTGTCCAAGTCTCTTGTACGTACTCTATATATGCAATCAGAAGAAATACGTTTTTGATATGTTAAAGTATTTTGAGTTGTTTACATGAATATTTGGGAAAATATTATAAAACTCCATAACTTCTAATTTTACCAGTTAACCATTATTTAAAGAAGATGAGGAAAGACGAGAAAATAATGCAGAGTCAATGCGTTTTGTTACTCTAACATCTTCCCGCGAAACAACTGTAAGCTGGATGCATCTGGTATTACAACCATAAATAAATATTCCTCAATTTATCCTAACTTGCTTTTACTGCTTTAAGTAACATGACATTAGTAGCACATTCTAAGATAAAGCAGGAGTTCTTTATCTCAGTGATTAGAATACTTTATTTTTAATTAATTGAGAAATAGCTCTGTGGAAGGGTGAAACGACAAGCGGCGCAAATAGACAATCCGATCGGAATTTCAAGTAAATCTGAAAAGATAAGTCACTACAACTCACTATAGTAAGAGTTCAGAGATCGGCGAATAAGGTTATTTAAAATGCATAGGTAAACTAAAATTCTTGTTATTCCGCATAGATCACACTTATCAAATATTCAAAAACGCCATGGTAGGTGGTCTAAAAGTGCGGAGTTTTACACAAAGACAAATCGTTGAGTTCTAGAACAATTTAGAGATTGGGGAAACGTTACGCTAACAATACATCAACCCATGAATCGCCCTATCTAACATCTGGAATAACTCTCCATAAAAACGGAGATGAAATGAATGTGTTTGCCGGAGAATGCGAGAAGAAATACAAGCAAATTTAAATCCGTTATCTTGGGAAAACTGTGATAAAACTACCCAACACCTCACAGAATAGCAGCGCACCGTGTCGCGGAGCAGCAAGGAGAAAAATGTTAGAGGGAATTCTCCTGAATAGTAAATAGGAAAGAAAAACGATGTGACCATGATACATTGGAGTCTCAGCCTAGATGCGCACGATAGTGTCTTCCGGCAAAAATAGCCACTATTTAATTATTTATCTTTCGCTATTTATCTTAACCAAGACGAGTAGAAGTACCCAATGTTTTCCATTTGCGAGGAGGAGTTGACACTTTCGTCGCAGGAAACGGTATCTAAAGCTCTACTTCAGCAGTAAAATAAGGTCTAAAACAGTACTTGTTACCTAATGCTCCGTGAGGAAGTTGTAGGTGTGCTACATTATTCTCGTGGGTTCAGAATGAGGAAGGTTTTAAGTACCACTATTCTACAATGTATTATCATATATCCGCAAATTTCGGAAATATTTGTAATATTCAACTGAAATTCCGCATTAATAGAATTAAAACACTTCTAAACTCAACATTTTTAATGCATATAAGTGACTCAAAACTCTAATTGACCAAAACAGTTGACCAAGCTGTGAAGGTGAGTAGTGCAGCGTTTTACCTGTTTTAAACGAAAAGTACTATAAGGTACAGATTTTCCTAGAATTCCTAGGAGTAAAATATATGTAAACTCACTCCATCGATTGAAATGAACCGGACAAATTATAACTATACAACGAACCGCTGAGGTCATAAATTTATAAAAGAACGTTACGTTAAAGGCAGCACAATCTCTGTGTTCCCCAAACGAATTCACAATCACCTAATGATTTAGAACTCTTCTATAGATAACCAATCGTCGCGTCATAAGCTGTAATGATTAAGATCTAGAAACCATCCGCACCTAATTAAGAAAAATTCTGAAACGACGTCTCCTGCTGTCCTTCTTCCGTAAAAGACCGAGCCTTCGCATCCCCGAGGCGCGTTTAAGTGCGAAGCGCATAAAACTTTCGCGCGCACACTTATCAACAACAGATTCGCTCGGTCGAAAAACCCACGCAACTTTACTAAAGTAAACTATAAACTAACCTTGGAGAAAGGGGACGGGTTGGAGGGTTAATGGCCATAAATCAAGCGTTTAAAAGGATCTTAGGAAGCCTTCCCTCTTTTTCATCGGACCGCAAGACGTCAAGGCGGATGTGCAACGCTAAAAGGTTGCACTTCCTCAGGAGAGGTGACATATTCGAAACTGCATCGCACGAAATCGGATGCTTAATTAGGGTATTCTAGATCGTGATGTTTCGACAGGTTTTTTAGTTGTGTCAACCCATTAGACATGATGCTTGGTGAAGGAAACGAGTATCTAAGAAAACATTTACGGAGCTTACAATGATGCAGTTTCTAATTTCACAAAAATTTGAGCCATTTCCTAAGTTTTGCTTTGATGGAATGACGTAAAATTAATATTCCCAAGCGTTGCTTTCTGGAACTCAGCACACATATTAAAACAAAGAGTACTTTGTAATTTCCACAGCAGACCTGAAGAAGTCGACTACTTGACGAAACTAGTAGAATAAAAACCTGCCGTAGAAATTACTAAGTATACTTTCTTTCTATATGTACGTAAAATTAAATTAATCTTTATTCCAATACTTAATAAATTGATTGGTATTAACCTTGTCATCCTTCAAACATGTAATTATTTTTTTAAAGACAGACTATCACAGAGTTCCGGAAAACATTTCTTCGTGCCAAATTTCTGATAATCCTAATGGTGGATCTAAAATATCATACTATGAAGAAATCTATGATCAAAGGTAAACTAAAAGGAGAAGCTTGAGGGAAATTTGCATCCGTACTGTTTACCCTCAAAAATATATTTCCCCAAACAAGAATACGGGAGAACGAGCGAGTTATATCTAACCATCACACACAAAGCCATAAACCACTGACGATATGCCCAAAAATAATATCAGAATTCATAAATGGATAAAAGATAACGCGCGAAATTTACAAGGAATTCCCGAGATAATGAGCCCTCAACTCAGGACAATTTGGAGTTATAAATGGACAAAGTAAACGCCCCGTCAGTCTCGGAAAAATCGCTCTTAAACATCCTCGCGTCTTACGTCTTAATTCATATACGACGGCGGTTTCATAGTTAATCAACGCGTGCACATCCATCGTACAGCTTCACGGCTCAGGAATCACCAGTTTCATTAGCGGGTTCTTCAGGGCATGGGGACTGTTGAGGCCAAGACAGGGGTGCATTTCATGCAACTTGTGAGGATATTCCACGTACATCACGAAGGCATAAATGCGACTCACCCGTGAAATTAAATATAAGCGAATGACTGTGGCGAGCCACGAAATCCCGTGCGAATATAATTCCGAGATAAAATTTTCAGGCATTACGTAGAGTGATTAGATATACCGCTAAAGATCAACAGCAACTGATACAAAATTAGCTCTTACACGCAATATAACAAGTAATACGGCATCCGAACGAGAAATTCGAAGTCCTGTTTCCGGAGGAACTATTGAGCCACAGGATCTTTAGTCCAACCGGGCCTAATTCCACTTATGAATGGCTGTCTCATAAATGTTCAACATTATTTTTCTCTAAACAGTGAAGGGTTACCAACTTCTTCTACCGCAATCAACAGAGAGCTAAGGAAATATACCTGAGAGCAATTCGTCAAAAATCTATCAATATCAGCGAATAAAACATTCCTTCTGCATTCATTCAAAGGAAGTTTTAGAGGCCTACTACAAAACATTGCAACCATAAGGAAAATTCGTTCAACATTTCAGAAACCGATGTGTCAAAAGTTACAATGAAAAAGGTAGTCTTCTTTAAAATAAGAGTAAGAGAGTAACCGAGCAACACAGTGATAACGAAAATGAAATCTTATGCTTAACATTTAAGATAGTACACCCGCTGAAGAAGGTCTCCGACGACGTTAGAGTATCTATAAAACAATAAGGAAAGGTGACTTTTTCGCGCTGCCTGCTCACGATTTACTTCCAATTATCGAAGCTGCACATTTTCAAATTTATGACAACATTCTCTTTTCCCTTCTTTAGAAGGAAAGGTACGTACTCAATGAGTGGTTCGAGTGAGAGAAGTATCACATTTCCAGTGCAAAGGGTGAAAAGAGCTAAATAATTCAATGCTAGAGCGACCGATCTACGAGCAATCTGAATCGATTGAGGCTATAGAAATTTCAGCTAGAAAAGTTATTCATTCCTTGGTATGAAAAGAAGAGTTTCGAAATACCTAAGTCACTTTCACAACCCGCGGATTTCTGATCAACCACAGCAGTGGAGAATAAGAAATTAAATCGAGTGTTTGATTTTCTCTCGGAATATATTCATAGGAAAGTTAAGCATTCTCACTGATTTTATTTGTTCCTGAAATGAAATATTTCCTATTCCACCTGCAAGAGATACCAATCACGGCATCTTTACAAACCTCACATTTATTATAAGATATAGACTTGATAAATCAGAAATGTTAATTACCATATCTTCTATCAACATCTGTCTTTGCCTTGATAAGCTCCCTCGATGCAAGTTGATTTCATAACTCCTTATTGGAGATCCTTTTGCACCGAGTAATTGATAAGAATTAGGAGAGAAAATAAAGCCATTTCCTTTCTGTAGCTAGATAGACAAGTTAACTCGGCAAAGTAGTTACATCACCTCATTTAAAAAATTAAATTCAAATCCAACTGAAACTAATATCGTCATGATGAAGGAGAGGACCTAACCAAGAATCATTATTTTCAGTTTAAATCACCTTCACTAGGGATAAATTAAGGCTCTTAAATACATTTCGAAATCCTCAATTTTATTAATGACAAATAAAGCCAAATAACTTGAGTGCTTAGGCACGTGTAAAACCAGATGGGGATTCAGAATTGCTACATTGAATTGCTACATCCAGTGTCCACCAAATAGTGCTAACGAGTAATTTACGAAAAATATAGACATATGAACACAAGTACAAGAGAGGTTGAGAGAAATGCCCAAATTAGAAATGCAATCTTTCTTTTTTCTTAGCTACGAGTTCTGCTCGGGTGAAGTTAAATACTATATCAGGTCTTCTTTATTTTAAATAACAATTCTGCCGTACCTCAAAAGCAAAACCTGGAAAATTATATCCTTATAAACGTTTCCGAATAAACAATGATATAATATAACGAAATATAAGCCAAATAGAGCTGAAAAGAGTTGGTAGTAAAATTTCAAAGTTAATTATCGTAGCATTTAAGACATTTTATGTGGAGACAATGATTTATGAAGACAAATGACCTAATGGCGTTAACTAAATTTCCCACTCACCAGTCATTCATGGAAATACTTCAAAGCTTTGGGTATAGCTAACTCATAGGGACAGCTAATTATTTGTTTGATCTTACTTAACCACCACCTCCGTAAAACCACTCTGGAAATGTCTGTTTACCGGTAGTGTCCACTTGCGAGTTTGTCGCCCGGTATACATTTTTGCCCCCGTCCTGCTTGACGCAATGTGTCACGATCAAAAGATTCCATAGCGAATTTTACTCCCCGATATCCATTTTATTTGCAGTAACACTCCTTCAATGTGCTTTCCGATAGAAGTGGATCATACACTAATAATTTTAGAGGCGAATAAACTACTTAAAGTGCAAATTAGCCTGGAATCTTAATTGCATTCGAGTGGGTAAACTTTTCATGACTTCTGATAAATGAAATTACAAACAACTGCTTAAGCCCCCAATCCACTGTCAGTTATATTCCTTTGCGTTCCAGAAATTGGAAAATTTCCGCGACCCTCGCTAGAAGTATGCTGGCCTATCACTTGAGGCATACCGGCATTAAACTCACCGAGGATAAGCTCGGATAGCAGACCAACTCGATTCGCGACATACTAAAATATCAATTTCAGTCTCATTTTCGAGAGAGATATTCTGAGAAACGTTTGAATGGTAATCGAATGAGCCCCATCGTTATTCATTCCTAAATAAACCGAATTTGATCACTTAATTAATTTATTCTTCGACAACAAACCCAATGATTGTAAGGGAGTAAAAAATGTACATAAACGCAAAAACAGTACATTTCTGATTACTCTGATTTCAGCGTAATAAGGAGTTGAATAAATAAACTTGACTGTTGACGCGAATATAATTGACATCGGACAGAAGTAAATAAACACAAACAGGCTGGCTTACTCATCGTTACGATTCCTAACAACAGAAGGAAATGAAGCCCCATGAATTTCCATCTGTTTAAACAAAATACTTTCCAAGAAGATAAAACTAATATGATTACATATGGAGTAATTTTTCATTTAGACAATGTCAATCAACGCGGAAAAACTGTTTCCATCCCACTTTCATACGAATATTTCAGGAAGGTTTGGAATTGGAAATTAATGTCTCATCGATAACGACAGCAAAAACTGCAGAATCTAGAATCTGATTCAACTCTTTCACAGAATATTTCAGAATGCCTCTTTGGGCATTTTCTATGATGGGATTTACCATTTAAAGGATAATATGAAAAGACTTCCATTCCCTCTAATTATTAATGCACTTGCCACAGGAACGGAATGCCATAGATCTAATCACTTCACATCACAATTTCCAGTTAACAGAACTGTCACATTACTTTTTAATAGAACACAATCTCTATTGAAACCTACGACGCACTTCACCTAAAATAAACTATATTCATCTAAATAAAAATCACTCAGTCACATGTATAACAACTCATATACTCGAGCGGTATCGCCTACTAACACTTCTAAATGTAAAACAATTCGTGAATTTAATTTCATTGGATTTCAGACGAGTTCACTCTAACAATCCTACTGAGATCTACCAAAAACTCACACAATACATGGAAAACGACAAGCCTTCGGATAAACACAGACACTTCACCGAGATCAACACTCGCAAAAGAGCAAACGACACCACATAATTATCAAAACCTACCTGGCGGTTGTGCAGTCCCTGTAGAGAACGTCGAAATCCTTGCAGGATAGCAGCTTACATCTATTGACGCCCGGCTGAATGGCTCCGAGACCCCTCAAGATTCGAACCTGCTCCACGTTGCACACGAGCGGGACGATGTCGAGTCGCTTCAGCTTGGTGTAAACGGTGTGCAGACCACCCACGAGATGCTTGAGGAACAGCTCAAACGCTTGCGGGAGGCAGAGCATCGTGTCTCCCCCGATTATGAAGGCGGCCACCTTCTGGCCTCTATAATCCACCAGCTTACATTCGTTAGCGGTCGGATCGGTCGTCGGTATTGGAGGCGGACTGTTATACGACGCGCGATCCAGCGGATGTGGAGAGCCCAAGTCGCCGAGGCCCAAGGAGCCCATAGCACTCAGCGGATGGTGTCCTAAACCGGCGGCCGCCGCGGCGGCGGCTGCTGCTGCTGCTGCGGCAGACAACAAACCCGGAGGTGGCGGAGGAGGCGGTGGCCTCGGGGGCAACACCGGATTCGGCGTGGATACCGGAGTCGGCGGACCTCCTTGCGGACTCGGGATGGTATTTTGTGGCGGTGGGGGCAGTTGGGGACTGACGCAGGAACCGGGTGGGGGCGGGGGCGGTTGGTCCGGGCGCATAAGCGGCGCCGAGACCAGGGACGAGGACGGGGAGGACGTTGAGGATGCTGTGGAGGATGCGGACGAGGCCGGGGGTGGCGGCTGCTGGGGGCCTTGTCCCTGTCCTTGCGGTGGGGGCAGGACGACGGATGGGGGTGATGGGGACTTTGCCAGCGGGGGCGAGGACGAGGCGCTGCTGGAGCGGTCGCTGGAATCCATCGCCGAATCCATACTCATGTCGTCCGCGCCCTCTTCAACGCCGAGGGGCGAACCGGCTCTTTTCACGCGCAAATCCAACTTCGTTGAGAGTTGTCTCAGGTCCGACTGGGGAGGAATCGGACACTGCTCGACCGCCCGGAGGATCGGATCGAACGTTACCTCTATCTTCTCTTCTTCGACTGCGGCTTCGCCGGAGCGAAGACCTTCGCTTTAACCGGAGGAAGGAGGAGACAAGCCTCCTAACTGCTCGGAAAGTTCTTGTCGACAGTCCGCGAGCATGTACGCGAGAAAAAGTTCACTTCACAACCATCCGCGATAACACTTCTTTAACTCCGGCAAACCCTCTGGACGACGAGAGAAACTCGGAATTCGATTGTCTCAGAATGTTTTTGGACACATGACACCGTCGAGAACTGTTCACCCTCTCCCGCACAGAAAAACAACCAACCAAACTCTCGGTGGAGCTTTTGGTCACTTTTTCGACGTCGAAAACCAAGCACCAGCACTCCCCGAATGCCTCTCTCCTTGTGTTCCTCTCGCACCGACTCTCTCCCGGGCACCTATCCTTCCACCTCGCACACAGGCAGTGGAATAAAGGCGGGTAGGAGGAGGAGATACACGCGAGCGAGAGAAAAGGGGAGGGGAGAGTGAACTGGTGAGAGAGACAGAGAGAGAGATAGAAAAGGGCTCCGCCTACGAGTGAACTGACTTCGACTTCGACTCCGTGCTTGTGTTCTCGCTATGCGAACGGGCTCTGCCTTCTTCTTTCCCCTTCGCTTCCCTCCACCTTTTCACCTCACTCCCCACTCCACCTCTCCCTGTTACCTTCGGGTCAACAGCAATAAGGGGGAAGGAGCGCTCTGAGGCTCGGAGGTTTGAGTCGAATTACATCCGGCAGTATTTTCGCAAAAGTAATAAATAAAACTCGGGCAAACGGGAAAGGGCTATTACCCACATGCGCAGTGGAATTCTCATTGGACGGCAGTTTAGCAGTGGCTCGGCGGCGGAACCTTCCGATTGGTCGCTCCAAGTTACGGCCGACTTGCTCGCAAAGGGGACGGCCCAATCCGACAAGTCTTCGCAGCGCCTGTATCTCTCTCCTTTTCTCTGCCTCTCCCTCTCTCTCACTCACTCCTTGACTCCCTCCAGAACCTCCCTTCCCTTTCTTAGCTTCTCCGCCTTTCCTCACCACCTCCCACTCCTCCCAAGTCCGATTCTTTGTGGATATGAATCTTTCCTTATGTCCTTCCTAGGATTGATCGCCCAATAAAAAATGTTTCTGCACGTCTATATTCCTCACCAATTTAACCCTTGGAAAAGTTACTGTGCTATTGAAACCTCTCCCATGGATTCGTCTGCACCCTTTCGCGGGATTATCGAAGTTCTCTCCGGTGACGAATATCGTCGTATCCCCGAGAAGTCCCGATGCGTATCGGAGCTTCGCTACGCCCGGAGGGATTGGTACGTCCTTCCGGGACGATGGGTTGGATATGGAATGATGCTTTTGAGAGGGAGGCCGCACAGACAGAAAAGGGTCGCAGGGGAAGGGGGAAAGAAGGGAAGAGTCCCATGTGTTGTTATCCCAATTACGTATGGAGCGAGCGCGCATGCGTCACGGCAGTCGTTACTTCTCGGAGATGATATTACTCTTTATCGAAATTTCAACTGTTCTATATTAAATAATAATGCCAGCGGATGCGTTTGTTTACTTCCATTAGCGCGTGCGACATTCAATTAATTCAAGCATTGAGCTAAATTACTGATTTTCTGATTTCGCAATTTTTATGGCTACTTTCACGTAAAAGTTCGTATTCCGTAAATTTTGGAATTGATGAAACGAGATAATTATATCGTTATCGAATTACTTTACCGATTCCAAATGTAAGCATATCGTTCCATTTTTCTCTATGCATTCATTACTTTTTCTCAATGTAATAATGAACTCTCAATACGGAATTTATGAAAATGACGAATGCTTCGAAAATATACTTGCAAATCTGTACTATGTGTAAGGAATTTTTTCAAGAGACAATACTCAATGCATTCATTTATTTATTCATGAAATAGAATTGGAAGATATCTAAGTCTAGCCATCATGACAAGGTATTCTCCCTGTATCTCAATTTAATTTGTCTTGAAAATAAACATCCAATACTTATGGTATAATGATTAATTGGGCCGCTGATGGTTAAAGTATAAGAATAAGAAAACACCCAAAAACCATCAAAAATAGCTTACTGCTGATATACATATTTCGCCTTCCACGTGGGCATCATCATAGTGAGAACGCCGGCAGATAACTGGCAGAGAATAGATATAGTGATGTAGAATTTTTCATTAAATCGAAGTACTAAGATGTGGGTTGAGTTTTATACTAAATTTTCATGCTTTCCACCTAAATTTCATTAACTCATTACCCCAACTAAAATATTATAAATAATTTAGTAACAATGTTAAGGTCATCAGCACCAAAACTCATTAAAATTGCATCACTGATTAAAGTTGTAAGTATGTTTTACAGTGGAATACTCTCTCTTATCCTGTTTATTTATTTATTGAGTTAAAAATCAGTAACTATCGATTAATCCTGGACAGCGTACTCCGTAATCCATGCAATTCATGAAATAAGTGATTCGTCGAATTAATTAATTTCGAAAACAATAACGTATACTGAGATAACTTCAGACGACAAGGGTATGAAAAGAGAAATACTACAATTAATTATGCAAGTTTTATCTGCGGAAACAAAAAATAAATGCTCAATTGTTCCGTTTGAAACTTATGTCTGCAAACAAGTGTCCTTCTCGGGGTGAATTTTCAATAGTTGTCGTTCCCTGTCGGACTCCCAAGAACCTGGAAAATGCCGCCGGCTTCGTCGCCTTCAACTCCCGTCAGAACGCCCCGGCTTCTTTCCCCATTATTTTTGCCGCTCAAAAACTTCCGAATGCCACAGAACACGAGAGCCCAATGGCGGCAGCACCTTCCACTTCCCCCGATGCCTCTCCTACCCCTCACTATCCCCCTCTCTTCATTTTTAGGAGGGATAAGGGGCTGAGAACGCACCACGATCACTGTGCTTCCCCCTTTATTGTGCTACCTCGGCTCACTCCTTTCTCTTCTCTGGACCTTTTTCCACCCCTCTCCCGCCCCTCGGCAGGTTATTGAGTCGCCATCTATGAACCCATCGACGTACTATGTGGGGCCCTCTTTTACGGAGGAATGAAAGCAAGGAGAAACAAAGGAGGTCTTAACCGGTACTACATACATACAGTAGTACAAATCGAGGCATGCGAATATTGAAGATGAGAATGTGCGCTCTCAACTTTCGTCAAGTATTGCAAACGTGAGGGTATAACTCCATTCTTTGATAATGAATTCTTGAAAAATTATGGTACCTTGGAGGTTTATAGATGATAAAACCATTGAGATTCTATTCGTGATGCTAGCGACAGGTTTCCTTATTTTTTACTCTAACAAGTGAATAGTTCACTCAAATTTTCTTCGGATATTTGTTACTTTTTTACTCAAGCCAACCAACTTCTTAAGGATGATAAATATTTGAAAGTGCCAAAGCATGCGCGCTCAACGACCGCAGCCTACATGTACTAAAACGGAAATATTAAATTCTTACTTAATAACTGACTAAATTGACTTAATATCGTCAAATGGCTAAATTTCATTAGAATACTTCACATTTACTTATTTTATATTTCCATGAAATACCTCAGTAGGAATAAGTCTCTGATATTGGTGGTCTTATCCCATCATCTATGGAAATTTGGAAACGTTGCTATAAATATAACAGAGCAGTTGCTTCATTAAAACAGAATAAACTATTTTGAGCTGCTACCCTCTTTTTCGGAAGAAATTTTAAAATTTATAAAAGTCCGTTCAAAATCTTCGACTGAATGTAGGGAATCATTCCTAACGTTTTCTGTTTGACGGCCATATATAGAATAAATACTTCGAAGGATTGAAAAAAAAGTCCACGGTTCACCTTATCTCCTACTTTGTATAATTTTAGATGATAATTACCGTAGCACTACGTATGTAAGAGATATACATTCTGGTATGATTAAAGTTTAGCTTGCAGTATAATCTTTGTTAACAACGATTGCTGCCGAGAGCTTGAAGCGCATATTCTTGACAGCAAACTCGTTACATCTGTCAGAGTAAAACAAACGAACTCTGGATCCGTATTTGAACTCTGGATCCAAACAGAGAAGCTGCAATTAAAAGTTTCCGAGAATTAAAGATAAAGCTTGTACGAATTTTTATCGTTAATCAGCTTTCCAAGAAACTCTTCCGTCTCTTGCCAAAGATAAAATTTTGTTTATTTATTTGTGAAAGGACTGTCGTTACATAACAAGTTAAATAAAATAATACAGTAACTGGCCATCCAAGCTGTTGAATTTTTACATCTCTGAGCTACGTCTCAAAAGGTTATCATTTCCAACATCGATCCTAGCGTTTACAGCGTCAACAATACTGTCGTCGGGAAGTAAGGCGTTTATAAGGATGAAAAGATATATTGATTTGCTGTTAGAGAAAATTAGATAATAGAGTCATTGTTAAAAATTGCAATCTGGATGCTGTAAAAACATTAAGAAGTATTGTTATACATTCCCTTTTTGTGTTATCGTTTAAGTGCATTTTGAATTCGTTACGTAACCTTCACACAATTGAATTGAGAAATACCATTCCTTATATTCTATTGATATGCTCATTAAGAATTAACTATGTTTGACTGGTGGTTTACGAACTGCTAGAAACAACGGATCGTTCGAATCTCTTTTTCCGGAATGGTTTTAATTTGAATAAACAGGTGCGCCCTTGACAATCGAATCTTGCTCCGTATCAGATCGTCCCGAATATCGATTTCTCTGCAATCAAGATGTGACAGATACGCGAGATAGCTCTCAGGACCCTGAATTAAGATAATAAATAAGGTGATTTCAATCGGACTAACACTCCAGATTCAGTGAGTGAAATGCTTTTATCTGCTTTGAATCGTCTCCGTGTTCACGTCGTACACTAAAGCGCTCTCACTTAACCGATAAAAGTTCTCCGAGTTTGTACGCTTTTATGACAAATGTGCTATTCCAATCTCTACTTTAAACGACTTCCAAACGTGTAACTATTTCCTATAGATATATAATTTTTCCTGCGACAACATCTGTACGAATGGAAAATTTTCATTCGCGTCTTTGTAAACGATGGAGAAAAAGTATTTTTCGTTTCTGTTTCGCATTGCTTTGAAATATTAAACCCATTGAGGTGTGACTGATGCTGAATAATTGCTTTTGTTTGCCTCTAAATGATCATTATGAAAATTTTTATTGAGAGGATCATCGTACTGCACTTTTATGGCCTTCCTTCTGTTTCAACGAAGAAAGCAAGGATAAGCGGCCTCAATCCTCCTCTCACCTTGTCGCCTCTTCCCCTCTACAATGCTATTAGTCCGTAATGCTCAACATGTTTGAGGTTCAGAACGGCCTTCGAGTTTAATAATGTACAGGCAGACAAATATAAAAGTAATTTAATTTTCATCTTATAAAAATACATAAGTAATCCCTAACAAACTCTCTTAAATTGTAACGGGATCAATGAAAATATTGAAAACAAAAATATGATATCAGAAACAATAGAATTTCATGTTTCCGATTGAATTAATTAATTTTGCATCTCTTCATATAAATCTTCTTTCCGTTCATTAAGTGGAAAATTCTCAATTAAGTTACGTGAATATGACTAAGCTGTATAATGTTTATCTTGGCAAGCAAAACAACAATTTCAGAGATAAAAATCTTACTCAATTTGCGTCATTAGTTCATTAATCGTGTCATTCTATTATATCAAAACAATCAATTCCTTGATTTAAAGCCGATAAATCCAGATTGCGAAAATTATTTCTGAAAACAATGCTTTTCTACAGCAGTTGATTGAAAAATAGGTGGTGAGAACGCGATTCATTTCCTAATCTCTTATTATATATAAGAACTTATATCTATCCGTTTTATTTCGGTGATGATGGAATAGCTGCTTAAGTCCAATGTAAGAGCGATATACTTCAAGTACTTTACAAAAGAACCTCTTCCTATTTTCTTAGAGACCCTTTTCATTTTCACTCGTGACTTGACCCTGTTCCTTGTAAAACTATATCTTCCCTAAACCAGATTTGGCACCTCTCATTCAGCACGGTGATAAAACTGTACAATATTAGTGAGATCTTAAGCGAGGGAAAGCGAGGAATGGAAATCCAATAGATTAGAAGCTCTCATCTCTTGGAGGGGCTACCATTTTTGGTACATGGTATGAGGAAACTCTCTAATAATCTAATCTCCTTGGTTTGATAATCGTAAAAATTAAAAAGCAAAATCTAAATCTTATAAAATGGAAATATAACTGATCGATTGCGCCAAAATTTGTATTGGTTGCTGAAGGTACGCGTTTTAAACAAAAGACCAGAGGATACTGTTATAATTAGGGAAACGTATGCCGTAAGAATCTTCGGTATTGTTAATAAAAAAATATCTTAATTTAACAGGAATAACAAGTGTGAAAAATAGCGACATTACTCTTTTCCTTTAATCTTAAGTTAAATTTGTTGTATAGTAAATATTTGCTTAGATACACCTTACAGTAACACTTCAAGAAGACATTTCGTTTTGGACTCACCCTCGTCAGCTGATATCTTTGTTAACCTACTTGCAATTTCCATGTGGTCACAAATCATAGAATATACTTAAGCAAAAGGTTGTTTGAATGGATAACGTTCCACGTGCTTTGGCTATTTTTTATTCTATTGAGCTCGCGTAGATACGAATGAATCGATTAAATATCCGTTGAAAAAGTATGTCAAGCAGTGAAGAAACCCTCAGAAGCCCATAAATTCTTACGCAGTGTCACTCGTTACCCGAAGTATCATCGCATTTACACAGACCTTGCAAATTTAACATTCTGGTACGTGAAGAGGCACTATTGAAGAGATTGCACGAAAGATATTTCCTGAAATAATGCAGCCAAGTCGAGATTCGAGCGTTTTTAAATTCCGCCGAGGACCCTCCCAATTTTGCCGAGAGGGTCAGTGCGAATTCCCCATGTCCCACATAAGCATAGGACGTGCGTGCCCTTGTACGTGATCAGAACTTACACGTGCGGACGTGCAGGGAAGAGAGAATGGGATCCTCTTAGTGTGTTATATGTAGCATGTCACGCGTAAGAGGCCGTAATCAGAGTAAAAGGGATTTACTGAGTGGATGGTCTCATTAAAAGCAGGTGTACGTGTTGAATTTACGAGAAAGTATTTACGTGAAAATATGCAGATGGGATATCACAAAAATTTCAAAATACATCGCAAATTATATACTGATGAAATAAATAATGATATCAGTGGAAAAATTATCATTAGATTGATTAAATCCGACGAAAAATAAATACTTAGAAGGTCAAAACATTGCATGGAGCTTTAATTTGAATTAGTACCTCCAAAGAATTACTTTCGCCAGTCTTAAATCACCAGAAGCAATACGTTATTGATGTTTATCTTATTGATGAACTGCATCGTAGTTGTAGATGAAGATTTAAACCAACTCAAGTGATCTCGATACTTTAAAAATTCCAGATGAATTGCTTATTTTTTTTACATCAGTTATTTATCACCCAGACAAACCGGTTTAAATTTATTGAAATTCAGTAACTATTTTAAGCGTTATGATAGTTTGTTTTTACCCAAGTAATAACCAAGTTTAAACCGTACAGCTACATGAATATGTAAGCAGAGCATTAAAAATTGAGCGCATGCATTTTTCATTCCTTTTGCGATAAAAAATCAATTAGAATCCAAAGAAAATTTTTGGCTTGCTACTTTTGTTGTTAATAATAAAATTACTTATCTCGGTCGACGATTTCATTTCGCTCTTAACTTTTCATAATGATTGAACTTATAAGTAAGTACATTTCACCATTTATCTGCTCAAAATGCTCGTAATATTATATATTAAATAATGTAATTATATTTTAACTATATTTTTGGCCTTAGATTGTGGATCAACCATGACAAGTTGTAAATTAAAAAGAAATTAAGAAATTTGTAATTCGACTCAATACTTTAATTAGCGAGCGGTTTCGACCTATAGAAGTATTAGTTTTGAATAATCAGCTATTTTGAACTAGTAACCAACTACTTTTGTATCATAATAATGATTTCTGTGTTCTAAGCAGGAGGAGATCTGGAATAAATATTGTTTACATCAGATTCGGTTTATAATTGTAAAATGTACAAAAAATATTTAGTTCCGATGTAAACCCACCGGATGAAAGCCGTTCTGCTGAAGGGAAGCAGTTGCCCAAAAAATATTAAATGAAATTATGGATTTATTTCTAATTTGCATCCAATACACTGATGTTTAACACACTAACAAAATGTTTTTCGCTAGAGTTTTTATATGTGAGAGCTAATTAGAGAACTGAATCCGAAGAATATATAAAATTCGATCACTGGGGACATTTATGGTTTGAAAGAGCACTCCTGACTCCAAGAGTCCCCATCATCCATTGTAGCATTAATGATTTGGTAACTTTCGGAGAAACTTCAGAAATTTATAGTGAAAAACTCGTATTGAAGGGGGACCTTGAGGGAAAGCCCCTAGATTCCCTCCAAATGCCTCACCCGAAAGCCGCTTTTGTCCACCCCTTCCCTGCTGACACGCGCAGTGACTAAGCCGTGCTCGTGCACTCGACAGCAGCACGTGCAACTGGGCCGCCGACGGTCCTATTGTTACTGCGTCACAATGCAACACATCTGACAGTTAACATCAGCGGCGGCTCCATAACGCAATTCAATCATGGCTATACTAAACAGAGGAAGGGGAGAGTAAGGTAGGCCAAAAAGCTTCGGATATGGAAGCGGGTCGTCGAGCTATCTCACCCCACCCACACCTCCTGTGGGTCCACGTCGCAGAACTGTTTTCGGAAATACTCCTAGAGTTGTTTTGGGCTATATTGTCACTTATCGGGCACTAACTCATCATCGACATCGACTAGAATTTCTCCTAACTTTAATTCTCGGTATTTGAGCAAACCCCTGTAGTACAGATTCAAAAACCAATACGTTCCAAACGAAGGTTATATTACCATCCGCGTAATATCACCTTATACAAATTTATATTAAAACGCTGCACAGTAGAGAATGTTATCATGATACTCGTGCTATTGATTTTCCAGATATCCCGCTACGTTTTACAGAGGTACTTCAAATAAATAAAGATAAGTCGTCCCAGAATCTCATTCATTGGCCGAAATCCGAAACTCCGAAATGATACTTTCCATTGAGTTACCCATAAGAAGTCTAAGTGTATTCGTAAACGCCACGAAAGTTCATATTTATTTGACTATCATTTAAGAGTAAGCAGTAATCCATTAATCGGGAATAATTCTAGCAAGACTTTTTAGCACGCACGTGCACCTTCATAAAGTTGCGTTGACCGAATCCGTGGTCCATAGCCAAAAAAAGCGGAGTAATCGGTGATCTCTCTCCTCAAGAATAACCTCATAATATCCCTTATGTAATTATGTATGATGATACATAACTGATACAGTATACACTACATGAGACTGATTAATTCTCATACTAACCGCAGAGGCATATGCTTTTAATATTAAAACCAAATAGTTTAATCTTCAAACTATCCAAATTCGAAAGAATGTATCATTATCGAATCACAAAAAAACTGTTGTTAAAACAAAGATTTTTATTAACGTCCAGAAGATTTGCGATTAGTGCCATTAGTTCACCTTATCAATCACCGGTGAATCACCACCTATTATGGAAAAAAGCAAAACTTCTTAAGAGCAAATTAAAACACTTCGCCCCCGGGTGGGCTCGAACCACCAACCTTTCGGTTAACAGCCGAACGCGCTAGCCGATTGCGCCACGGAGGCTTGTCTACAAAATTTTTTAAATAAAACATAACGCAGAGAGAGACTTAGAGTTATATTTTTCATAATAATGTTGTAATATATGCATATTAATTGATGTGTGGCTACTAGAACAAAAGTAAATATGTTTGGTAGAATATATTCTTTTAATTCCTAAAGAACATCTAGCCACATCTTGTTACCCTCTTCTCATTTAACAACAAATAATTGATTTATATTAAAACTTTTTGTATTAATAGTACAAAGTAACCTTGATGTATGTAATGTTTGTAAATTAATATTAGAAAGACCATGCGATTAGCGATGCGACTATAATCTGTCCTTAACTTCGTATCCTAAGTAACTTTCTTGTTGCGTTCACCCATCAATGGAAAGGGGGTGGTGCGAACGCCCACTCTCTGGAACTGTCATTTCCTCCAGAGAATTCCTTATGTACGTATGACTTTAAATTCGGGCAGAAATTTCATTTAGTCACTAAGAGTTTAAAAAATACCACGAATGGCAGCAGGACCTCATACATTTCTTCAATCATAGAACTGATTATGCTAGCTTCATTCATTTCTGACCGAATATTCATTTCTGTAAACCAAATTAATGAAGAAGTAAGTAAAAATATAGTACAATTTGAAGAAATCACTAGAAGAAATATGAGATTTTATTCTGAAATAACGCGTTCTCAGCGTGATCCAAAGTTGTCAGTCAATAATTAATCTAATTACGTATTTTATTTCTGGTTTTCTTTTACGAATTTACAAACACAGAAGTGCGAAACTTGCATCACAGACAAGATTAAACATTGATTAAGATGCAACAGAATAGTAAATGCTTCAACTAAGCTCAATAACATACCATATTCCATATTAATAATAATAAAACGTCTTTATTTGTGCCAGATAGAGATTAAAAGTCTCTTCTTCCATCTAATATGATAGGTTAGATTTTAAGACTATAATAATTCATCAGTTTTTCATTGAAACGTTATGTACAACGAGCTCTTAAAAAATTAACGATGAAAAGTCATCTCCAATTAAAATACAGGGTGGATATATTACAATCACTCGCTTACTTGTTTGATTTCGGAGAAATCCTCATTAAAATTTCAATCGGAATGTATTCGATTACGTGATATTGCTGACCACCCTTTTAATTGTACTTCCTCGTGTCGTAATGTTTGACCAAATAGTAATGAGAGGGTTTCCAGTTTAAAGGGTTAGGGAGATGGGCAATGCTGAAGGGAGAGAATGGTGGGAGGCATTTTCGTGTTTCGACTGTCACAGATTGTGATAGCGCCGTAACACGTACTCAGGTCTTCCGCTCAATGACACGTAATAGATACGTGATAGGGACACGGTCAAATCGTACACACAGAGAGAATGTATCCGACCCGTGAGTCGCACGCAGAATCGCGATAAGTGTTCTGTAGAACGTAAAACCAATTACAGTCGCACAGCTACGCGATCTAGGTCGCCTCCGATTATAAATCTGCAGTATTTCCTTCATTTTTTTAACGGGATTCTCTCCGTCCACAATTTGATAATAAGGAAAAAAGTCATATTGAGTGGATATGAAGGAATTATTTATCTATTTACATTATCGTTGCAATTTGGTATATACTAGGAATCTTACTTATTATGTTACTGCTTTCCTTGATTTGAATGCAAGAATAGACAAATATATTTCTCTAACGTTAACTGTATCAAAAATGGCTCCTAAAATGTAAAAAACTGTCTAGAGAAAAGATTCGATTTTTTCGCATCAATTCAGTGTTTGAGGATTAGGGATATGTCGCTTATTTTATGCTTTAAGAGTGGTTATCTTAATGGATTACCAGATTCCTACCTGTTTGGATAAATGATAAGGTAGCAATAATTTTAGTTCAAGAGACATATATAGCACTAAGTTGTTACGAAGCAAAAAAATGTATTTAAAGATTGCATTTTATTATGGGAAATACTATTCAAAGGACTCCGAATATCCGAATTAGATAATTATATGCAATCGTATTCTATGTAATCGCAATGAGCCTCCGTGGCGCAATCGGCTAGCGCGTTCGGCTGTTAACCGAAAGGTTGGTGGTTCGAGCCCACCCGGGGGCGTTTTATTTTGTACCATCCGTGGTAACAATTTTTCAATGGAGAATATCCTGAAATTCCTATTGTTGCCGCATGACGCTGCCCATATATAGATTAAAAAGTGGTTTCTTAAAAACGTTACAACTGTTCTAAACTGTAACCATCCCGAAAACTGTTATTGTAAGTAATAATCAATTAAAATTACGGCGATAGTTCTTTCAGTTTGTTAAGATCCCGGTATTTCACTGACTTAGCTTTAATACGCTTAATGCAAGTGATCCATTATAATAAGAATATGTTAGTATTTCTCAGATTCTCAATTATTCACTCAATGGCCCTAAAATGGGTTTATGAATCTTAGAGATGGGGTAATGGATAATTGAACCCTTCAGTAGACATCCTTGACAAAAATTCAGAGTTAATTCACGGCCTCCGTGGCGCAATCGGCTAGCGCGTTCGGCTGTTAACCGAAAGGTTGGTGGTTCGAGCCCACCCGGGGGCGTATGTCTTTTATTCTCTCGCCAAAATTGTCCGGCATTTCTTTTAAGAATAACCGTTGTCATTTTGTTTGCCAAAAATAAAGAACCGTTTCCATGGTTTCGTTAAACTCCCAAAGGAATTAACTGGGTTTATCCGAATCATTTGGCAGCGTTATTTATCAGCTTTCCTGTGTCTGTAACCTCTTGTCAACATGAGGCGTTACCTGATCATGACCTGGAAAATAGAGCTGTGGGTATAGTAAGACTTTTTTAGTTCATTTTTCTGAATATGACTTATATGAAAAACATTCCTCTACGAGAATATTATTTCAGCCATGTGTGTGCTAGCTAACGTCCACGTCTGCCTCCGTGGCGCAATCGGCTAGCGCGTTCGGCTGTTAACCGAAAGGTTGGTGGTTCGAGCCCACCCGGGGGCGTTCTATTTTATCATTCTCGGGGAAATAGTTTACCGCTTCTTTTTTAAGCTGTCACCTGTTATGAACGTAACTATGCTATGGTATTTAAATAATCTCTCGGAAATTCAACATTGTTAATGCTTTGTAAGTGCATACTCAAAGTATTATTTTGCATTATCAAATCCAGCCAACTGTTGGAAACGGATAGCGAAAATTCCCGAAAGTTTAACATAACAAACATAACTTTAACATAGGAAGGAAATAGTCTGATTCAGAGTATTTTTGATAGTATAACTACCGTATTACCTTAACAACAGCAGGTGCTTTGAACCGAACGCTACTTCGAAGGAATTATCGACAACTACATTTGTACCCTGATGGCCGTATTTCGGCGTGTGCCAAGGATAGTTAACACCGAGCTTTCGATTTACTTATCCTATTATTGTCTCGTTTAATATAATGTTTATTAATCATTGAGTCATAAAACAGCCAACTCTTAAAAATTTAATTATCCCTCATCTAAAACTTATCGAATCAATATGTCTTCCATTTAAGTATACTATAGCCTCAAATTATAACCTTGAATTATACTCCAAAATTCGTTCGTGTAATAGAGAAGATCCCAAGAACATGACAGAATTTCCTCATTCTACTATTATATTATTTTAATATAGAAAGTATTTAGCTCTTCTACAGTTTCTTCAATTTTAATTTTATCTCCCGTATACATGCTTTCGCCTAAGATATTTCATTTTCAATGTTTCCTTACCCCGTTAATCCGCATTTGTCATTATCCATTTTCGCTTTCGTACAGTAATATAGCTGTGGCCCACGTTTTACAATATTAAGTTTTATTAACTTGCAAGATCATAAAACTAACCGCATATAACTAATATAGTAATCTTTACATTGGCCAAATTATATTTTTAATGATTAAATGACGGTTTAGTATTCGAAGGATTATTGTTTCTTAAACTTAATCAAATACAACAAAAATCTATCGCTAAACACTACACGAAATAAAAAATTGCACGAATGGAAAAATACTATATGAATCATGAAATAGCAAATTGATCTTTCTAATTACTTATATAACTAATTTTTTAATATATATGTATTTGTAATAAATTTATTTGTTGTTTAGTAGAATAAACTTATTTCTGTATAAATTTAATCGTCAAATGGTATCTATGGATACTTCCGATCGCACGTGATATCACGGAAACGCTCTCGCGCAACCCAAAAAAGTCAGCTTTCGAAAGATGAAAAATTTCTTCTCCTCCCATCTTTAAACCTCCGCTAATGTCCCAACGAGGAAAAAGGAAACCCTCTCACAGTCGATACGTTAAAAAAGCCCGTCTGCCTTCCTCTGCGCCGAAACCGATTCCGTTCCAAAAGCCCTCTTCTTTTTAGACCCAGCCGATCGATCAACAACTAAACAACAGATCAGAAACAAACAGGGCGGCACAATAAAACTTTTTAAGGGGGAGGAAGCATTTCGCCCAAATCCCCTTCCTCCCTCCATTTCCCCTGAATCCCCTTACCCTAACTACGTCACGGTCCCATCCATCTTTCCAACAAAGGCGCGCTCTGACGCGACCGACGGCAATTGGCCAAAGTTATTCAGTTACGTTCCCTCCCTCTCTATGAATCCACCTTTTTTTCCTCTCCCTTCGACGGCTACTCAGGGATAAAAAACCCTGCCATCCCTTTAGTACTTCTGCAGCATTCCCTTTGATGACTGCCTTCTCAGCCAACGGACGCTAATAAAAATAAATCGACGGAGATGGGTGTGAATAAAAGAGGGAGATGTACGAATGGAGGAATGAGTGTGCGAAATCGTCTGGGGAACCGCTCGTTTTCTGGATGAGACTCCGAGATGGAATGCGAAGCGATTCGAGTGGGGTAATCGGCAGGTTGGGTTGTAAGGAATCGATCGGTGAGAGAAAAGGAAAACTACTTGCGATTATTTCAAGTTCCTCGTCCTATAAAGAAACCGGTGATGAATTTACATAAATTAAAATTTTAACGGTAGTAGTTTCAGTGAAAATAAAAGGGCTACAATGATTATCGGTCGTAATTTTAGGATTGGCAGGAAAAAAGTAGACTTAGCTGTTATAATAGCATCAAGACGGAAAAAAGCCGTTAATTTTACGGCTTTGTTTTTTCCCCTGTTTATATATTAATTTCAATATTGATATACCAGCATAATCGGGTATATAAGAGGGATGGGCGAACAGCTGCTCGCGTGGCACATTTCCGATTCTGGGAGGATAGCTTTGAAGTAAAGTAAAATATAGAGAAGTCAAGCTTCGTTATTTCAAAAATATTTAATAAAAATAATTTTTCTCCATAAAACCTCATTAAACATAAGATTGACGCCAAATTACTGGAGTTCACTTGCAGTTGTGTCTTACATTATAAACAGGTAGTTACAAGTCCGAAGCACAGAATATTCATAATTAAAAGCTCTTTCGCTTAAAATATAAATCAAGACAAAGTAGTTAATTTTCCAAGTAATTAAATTATTAACTTAAAATTTACAGATTGGCAACAATGGAGAAATATATTAATGGATCTTACATTATCATTTTATTGCTTAAGCGAGGTAAAAGCATGGCTTTTTCGTCTCAGAAGCTTGTCGACCCTTAGAATTGAACGTTGAGGACAGAGATACATTTATCATCATCGCAGTGCGATTAATCCTAATTTGAACGAAATTTAATACAAAGAGATAATTCAGCACATGACTCCAGGATTGAGGCGTTACATTTATCAATCTTACCCTTATATGTTATTAGTTTAACTACGATTTGAGTCGGAAAGAGTATGAGCTGGGTCAGCCGTTTATAAATGATGCAGAATAGTACCAATAAATTTTTAAAACATCTCGGTTAATGTCATATACGGGACTAATTCCATCATAATTCTGATTTATGTTTGTATTTACTTTATTTTCTTGACTCTGAAGAAATACGAAGACAATCTGAATTTATTGAATTTCAAGAGTATATTTCACATACGTACGAGATTAAGAAACTCTTCGCACCTCGCTGGCGTAAGGGGTTAGCTTTTTAGCCCAACTGCACAAAAGTCCCTGGTCGAGTCGAGTCCTAGTTAAGAAATGTATGTTAGTGTGCCCTGACATAGGGTTAATGAAAAGAGTGGACTCATTTGAATAAAACCGTCTAATAAAGATGAAACTATTATTATTGACATAAAAGAGAACTCAAGCATACTATGGGCTTCTTTCTATGATCATATTAAATATATTGCTGAAATAATAAGTTAGTAAATACATATTTCCAATTAGATTCACCACCCTAAGGCTTGCGATTTTTCTGAGAATTGGCATTATAAAGCCCGTTATTATATTTCCTGGGCTGAGATGATTTGCTCTTCATTAACTCTACTGGAACAAAGAACTGTTGAGTATTCGGCAATTGGCACAAGAAAATCTGGTAGTAATAGAGAAATTATTTATATGTCCTAACTATCGTGAATAAGAACTTGTTGTACACAAATACCCAAGAAAATCGTGAAAATATGTTTGCTGAAGTCTGAAGTTGACGAAAATTAAGATTTCTAGAAAATTAAGCTTTTACGCCGAATAGTTAATGATTTATACATAGAATCTATATCAGTTGAATCAGATGAGTAGGGATTCTCCTCTTGGAATCTGTTTAATCTATTCATTGTAAACTTGTATACTAGTTTACTTTTCTTTCAACAACTTTCCGAGCTTGAAGCTAGATTAATCTTGGTTGAAAACTCAATGTAACGAACTTATAAAAGAGATAATCATAATCACAGGCACATACATATTCTTTAGAAAACTTTGTATTTGCGTTGACGTGCGTTGACGTACGTTGACGCTTTGTTCCCTTTTCGACTAATCACTCGAGATAGGATGCACACGCAATGGTGATGACACGAGACAGTCGTATACTTTTAAGCTCCAAAATCGCAGTCCTTTTGGTTGGTCATCACAGCGGTTAATAAAGACCATCGAATCGAATTAATTAATCAGAACAAAAACTTGGCCGTTTCAAAGCCCGTTGCGGAAAAAGCAATCGCTCACACTATCCTCAAAGGACCTAATGCGAAAGCTTTTCAGTGCTCCATAACGCTAATCCACCGATAAGTACGTATCTTCTTCAGATCGCCTCGGTCACATTAAGCGAATGTTTTTATTTTATGCCGTTTGCGGGTTTGCGGAACAACGAACCAATTGAAGAATATCCCATTGTGACAAATGGAAAGTCTGTGGGCGGTGAATAATCTGTGTGCAGGAGCTTTGGCCGGTTTACATTAGGGGGACAGAAACAAGTGAAGGGCGATATAAGAATGGAGTGCAGGGGTTTAAAGGGAGGAGAGGAGTACAAAGAGAGAAAGGGAACGCAGGGGAGTGTGAAAGGGTACGATTCTAGGGTTGGGAAGGTACATCACAGAGATGTAACTGGTGTACCCCTCAGAGTCGTAATCTGGCGACCGAAGAGGCAGAGAGAAGAATCGAATGATGCTGTATTTAAACAGAGTGAACAGAATATTACCTCGGTATTGATGAACACTCAAAATAATGTACAATATTCGTAATGAATTAACATCACTGCTATCAATATAAGATTCATTGTCATGTGGCAAGTAAATTCTTATTAATATCACATCTAATTTCTTTGCATCCCTCAAGAAATGCCATGATATAAAATTGATGGAGTAAAACTGACTGGAAAATTCCTTGCGTTCACGCATACCTAACATGACAAACATTTAATTATATTTGCACAACTAATATGTTAACAGGGATGATGTGAGTAGCCCTAGGAATTGTCACAATTAATCATTAAATAGCTAATACAAAAAACATCTCCTTATCTCCATCTCCTAGAAATTATCCTAGGAATAGGCTCCTAAGCCCAAGGTCAGTGTTATGAATCAAGACGTTAGTCGATTTATCTCGGAATTGAATTTAGTTAATGCTACATAATTGCTATGAATTCTTATATGACGATTATAAAATAGGAGATGATATTAAAGCCTGAATGATTTTTCAATTACTACTTTTCATAAAATTATATTGTATAGAAATCTTGTACTTGAAACAAGAACGATATTTTATTTCTAGAAATTATGAATGGATTACGGCCCAGGTATCCGATCATGCCCATGAAGTCCAAAATCATTACTCTGTCCAGATATATTAGGCACTCTACCATAAGTAAAGCGCAAAATTTCCAACCGCTATATTTTTCACATTCTAATGGTTCTAAGGGTATTTATATGCTATCGATCGATCGGAAGCTTTACACACCCAACTAAGTAAACTTTTGCGTATTCTATATAAAATATAAATGCAGGCTACTTTTCAATCAAAATATGGATCAAATCACAAGAACCTCGTTTAAAATTCCGGTTTCTTACCGATCTTCAACAACATTTTTTAAATTCACATTTTGGAATGAATTTAAAAGTTAACATTACGTTTTCTAGAAAATACCTTTTNCTCTGCCATGGAAAACCTAATTAAATTCGATTTTTACATTTCCGTAAAAGCAATATGTATCTTCATTTGCACAATTTAAAATGTTATTAAGCCTGCTTAAGGGGAAATAAATTCTGGAGAATATATCAATTAAAATGCGATTAGAAAAAAATGTGGAAAAATAACGTAGCTCAAGACATTTAAGATATAATTTAGCTCTTATTTAAATATGAAATGAACTTACTTCTCCGAAATTTCAGGTTAACCTAAAAGTCAAATCTATCGTATCGTTACAAGATCTATATCTTTTCATCGTATTGATTTTCAAATTTCTGTTAAAGCAATATGTATCTTCATTTGCACAATTTGAAATATTGTTAAGCCTGATTAGGGGGAAATAAATTCTGGAGAATATATCAATGAAAATGCGATTAGAAAAAAATGCGGAAAAATAACGTAGCTTAAGGCATTTAAGATATAATTTAGCTCTTATTTAAATGTGAAATGAACTTACTTCTCCGAAATTTCAGGTTAACCTAAAAATTAAATCTATCGTATCGTTACAAGATATATCTCTTTTCATCGTTATTGTCAAAAAAATAAATTATACGGAATTTTCGCTCGGGCAGTTTATCGAATTTTTTCATCGCGTCTTTTACTTTACCATGGGAATTGGTAGACTCACACCGGGACCACTCACTTCATTTCGATGAGCTATCCGGGAGCCATTATTCGATTAATTAAATTCGATTAATCATTCAATTGAAGTTATTCGGTTTCGAAAAACTGAATTCGAATAGTAGTATAGCGCAATTGAAGCGAATTAGATGATGCAACCCTCAAGAGCCCACTCTCCTCTCCTCTTGACCGCGCGGAGAGTAATCAAGCAAAAAAAAAGAATGAATTCATTCGGATACTCCCTTGATGAAGAGAAGCGAAACAAAAATCGAATAGAACTATCGAATGAAGTTATTCGGATAGAATCATTCGATTGAAATTATTCGGATAGAGCCATTCGATTGAAATTATTCGGATAGAATCATTCGATTGAAGTTATTCGATTTCGAAACACTTTATTCGAATAATTCGATTGAAGCAAACGATCGAATTATTCGAATGTTTTTATTCGATAGTTCTCACCACTACTTTTAACAGATATCAAATGAATATCAGAGGATTGTTTATAATTAAAAATCTGCGATGCTTAATTGTAAGGCAGCAAAGGTATAAAATTGCTGCTCTATTCTTATTTCTCATGGTTGGATGAGCTAGCCAAGTTCGGTACTCCGTCTCATAACTTACCCATCAGTTGAGCTCCTTTAAAATTGCGGAAAACCTGTTTTCAAATCATCACAGAAGAGGAGTTTATACTTCACAACCATTAATGCTATTAAAGTGGAGGTATGACGTTTTGAATACTTATAATGAACCTTCTCAAACGATTTCTGGCGGTAATCTGTTTTAAACTTTCATAAAACAAGCAATGGATGATTTTCACAATAGCTCAACATATTACCTGTGGTTACGAAAAATAAATTGTGATATTGCATAAACTATCCATTGCTTTTTTCAGTAAAATTTTTGATCGATACATTTAAATTAGTATACCCTGCATAGTTAGTATTATCCACGATTATTTTTACAAAGAATAAAAAATTTCTAAAATAGGTGAAGAGGTAAGAGTACTTGAAATTCACAGAGTCAGGCGAGATGTGGTGGAATTCTATCATGTAGAAAGAGAAGACAGGATGGTACTTTTTCCACAAAATGCTTTATTGGTGCTACCGGTTTCAACGATACATCGTCATCACGATGATGACGATGTATCGTTAACGGTGAACTCTTACTTAAGTACCTTAAGAAGTTATTTTATTATCATTCGAAGTCTTTAATTAACCTCTCATTTCAGAAATTCGAATCAGAGTGTACATGGTCAAATCTCAAGGACCACATTTTCAGCAAGAGATAAGATGGAAACCCGATTAAGAGTTAGAGAAGGCGAAAGCGTTTTTGCAATTAGAGACATGTGCGACATTAGTCACACATATCTCTAATTGAAAAGATAACATTTGATGGACAGACCTTAAGCCCATTTCACCTAAAAACCCCTTACAATGCGATAACCTATTTTCCTTTTTTTCTATTTAAAGCGATAATATATTTCGCGAGGAATGTGGAACGATTTCCAACTAGAATAATGATTTTTTACTTCCCCTATCTTTCAAAGAAAGGAGAGGCTTACATCTTTGAGGGGACACATTATATTCATATTTGAATAACCGACAAGGACCAACTAATTTTTGTTTGTATTGCAATAAGCATGAAAAGTTTTTCTGCTTGAAATAAAAATATCATTATATAATTTGCCCTACATGATTTATCATTCATTTCTTACATTTAATTGAGAATTCTGTTCCTATTTATTAAATGGTGTAGATAGTGAGGCAGAATTTTTTCGGGAAATTTCACTCGTATTAGTCAAAGTACCTCAAAGAGATGAATATGGCTTTGATTTTCATTGCGATACGTATCTAGAATCATTATTAACAAAATCTATAGTATTAGGCCGGACTTCGTGGAAAGCCATAATGAGAATTAAAGAAGGTACTTCGTAGTTTTCACACTAAATGTTCACCTGATGATGGCGTTAGCCGAAACCGGTCGTTTTTAAATAAAACATTTAGTGTGGAAACTACGAAGTGCCTTCTTTAATTCTCTTAGAATCATTATTAATTTAAAGAATCAAAACACTCCATAGAGAGTATAAATTATTATTAATTTACTTTCTAATCATGCAGTCCTTTTATGTTTAGCATAACTTATATCGGTTGCGCTTCTGATTACGTAATAAAAAATGGTTAATGCTTTATTGATTGTTCCTAGAGCACAAAACTCATCGCCAATTATATCTTCCCAACATCAATGCCCTATTTTCTCTCGTTCTTACAAGTACAAACACATATATATAATACTATATATAATATAAGAACTAATAATATATAATATAAAGGACTAATTCCGTACTTATCATGTACGTTGCTTTTCCATAAAAGGTAAACGTATCGTTTGAGGCTTCCATCCTAAATTTTCACGTCATACCACATCGGCTTCATCGCATCAACAGCCGCAAACTCCCAGGCGACTCGCATTAGAGCGTGATTACCCGATCCCGTTTTGTCCAAAGTGTAGGAAAGAGAGGGAGAGAGACAGTCAAACGGAGGGTGATGATTCTGGTTGTCCGAAGGGACGATGAAGAGACAGGGTTGCACACAGAGAGATACAGAACAGCATCACGGAGATGATATATCGGAGCGGCTCAAATGCAACGCCACAAAACCGCAAGCGCACGAGATATGCTCTCTTCCCCAATTCTCCCTGCCCTCTCTCTCCTTCGAATGATATCAGTTTATGTATATATCGACTCCACCGCGTTGCCAGTAATCGAAACATATACTGACGTCACTCCGCCGATGGATTTGAAAGGGGAGATGGAAAGATGACGCGATGCGCGCCGCCCGTCACCTACAATCAATTTCCTTCGAAGGACGGAAAATTTTTAATCGAGGGGAAAAATCGGGATTCTTTTTTAGAGGAGATGCGAAGCGAATCGAACGATATTTTCCACTGCGAATTATTCGCTGGTGTGAAGCTTTATTTTCGGAAAAGAGCCACCACTATTTTGTTTCCTTTTTTTAATTCTTAAATGTAGTAACGTTAAAAGTGATTCGACAATTAAGGTAATTTCGCACTTATGGGCCCCCACCGGGAATCGAACCCGGGACCGCTTTCACTGAAGTCGACCCACTTGGCTATCCGGAAGCCCAAATCCTTAAATGTTTTATACACATTAGCATTGACGTTCTACATGACGTTTGTAGGCAATATATGAGTGATAACGTGAGATGCGATGGTATTTTTATTCCTGGAATCTTATTTTCTTCAATGAAGGCTCCGAGAAAAGTCAGGAGCCGAAGCTTATAAATTGTAAATGTTACATATAAATACAGCTCCAAAGGTACAAAATTACTGAGGATTCCTTAAATGTAATTGTATTAAAAAATCTAACAAAAAATCGAAATACTTCATAGTTGTCAGATTCCAAACACAGATCAATAATTAAATCGATAAAGTATGATATGAGCATAAATAAACAGTAAGAGTGTGTATGAAAGTAAAATGCGCTTAATTATAAAAGCTGTGATAGGAAACTCCTTCAAATTTTATGCGAAATGTAATTCTGAAGCTCTGTTTCGCTGAAGCCAATTTGTTTATTAGAAAATACATTGATTGAAATTTAGTCACATAATCATTGTATAAACAGAACTTTTATTTTTCAAATTAAAAAATCCTCTTTTGATTTTGAAAGAAATTTCAACGCTACAGTATCCGTTGATGACTATCTATAAAAGAAATATGAATGAAACTTTGGTAATGAATGAAACGTATTATTGGGGCGATATATATATAAAATATCAAATACCTGAGGGGATGAATTGTATTCCTAACCGAAATTCGAATACCTTTGTCGTTGAGATACTTAGTTAACCGAAATCCGTTTCCTAATAATACCTCGAAATATATTTCCTTCACTGACATGCCTACAAAACTTCCCATTCCTCGTAGGTAACACCTCAGCTACAAATTTTCACAAAGACTGCTTAAAAAGGCTCTAATGAATTTAGTACTATATCATAATTATACCATCCTTTATATCCTTTGGAATGGAGCCCATTCGAGCAGATACAAAACAAATGCCTACATCGATGTCGCTTTCGTAAAACGTTCCATAAGGTCCACGAAGATTTAAGAGCGTGCACGATGACTTTGGCAGCTTCCCAGCGCGGTCAAACAGTAGGATAAACCTGATATCGAGTAAATTTATGATGATTTAATCTCCATTTAACTTCACAAAGAAACTCCCTTATCGAGGCAATACACTTTTCCTGCATGGATGGAGTGCCTCTCAGACTCCTTTCTTCTGGACTGCATCCGTTTGTGCAGACGCATCGGCCCGTGTCTACCGCCACCCGTTTTCATTGTGGAAGAGAGGGAAAATAGAACTTCCTCCTGAATACGTGCAGGGCGATGCTCACGCCCTACGTCATTGTGACTCCGAAATGCAGAGAGAATCATGGTAGAGCCATTTATACATATATATGTACGGGGGGCGAGGATAAGTGGGCAAGAGGAAGAGGAATGAAGCACGGCTGAGAGATAATATTGTGATTGGTGCTGCAGGAGGGACACTGCGCTCGGTTGAGTCAACTCTTCCGTTTCCTACGCGACTGGTTTTGATTATCTTGCGGTGGGGTGCATTTTACCCTTATAGTGAATGCATGTGTCCCGATGAGTGCATTTAAAGAAGTCACTGGATTATAATGGATCAGCCAAAGTTTCATTCCGCTCCGGTGGGGCAGTTTCTTTTGTGAAGGACTAACATTCGAGTCTTCTCGACCACAGTCATCTGAGGGACTACCAATAATTTCTCTTACACAAGGAAAATTTGGCTAAAGAATTCGCGTTAGACTTTCGGAGCGATTACCCAAAATATGCTGACATAATTGGGCTAAACTCATAGAGTTTGTGCTCCAATAAAAGAATTAATCAATATTACATAAGCAAAACTATTATTTATGATTTTTTATAATTTTTCCTTCTAAAATCTATCACCATTGCATTGCTTTGATAATGTCCATCCTTAACACTAATTTTTACTGTATTTTTGTCGAGTCATCAACACAATGGCTGGTTTGATACTCACCCACCATACCATTAGCTACAAACAGCATTTGAGAAAGAATGAGGCGACGATGCAAGTTTAGTAGTAAGGTAGTTTGCCCTTGCTTTCCTTACTGAGCCTGAGCGTAAGTGAAGAACAATGGCATTTTAAGTGAACTTTTCAACGTATTCCATTACGAGTGACCAAAATGATTACCATCATTCAGCATGACTCATAACTCAGTATCTCTCCTACTTTCACAGTCATGAACAGGAATGAGACAAGAGTAATCGAGGGATACAATTTGTCTTGTCCGGTATTGAAAGCGATGAAAATATTGATTTCGTTAAGACATGGTAGTAGGAACTATATTTTCCTACAAACTTTGAAATTTTGCACTATAAGGTAATTATAGATACATTGAATGTCTTTCTCATCAGAATATTTTTGGAATGTAATAGAACGCTGAGTATGGAGCAGATATTTTTTTAAACCAAAAATTTTACTTCAAGAAAAAATCTTTTCTATAAGAACAAAGGGGGTCAATTTTCCGATTGATATGCAACTCACTTATTTAAGCGGTAGTTACACAATCCTATAGAAAGGCTTTGTTAAGCATCTATTTTTTAGGATGTAATCCTTCACAATTAAAAGTTACTCTTGTACAAATTCCAAAAAAAAATTATTTACATTTTAAAAAACCTTTTAGCATTATTCGTTTAAGAAAGTAGGTACATAAGGAGATAATATGATTCGAGGTTACTTCAAACCCTTTCTATCATTAGAATAACCTCACATTGTAGCATTATTTATTGGTTCTTAATGAGGTAATGTCTGAAATGTAAATTTAGGGGTTTTTAGTGGTTATTTATATGGAGACAATCGAAACGTCTTTTTTTCTAATCCTTCACATTTCCCATATTTTTACGAAAATAAAAAAGAAGGGCCCCATAGGTAAAGCAAATGATTTGAGGCAAAAGTTATTGTTGATAAATCAAGGGAAATTTAATTAATAAGGCTTTTCATGTCATATCCCATTATCAATGTCCATTACTAACATGTTTCACAAAAATGAAATCAGTTTGTACTGAAAAATTTCTTAATGTTAGATTAATCCCAAGAAAGAATGGACTTGAAAAAAGTCTGATGGGACCGGGAATTGAACCCGGGTCTCCCAATTGCCGGTCAGATGCTCTGTCCGTTGAGCATTGGGATTTTTTTCTGAGTGTGCACCATCTTGCGCAAAGTTACCCTTACCCATTTTCCAATGTTAGATTAGTAACAATCTAGTTTGAATAATCCAACTAGTTTCTGCATTTTATAACTCCCTTAATATTTTGGTTTATGCATTCATCTTCCACCTCATCGCATTCAATAACAATCGGAGGGAAGATTGAAAGAGGAATAAGGGAAGATTCCCTTAAAGGATAATGAATACTGTGCCTTTAATTAGTCCATAACTGAAAATTAATCCTATGTTACCTTACTTAGGACTGTCAGATCAAAATTATTCTTCTATAGGGTTTCAAAATATGAAGATTCTGCATAAGAGTTTACACAAAAACCTATTAAGAACCAGAATTAGATGACCGCGATCACTGATTGGAGGGTATATACAGTAAAAAAACACCAGAACCATCACAAATCGGTTGATTTGGCACATTGCGTACTTCGCTCTCAATGAGAACATCTTCAGGGGTACGATTTTTGATGTTTCTGGTTGATTTTTACTGTATCAGACTGTTTTTCAAAATCTGGAGGGTTTTACGGTCAATATCACCTCAGTCGAATAATATTGTGCTCATTATTGTGACAAGTTGATTTCTAAGCAGCTACTTTGGTATTCAAGCTAATTAGTTAGGGATCCGTTAATGTAAATACCGTTACCAACATTATAAGTGAGCAAGCGAGATAATATTTTCGCAAGTATTCCATAGGGAACTTAAATGCTTATTATTGTTGGTAAAATATTTCCAAAAAGAGGTCTATGATCAATTACATCAATCATGACACCCATCCTGCACCGGACATCTCTGAAATGATTTCCCTTCATGTGTCCAAACAGATTATAAATTGCGTTGTCTTATTTCGAATTTTCCAAAAAGTTTCAAAAATACGAAAAAATCAATCAAAAGGATAATTTTCATTACGTTTCCCATCAATATCCCGCGTCATGGAATTCCCTTGATTCGACACCGAAAACCAATGTCTTCGCATTGAATAAAAAAACCACATCATAACTTGGAACAATTCCCGTGCAAGCGACATTTCGGGCGGGAAAAAACGGGAGACGAGGATAAAAAAATCCCGTTTTCTCATTAATCCCATCGAAATTTCGAAAAAGGGATTGTGGCGGAATTAAAAATGTTCGGAGAAAAATCAACCCCCGTATATACGACCGGCTGCGGATGATGGATGCCGATGACAGCGCGGCGGGAACGGGACACACTTCATTGTCACATTTCTTTAGACTGTCGGCCGTCAAATAAAAAAAATCCTCCTCGTTTCACGCCCGCGCCTCCCACGCCTCGCCAATTCATTCCGAAAATCCCTCCTTCCCCGGGCGCGACACAACGCAACCCTTACTCGCAAAACAACCATTTGACCGTCCACCAAAGTTCACCCCTTTTCATTGTTGCGAACGTTTTCCAGCAAAGCGCCCCCAATAAGCTCGACGCCAATTTGACGGCCGCTGGATTTTCCCTTTCACCCCCCACCCATTCAACCCTTTCCCCACCTTTACACGCCCCCCTCTGCCCCCTTCAGCAATACGCCCACCGCTCCCTGCTTCATATGCATTGCAAATCCCGGTCGACTCCCGCCTCCCCCGACAAAAGCGAGCGTTCAATCCGGAAAACAAAAACATGCGAGACTCCGATGCGCGCCAGAGACAGAAGAAGCGGGAAAAAGAGGCGGGAATTGAACGGACGGGGTTTCTACCCGCGATGGGGAGGGAGGAAATGTCGAAGTTGGTGAGGAGGAAGAGGTTCGGATGGAGATGAGCCGGAAAAAAATCGCATTCAGCTTCAAGTCAGCTTCATTATTGGTTGGGTGTCTGGAGAGGGCGTGGGAGGAAGTGTTGTCGGCCGCTAAAAGGAAGGAGACGGAAAAACAGCGGAGAAGGCAACGCGTCGCGGAGGACACGTCAGACGACGGCGCGGAACGGATTGAATAATGCGGAAGGTGATTGCGTCACTTATACTCGCTTAATTGAATGAGAGGGGAAATAATTTTTACGTGGATGAACTCCAGATGGAATCTGGATGGGGCGTAAAAGTATACCGTCTTGCGGTAGGCCCAGATATGCCGTGAATATTTATTAGCTAAAAACCGGTAGTAACAAAGCAAACATATAACCAGTAGACTTGATTACAACAGAAACACTAACATACGTGCCTTGATTGATTGAGATTTGGTCAGCCGTAGCATTTAAAAAAGTGGTACGTCATAAGCAGGGACTGCGCAGCTTAAACTGGTGACCCTTAATTTAAGAATTAAATTAGTGTATCTGAGGAGATGTGCTATTCGTGATTTAAGGATTGTGGCTTACGTTACGTCAGTTCATTGTGAGAAAATGGAGACAATTTTGTTCATTTTCGAACATTGGTTACTTTTGATAATCCGGAAGAGAGCATGGATCACTTATATGGATACTGTCATAGTACTACGTTTCTGCATTCAGCCTATATGCAATATGTTATACCATACGTCTTTCTCCTATTATGTAACTATGTTCCTCCTGTTTTGTTTCTATGAAGAAAATTATGTTATATATAATTTACGTGTAGCAACCAAAATTTATGTTATATTTAAATTACGATACTTTTATATTTGTGCAATTCTAATTAGTGTAATTCTTCAATTTGTGCAATTTTCAATTTGTGCAATTTCAAAAGTAGTGAAATTTTTCAATTAGTGCAAATTGACATCTAGTGCAATTTTACAATCAGTACGATTTTACTGTTAGTGCAATTTTAAAGTTAGTGCATTTGATTGAATTTGACGAATTTTATATTGGGGATGTTTCAAGTGTATTTCATATATTCATAAGATAAAATGAATACAGTCCAGGGAGATCTGGTGGAACTTCATAAGATAGTACTACTGTCCCAGGTAAGGAAGGTTCCACTATATCTTTGAAACTTCTCATTTTTGGCAAAGAAATTTTTAGTTAAAAAATGTTCTCCATGAATGATTTCTTAAGTAAATTGTATAACAATGCATTAAGAAGACCAAATATAACAAAAATAAAAATGGATTAGGGCTTCAGAAATGAAAATGTTATGAGAAATAGAATGGTGAAAATGAACGCTAGAAATAGAAATGAAATAAAAAAAAACACTAAAGATAAAAATCCCAAATGAAAAAATCGTAGCACGTTGACAGATATAAAACCTGCAAAATACATAAGAAATTAAAAATTTTGGAGTTTCCGCACAGAAACGGTTTCGACTCATCCGACTTGACTTGTTGTTTATTTATGCTGGGTCAGATGAAGCCGAGTGGCCCCCTCTTCCCCTGGCCCAGCGCTCTCTCTAAAGGTCAAGTACAAAAAATACATATATACAATTTATACATAGGTAAAAGTAATCACAGGCAGATATATATACAATAGGAAAAAACTATATTTACATGTGGATAAGTAAATGTTTTAAATTAAGATACGTAAGAGGAATAAGGCACTTTTCACAAAGGTAAAAAAAAATCACTCAATCACACTCGTTACATGTATCACTCACACTCACTGCCACCCACACACACGTGTTTTATATAAATATAAATACACACATATACACATACACATGTAATTACATACACATATACATCCGAGTCCTCGTCAGGAATATTTTCCGATGCTATGTACCTGAGGTACAACTAAGTTAACTGGAATCGATTATATTCTATAAAATAGAATGGAAGGCCAAATGGATCCTCAAAATTATGGACAGATAAAAGCCATTTCGGAGAGGTCAGACCTAACAGAAGGTGATGAAAAATATACACAATATGTAGGGGTGTATCAAATAATTTTTATTGCAAACTATGGTGATTGTTTAAATATTCACTCTTTCCTTACAAGAATTTTGTTGAATTCAAAGTCAGAAAATTATCGATATTTTAATAAATCTTACGGTGTTTAATTACATAAATCGTATTCCTTATGTAGGCGAATAAGGAATGTATACGTAGCGAAGGCCGTTTATTTTGTCCTTATTGTATTACGTACGTTAGCAGTCTTATCAACAGGCAAAAATCGCTTTCACTGTGTCCGTCTGTGAGTAATGAGTGCCACTCAGAGGCATCGCAAGATTTGCATTAAATGGGTATCCGGTATCACCGATACCTTGACTGTGTATAAATGAGAATTTCTCTCGATATTTGCAGCGCGAAAGAAATCAGTCTTCAACTTTCAGAGCCTTACAAAATGCAATCGCCATGTAATACATGTCTGCTAGCAAGTTGAAAGGATGAGATAAAACTCTTCGTTGATGTAACGCTATGTAAATCGGGACGCATTGGAAATCCTCAATGCCTTAAGTGCTGTAACACGATAACAGTGCAAAATAGAATGGCAATGAAAGGGGATACGGGAATTCATGTCAGCGCTAGTTTATTCGTCAATTAAGATTCATGCAGAGTATCTGAGATCAATATAAAAATTACTATTAGGCAAACGTCAAACAATACTGAATCCTTTACTGACTAAACACTTACTTTTCTACTTTACCCTTTACTTCCACTTTACTAAACCTCTGAGTTCGGGTTGCATGTTTCTCATTCGTGTCATCATCTATTCAATTATCATCACATCACGTATCATTTCTTTCTATTTCATAGAATAAAGCCCAGCTCTTAGACCCAATTTGTGACGATGCATTAATGAAATAATTGAATATTTTTGATTTTTAACACAGAATTGTTCCACTATTTGTTTTCATACTACCATTCCCCACAGATTTTGGAATTTAAGCGGCCTCATTTAAGTTTTTAAGTATACTGAAAAAGGCCATCAAGAGCTATTTTCTCTACAATCTTTACCGTCGGAATTTCTTTTACCCAGTGTCTTCCATTCTTCTTCCATTGCGCCACCAAGTAGGAATGATCTCAACTCTACTGATATATTGAACGTATTTTTTGTTACAATTTACAAAGTTAGAATAGGGATATTCAGATTTCATGGAACCTAATTTAATGGCCTCAACAATTTCATCTCTTATATCCACGTAACTGGTTAATTAATAGTTCAAAAACACCACACTGGCACGTCTGTGTACACTTAGATGTTAAGATTTATCAATTGTTACAAAGTTATAACGCGGTTTTGCAAATGATTGGAGACCTACGAGAACATATCCATCCCAATCTAGTTCTTTCCCCCGTACGAACTCGAGTAGTGAAGTTTTGAAGGTCACATCAATGAGCCTCTTTACAAAAAAACTAGCAGAATCATTAGAAACTGAGATAGGTCCGTAAATATCAATCGCTGGTCTTGATGTCCTTCTGTGTCTATTTTATTCTCAATATTTGTGGGTCCTATATTTCGTGGCTAAGAAATTGTGCAATTTCTTTCCTTTGATAAGAAGAAGAGCGGAATGTGACTCTCGTTAAAAGATTTCCTTTGAATAACCGTCCATTTACTATCATCTAATAAAAAGATGGATATTTTCATTTTTTATATTCATAAAATAACAATAACTATGAAAATGTGCGCTTATTTACGTGTTATAATGAACTGAAGAAGAGAAATTTTAATTCAACAAATAAAAGACGCAGAAAACGTGAAAAGGAAACATACTATTGGCTTTATGATTTAATCCCAAATATTCTCAAAGGTAAAATTCGAAATATGAAAGTTGGTGAGAATGCAAAATAAAGGAAAAATATGTTTTTCAATGAGTTCAAACCCTGTAAAAATGAACGACAATACCTGTACGTTTGTAAGAACAATTTCTTAAGTACTAGTAAAACCGATTAGAAAGATCTAAGGAAATTATATGCGAAGGTAGGTATTAATCTCATATGCCCCTTGCATAAAAACTTTCCAATTCATTATATGGAAAATGAAAGATAAGTAATTTACAGCTGGAATCAGTAACTCTACAATGTCATTTAATATACAAAACGGCACAGCTGTTTTTATTGAATGCTCGCCTTACAAGCGTAGATGTAGACAATTTAAAATCCTTCCGCACTCATTTAATTGTGAATCCCCCGATGCGGAAGCAGAATGGGTAGAGAGGAGCGAACGAAAACCTAAGAGCTTTCATTTCTCCCATAAAAGAGCAAACACCCTGGAGAAACCCCTTTCGGTACAACACCCACACCACCAACTTCCTCCTTCGTTGAGCGCATACTTTTATTCCCTCTGTCTCTACAAACCGACACCAATTCTGCAACTTTCAAGCTTTGCCCTCAGTTTTGCATGAAGAAAAGTCACCCTTCGTAAGGACTGCTTGTAAGCGGATAGGGTTTGACGGTGAACACCTCTTTACATATCCTCCTAAGAAGTTTGACCAAGCGTGACAAGGCGTCCACTATACCTCGCAGGCCATACACCTTGTCTGTAAAACCTTTCCCTCACCAAGACTCACGCCTCCCCATCCCAGACGCCCTCTCTAGCCACTCTATCCCTCTCATCTCTCCTTTGAGGAAAAAAATGAGAGACGCCTTTAGCTTAAGGCGTCGTAAGGTGTGTGGCCAACCGTCCTCAGTGCCATCATCATCAACATAGACTTAACATCGTCCTCTGCGCTGCCTTTAAACACCCCCGTTCTCTACATTAGCAGAAGAGGAGTGTCTCAAAGCCAAACCTTCCCTCTTCTTCCCCTTCATCTTCCTGTTACCTCAAAGATGGTGTCGCCTCCTTCAACGGCACCGTCATTCCCCCTTCGTCTACCGAAAGAAATCGAGGGAAAGGCTAGTCTTCATCCGCGCTGGAGTCAACGTCTCGCTTAACGTCTGTAAACCTTCTCTCTCTCTCCCTCCTTACTACGCCTCTCTCTCCATCTCCGTGGCCTCCCACGATGCTTTCAACTCCTTTTGCTATGAGTTACATGGTCGGCATTTCTCTCTTGTTTCTCATTTAATCGCTTTCATAAACATATGTGACTTCCTTATTAAATAATCTACATCCACACGTGTACCCTGCAAGCCCCATTTTGGCGAGTGGTAGGGAGTACATGCACCATGAATCTGATCCCTTATCGATTACTTTCGCGCATCGTTCACGGAGAAAATGAACTCTTCAAAGGACATTTTCTAGCATCTATTTCTCTGAAAATAGTTTTGGCAGGATAAAGAGAATCTCAAGTAAAAGTTGTTCTCCTTGTTTATATAGCTGTGAATCAGAGAAAGTAAAAATGAGGTTAGTGTCGACTCATCAATTAATATCCTTGAAAAAGGCGCGTCTGAGTTACCCAACGCTTTACCGATGCAGAAACCTGCGCATAGTGTATTCATTCTAACACTTTGGAATAGTAATCCTCACATCAGATAACATCATATTCCTTCAGAAGTAGTCACTTATCAATACACCTGGCGTTCATTTTGTTACTTTGAAATTGTAAACGCAAATTACAGATGCGAGAATTATTCCGGTGAGTAACTATTCGTAATTAAAATATAGAAACTTTTTGCAAGCGATGGTGACAATAGCTGACTGTCTGATGAGTATCAGTGAAAATTGTTATACTGCAGAAGTCGTCTCCTTACCTTCCCATGAGGCTTCTTTTCTTCCTCTCCCCGGAGGGTGTGCCATCTGCGAGGAGTTTACAAATGTCTACAAATCCATCGGTGGGTAAATCCTCTTGAATCAGGATGCTCCAAGTTTGAGAAGAGTGAAACTTTAAGCTCAGCTTCTCCTCATTCCTTGCTTCGAAGAATCCATTACCTTTGTGGAACACGTTTGGCTGAAAGAAAAAAAATTAAATGGTTCTAGCAACGTCATATTTATTTTAAATTTTTCTGAACATAAATTGAAATAAATGTAAAATATTCCATATTATCTGAATAAAAGGGGTGATTTTAGTGGACATCGTGGAGGAGATGGATGAACATAAAATGATGTAGGCAATAGATGATATATAAAGAGAATATAAGTAATACTAAAGGAAGAGAAAGAAGTATGAAAGACATTGAATGCGGTGAATAAGATATTGAGAGGAAGAGGCGTACCGCATAATGAGAAGAATGAAAGGAAATGTATGAAAATTAATAAGGTCGTTAGTAGTAAGAATGGGGAACTGTGGAGGAATGTCGTACATTGAAGAAGCTATAAGCTTACCTACCTCATAAGGAAATAATATTTATAGTGTAAGTATATAAGTATGCATCAACATAACATCCTTTCTTGTAGGAGGAAATCAAAGGATAGAACGCGATGAAAAAATTAAAATCGACAAATTTCTTTCCCCTAAAAATTTGAAAATTCAAATGATCAAAAACGACAAAGGAAGACGAAAACGGACGGACTAATTGCCATTTATGTAATGAGAAAACGGCTCAAAACTTTGACAGCCAATGACCGGATATGAAGAAATACAATTAAAACTAATAGGGCCTATAGAATATGGATATGTATAGAATAGAAAGGGAATTGGCGCTCGATGAAGTCACTCATCGTCACTAAGAAGAGCAGGTAAGTAAAAAATTTTGGGAACCGTGATATCATTGGGATCGGTTACGTTTTCAGCCTTAGAAGGTTAATTCCGCATGTGTTACAGCCATGAAGTTGCATATCGGTTTTCTCCGCACCCTAGTCAGGGAGAAAAGAAGCCTCGAACATGATATCTTACGATGCAGAAGGCTTGCGATTGGTTGAAGCTCAATTTTGGGGAAAAGGCTCAGAAAATGCCAGTTTTATTTGTGACCTCTTAGCTACTAGGCGTTGACGTTACGTTCTATGGGGTTCTTATTCTCGAAGTTATATAAGTTTAGCTTTAAGGATATAGCTAATCAAAAGCTTGCAAATACGTAGTTCTACCATGTAGTGCAATCCATAATCTTGCAAGCGTATGAAGTTTAGCTACAGTGAAGAAGTGGGGCTCAAGTCTTTCCATAATCATCTAAATTCCCTGTATTTTTACGTGGAAAGTGTAGAGTGAATCCAACAATCCTTTGTAAATTCTGTTTGAGAGATGTGAATGAAGTGATTATTGTGCTGAATAGATCCAATCGTAGGCCACAAAGCTGAAGAAATAATCAGTAGGACATTCTACTGAAGTGCTATGTGTAGTGAAGTAATCCGGAATCAATTCCAAATTCTTCCCTGAGGATACCATTAAAAGAAGTAAGTAATCATTTTATGATAGTTATTTAAGTAGATAATTTTAGTAATAATTTTCTTTCATTTATTGTTTTAATTTTGTGAATGACTCGTTTGTTTGCTTGAATATCACCATATTTTTACGTGTTCAAACTTGTCTGCTAATCGGTTTTTTTATATCTATTCTGATACTGAAAATGTAGCGTCCATATTTTAGGTTTATACGGTAGCAAACGTTTTTTCGGCATTATTTAGCCTAGAAAATTACAATTGATACTTAATGGAAAAATATTCGCTTTCGTTACTATGTAGAATTAAATCATAATAGTAAAAATTATACTTCAGTCAATTCAAACGAGAGAACGTAAACTAAGAGTAATGAATCATTAGCGAACCACTTATAGAGCATGATAGCGGCTGAGAATATGACCTTTCGATTTAATTGATAAGATTCTACGACTTTATAAGGAATATGTATGCATTATAATGGAAATTGCATTAATTAAAACTATCATAGAGAGGATTTGATGCAACTCACCGGAAAATGAAGTTAGTTGCTGCACAGCAACTAATTTCATAACACTAACACAACACATGTTGTGTTCTTGAAATGTGATTTGGTCGGCCGGCTGGCAAGACAGGCTTGAGGAGATTACCAACACGAATGGTAACAACTTGCTACAGCAATTAGTCATGTAAGAAAATAATGACATTACCTAAGTCATGCTTGCATTCATAAATAATCATAAAACTTACTTGTTTCTTGCCGTTGGCGAGTTTTCATTCTCCTTTGTAAGAGCAACTCAAAATACCTTTACATCGTGGCCATCCTTTGCGATAGTCACTCAATAAGTAATTATATTCTTTCATAAAGACCTAAATCGACTTATTTGGAATAAAAATAAACCTCCGGTCCAGAATGATCGCAGAATTCCGAAATTGATTAGAGAATTTTAAATCAGATAGTTTCATCATCATGGCGTCTTCTTCTTCATGTCAATTAAAAAAGTTGAAGCCTGTTTACTGAGCTCAACCGCGATTGGCCCAAAAATAACATATCAGCCAATGGTAATGAAAATACCAAAAGAAATCAAGTAAAGTGGTTTTCTACAAATTAATAATATTTGTACAAATTTAGAATATATAAGAAATCAATTATAGTTATTTAAATGCAAATGATTCAAGAACGCATTGATACGTTGTAAGTGTGAATAACTAAAATTATACCTACACAAGAAATCGCCGAATATCTTAAATATTGATTGAATCATTTTTTTCAATGAATTACTAAAATTAATGAACTATTTCGAGAAGAAACATTGCTTATTTTTGCTATGGATATTCCCCAAAAAATTCATAATCATAGAACACATTGCGATGAACTAAAAGTGGTACTTCACTACTCAACGTCATTGCATTCTTTCCTCTTAATGCGAATAAAAGAATTCTACAAATATTTGAGATTAATGTTCATTAATTAGTCATTCAAAGTTTTTAGATATTTTAACCTATTTCTACTTTTGATTTTTAACATTAAGCATGATAGCCATATGGAGTTAAACTTATTGCTACACAGTATCATCTTACAATTCCATTTATATTATTCTTTCAAAGTAGATTTCAAGTTAACAATTGCTGGAAAGCTATTATTTGTTCAAGTAATTAGTTGATGAGAGGAAGTAGTAATAATTCATCAGAATTACCGTTACAGTTCTGGTTAAGATTGATACTCATGTTTCTGTGATATTATATCATGATCATGATAGGAATTCCTGCAGGAGGAAAAAGGCTATTTTGAACAATACCTACATACAAAATTACACGGACATAAAGTATTTCGGCTATGATGCAATTATAAATTTTTTTAACTCCAGTGGGGTGAAAAGATAAAAATTGAAGTAATGAAAGATATTATCTATTGAATTTAAAATATATTTACAGAGTTACAATTTTTCTATTGAATTAAATTTTTCTAAGATAATATTTTTTAATCAAATAAA
>KZ308260.1:388961-401760 GCA_000376725.2 Ladona fulva
TGAAAGTGTTATCGACAAGTTGCTATAATGCTGTTTAGGGGTAATTTTCAGTTAATGCATACGTATTGTATATATTGTAATGTATATATCTTAGTGTTTGTAGTGGTTGTGATGTAAAAGTATAATTGAAGTTGTAATTGTGATTAGAGTAGTTTTTAAACAATTGTAGTTAATTGACGGGTAGATAGATACCAACTTTCTGTATTTGTTTATGTGTAACTAAGGCATATTGTATGTAATTCTTCTGTAATGCACGATAACTAAACGTCGCCACCGGACGAAATGTCTAACTGCGGCGGTATTGACTAATAATAATAATAATAATAATAATTATCATAAAATTACCCATAGTGCAAAATTTGTCCTCTTAAGATATATTTGAGAAATTTCAGTAGCATTCAATGAGATGATAATAAGATATAAAGTTGTTAGGTATAATTAGCTAATGTGACCTTCAGTATTTTTAAATTTTACCGGTATATATTAAAATTATGACAAACGTATCACTGTTATCTCTGTATGTACATATCATTATAGTATTGCCGTTGCAATATTTACCTGGGGTCATTATATAGGCTCATTAACAACACCGAAAGAATTGCAAAAAAATATTCAATATCCAGGTTATTTCCTTAACTTGTTCTGTAAACTATTTTTCAGGGGAAAAATATACTGTAAATCCCTAAAAAAAATTAATTCAAGATATATTAATCTGGTTAATAACTGGTTCTCATACATGATATTTTATCATTGACATAGTATAGGGTGGTTATCGTACCAAATGTTGAACTCCCGTGTTGGATTGGCCACATACAGATTGGCATGATAAAATTTTTCAGGAGTAACTTGTTGCATACTCAGTCCCTAGCATGGGGGATTAACATAGCAATTTTCCTCCTGGTTTCTGGTGAATAGAAGTCTTATATATACAATGAATACACCAGGAACGTCAAAGGATATACCTCTAGATTATTAACTTCAATGTTCTTCTAAATATTAATAGTTCATCGACATTCGATGCTTAGTATTTTATCTCAATGATCATTTGAACAACTTCACAACAATATTATCACTTTCCGGATGCATAGCAGCCAAATCTGCTCTCATCTGTCTCAATTATGAAGCCTAAGTTAGGTTTTTGCACTTTCTGGGAAGGATTTAGCAGCCATAACGCAGAATTTTTTAGTTACAACTGCAGTATATACGACCCATGTACCTCATGTTGGACACCCCTGGAAGATCATTTAGTTTCTAGTGTAAAATTTTCAGACAAAATTATCTTTGTGTGCTATTTAACTCTCAGTGAATACCTTCAAAATTTAGCTTTTAATATCTATGGGTTTCTTGAATTTTACTGGCGGAAGCAAGTAATGGAGTCACAGGAACTACCCTTAGCCCATCGATTGGAAACCTTATGTGTCACATTTATTTCGACTGGTTTAATCAAAATTATGCTCGAGTCACGAACTGATACGTATTTTTGGAACAACATTTTGGGCGGCATCTCAGTCAACTGGTTAATCGTTCATTCAACTGCAGTCCACTGGAAACTAGCAACTTTAAGGGGTTTCGAATTCCCAACTCCAGGTCCTTTGTCTTCTCACATCCCTTTCGGCTCCTTGCTATCTCATTGCGTCTCTTACAAGAGTCCATCTCCTTCCTCCTCCTCCTTCGACTGTATTACGTCCTCTCCAATACCTCAGCCTATCTTTCCCTTCTTCTCTTTCCCAGCAGCGAAGTTATTAACCAAGTTACAGAGTGCTCTCGCCCTTTGCCATGCAAATTGACCGCTCCGCCGGGGATGAAAGACTGCTGGACGGACGCAATGAGGAGGGGCGCCGGCGGGGGTGCGACTAAGGAGGTAGAGAATGGCGGAAAGTCTTGAGTTGGTGGAATGAGTCGGTGTCAAAGAAATTAGAGCGAAGTGGAAGCGTGACGTACAGAGGAATATCGAGAGGAACGGACATATTGATTCGGGAAGGGATGGAGAGTAAAGAATGGTTTGGGATAGGGTGGACATGATTGTTATATCTGAATCAAATTATTCTACAAAAATCATACTCAAAATTCACACGATTATTAGAATAAGTTCATTTTTTCTATTGCATCAATCCATTGTGTCTCGTCCAGACTTCCCTTCCCGACGTCATTTGAAAACTAAATTATTTTGTGCCATTAAAATTATTAAAACATCCTAAATTTGACTTGATTCGGAATACAATCCTTTTCTGGCAGCTAATTGACTAGAAATGCAAAAGAAAATTTTGTTTTATGTGGCATATATGTTTAAAAAGAATAATTCCAAAATGTACTTCGTATTTTCCTTATTTATATTATTTTCTTTACTTTATTTTCGTACTTATGTAACAAATTTATTTAAACCGACCGGTTTTGACCACGATGGTCATCCTCAGGACTTGGTGTTTTAATAAAATAAATTTGTGGAAAATACGAAGTACGTTTTGGAATTATTTTTAGATGGCGTTCCACAATGTTAGGTTCAAAACCTGGATTTTATAGGCAAATATGCTTTTACAATTCCGGTAATACGAAATCCTTTTCCATCAAGAATGATATTTCTTAAGCTAAGTAATTACATGACAGTGTTGGGAAGTTTTGGTTACATTGTTAATTTCAAAACTGCTAATCATAATTGCTGTAATTCAAGATTCCATAAACATACTTGAAAGATTTTTCGGTAGTGAAATTCTTCCCCCGGTTTTGGAGCCAACTTTATTCTTCGAAAGATTGTTAAACATTGATTTTCGGATTTTTTTTTAATTGATCGAAAAAGTTTACTCTGCTTACTTTAATTATATCAATAATTGGCTGAGAAGTACCTTAAGTAGTACATAATTAAAACACATACGTTCCAGTATAGCAGCATTTTGATGTTAAACAGAATCTACTTTCGTTGACCTTCATCCAGTTATTATTAAAACGGGAATAAAATATGTATTAAAGGAAGCGGATGAAGTATGCGACATAATTTTGTATCAAGTTTTAACATTTATTAAGTGTTTCATCTTACTTCCCTGTTTTGATATCTCATTTCTTTACTATCGCACGTATCTTGATAAAAATAGTTATTTCCTATTATCGGAAAATACCTACTTCCAAAATCATCAAATAAGAAAAAAGTTTGTGAACAAAAGAAAACTATAAATACCACGATTTTTTAAATACTTGAGAAGATATACCTGAATTAGTTACGAACCTATAAATTGTTTGCTCTTACGGAAAACCATGTGTCTCTAGAACAACAATAATCTATATTTTTAATGAAATCAATATGCCTAGGCGTTACTTGCCATGATAGAAGAAAAAGAAAACTTGGTAAATCTTTCACACGTTTTCTATTGGCAACCGGTTTTGCTTAAAGATTTAGCATCTTCAGGCTCAGGAAATACTGATTCTCCCATATTTCCTGTGTCTGACGGTGCTAAATCCTTCAGCGAAACTGGTCGCCAATAAAAAACGTGTAGCAAATTTACCAATTTCTCTTTTTCTTCGATCTATATTTTTAAGCTAAAAACCGTGAGGATGAAATTGTATTTGTATTAATCCCAGTTAAAAATCGTAATTACCTGCCCAAAGAAATTAGATACCAATCTCTATTCGTAGAGATTCCCTATTCAACCTGCGATGCACAAATCTCAAGAATCGGGCCGTAATATGCATGATATTCCATTCAAAGTTCCCCATAAAACGTCAGCCCAAAGCTCATAAGAGACTCGACTTCTGAGGAAGTAATGAAATCTCAACTCTCCTGCCAATTTTCTTTCGGCTTTTGATTCTTTATCTCACGTAGGTATAAAGGCGAGCTCCCATGAGAGGCAAAGGGGATGGAAACGGAGAGGGAAGAACTGGATGAGGGAAAGAGGTGGTGGAATGGCAGGGAAAGGTTGTTGGAGAGGTTAATTGGAAATTTCCTGCTTTCCTCTAGTTTTGAACTTTTGGAGCACGTGACTGCATATAAAAGCGTAACTACGAACTCCGTGGACTTCTTAGTTACCGTGTGTGTTTATGTGTTGGTGTACATGGGCGGGGAAAGGTAAAGAAGGTGGACGGATAGAGAAGTAATACTCGAATACCGAGAATTCCCTCGCCAAACCAATGGACAATGGAATCTCTAGATACCCGTGATGCTTTTCTAAATGAGATAAAATGCTCGCTGTATCTCTATCTTATTTTATCTTTCTTCCGAAAGTTCAGCTATTTATGATCTTCCAATAATTGCTGGCTACGATGGCATCGGCTCTCAAATCAAAGGGACCGTGTTCAAGCATCGAAACGTGCAGGCGCGTCAGAGTAATAAGGAAAAGCTTTTCGTATGTCAAGTAAACACGATCACTGCGGATACCTCCATTTTCAATGCATTTATCACTCCAACGGTGGAGTGATCCGCAGTGAACGTGTTCATCCACAGCAATTAAGGTTTGTTATGAAAAAAATTAATGGCGTTGCTGTTAAGGCGCTGGCCTGCCTCGCAGACGGTTGCGATTCGATCCCCGGCTACGGCAATTTATTTCCATAAATCTGAAGGAGTGAAGCAAAAATTCGTTCAATCTCTAACAAGTTTCGACCAAGAAAAATAAGGAATTGCGTATAGATTGTTGGAAGAAATGCAATTACTCGGGTCGGCAATGTCGGAAGAAAAATGAAAATACTTCACAGTGTAGTAAATGGCATACTAGCTTTCAGACTAAAAGGTCCCAGGTTTTGAACCCGGATAACCGGACTATTCTGGCAAAGATTTAAATTTTTGTTATCGTTTATTGAAATGTATAATTATTAAGACCGATATTACGGGGGCTACCTGTTTCTGTTAAAAAATAAAATAATTCACATTGTGTTTATTACATCACTTACAGTGATATCTGAGTTATGTTGCATATGCTGAGATACATTGCATTTAGTAACAACATGGCATATCCTAGTACTTACGAGGCCTCCGTATTTCTGTAAAGGTATTTAATATAGTTTGGCGGTGATAGCTTCGCTACAAAATCAAAAATAAGATGATATAATGGAGAAAATATCTTCACACATTTATCAATATTTTATCTCCAGGCAAAAATTGTAACACCTTTTACATCTAATAAGTAAAAGTGAAAATGGTTTCAGCCATTAAATTCCTACCATTTCTTACGTTTTGTTTAAATAGTTATACATAGAGCTCATCGGGTTTTTAACGTTAGATTTATCGTTACCAATGTCCGTCAACATGCGGCCCCCAGGTGTCGCGGAACCCGGGGAAGAAACCCTGCTTTCCCAGCCCAAAGGGAAACAGTGAGTAACACCCTTCTTCCTATCACTATTTACCTCTTCTCGACAGAACCGACGATTTTTCTTCGCTCCCTTTTCTAATTCTCAGTACCAATCTTTTTTCCTCCCTCTATCGCCTGTATTCGTTGCCCAAGTTTCTCCTCCTTTGTAGATGCCTTTTCTCATGAATTCGCAACGCCAACTCGAAACTAACATGTTCACTTCTCTCTCCGCCCTAAACCGAGACGGGTTATTCGTCTGCTAAAGCACCTGGCTCTAATAATAATCAAATGTCTTTGAAAAATCATTTTCGAGAAGAAAAATAATTGTGGTCGACTACTTGGTAGTGTAAAATAAACGTGCATCTGTGAGTATTGAGTTTACGATTGAAGAATAATTAGTTTTCTTTCGATTACCTTACAGCCCAATCGCAGTAATTAAAAAGTTGCAACGAAGAATTCAAACTCGTTATCCTATTGCAAGTAACAGAAGTTAAACTTACAATCTTGAGCCACGATTACGGCGTAGTTTATCTAATCAAAATCTCCTATAGCAATCATACCCAGATTCAAATTCACAGTAATTTGAGGTATTCTAGAACCAGAATGTGTGTGATGCACAACGATATCCTATAGTTTTATATTAATCTGTGTTGAACATATTGTATTGTAGATATTCAATATACATTCATAATATAACCCATCATCGCTAGCCGGACTTCGTGGAAAGAGAGAACTTTGTAATTTTCACATAAAATGTAATTCAACGACCGGTTTCGGTCATTGAATTACATTTTATGTGTAAATGCCAAAGTATATATTTACCTGTTGAGGGCATTTTAGCCGAAACCGGTCGTTGAATTATATCTCGTGGAAATTACGAAGTATTTTTCTTTTAGTTCATGTAATCATAAGTTTCAATGGGCCCTTGGGCTGCTTTATTAATGATTTGATTTCTAGGACACGAAAAGTTCTTGCTCATTTGGAAAAAAATGCTTTTAGCTTTTAGAATCAAACTCAGATTTTGCATGTTTCTTCTTGATTCGATTTTTTCATTTTTTTTAGACAGATATTTCTTTCTATGAATTATCCAGTTTAGCTGAAATCATTAGTCAGCTACAATGGAATTTATCCTTTTCATAGAGCAGTGGTTGCTGGGTATTTTTCTTACAGGAATTGAACGGCTTTTACAGAAAAATTCCAGTCTACTTTGGTGTAAGTGCAAGCAATATCTGTCATTTATTTTCGTCTCAGTCTTGTTTATGACGCGATATTAAGAAAGCTACTAATTTTTGAGTGATACTGAATAAAGTCGTTCGTTTTGTTCCCTCCTTTCGAATGCTATGTAAATTGTGATTCATGGGATCACATTGCTACAATTCCGAGGACGTTTTCCACCCATAGCATTCTTGCTCAACGAGGAAAGCAAAGGTTTTCCTCTCTTCACTCGACTTCACTCACTCTAGCGAATGAGTAAGTTACGTTTCACTGCGTTACAACGTTCTGGTTCAAAGAGGATATCAAATACAAACTACCTCACTCCTCATCATTCCTAATAAGCCTCATTCCCTCTCCGGAGCTTACGTTGGAGATTCGAACAAGTTTACATCTACATACTTAACCTGCAAGCCACCTTTCGGCGTGTTGCAGGGGGTCTTCGGTCTGAATGCTGGGGAGAATACTATAACAATATCCTATGTATTAAGTTAACGACATAAAAATACGATGACAAATGTTTCGTATGGGGCTTTAAAAATAACTTTTGCCCAACGACTGCAGAACTTCCTGATCGGTTCTGCCTTTATCGCAGAAGCGCAAACTTTGTTCCAGACGTATTAGTGAGGCGCCCCCAACAGCGAAGATAGGAAGATGCAAAAGCCATCTATAGGCTTCTCGGCAAAGCAGAAGAGAAATCCCTGAGAAGTGCGATGTAATACGTCGGTATCATAAGCCTGCGCAAGGAACCCAAACCTCTTACCAAGCTATATATAAAGCTGAACCCAACGTAGTCTGCCGCGACGGAATTTTTACGGCCGTCTAACCTGATTGATTTATTAATAACCGCCCCTTAAAACCCTTTTTATCGCCCTGTACCCCATTTCCCAATATCGCGATCTCGATAGGGCATAATTTGCTATTTTTAAGACATCGATAAATAATATCCGAGCGACATCGGCCGTCCAAATCCCGAAATTCGACGATAACAGAAATGAAACGGGATTAAGGTCTCGGATTCATTTTCCTGGATGCCAACGGCAAACATTTCAGCGAAAAGGGAAAAATGCCGAATGAAAATCCGAGTCGATTACCCGTTATTACGGATGTAAAAAAGGTGTGTTCCGAGCGGCGGATTTCATTAAATCCATCGGAATGAAAATGAAGCGAAATGTAAGCGCTAATCCCACGGTCGTAATGGAATGACTCTTTTGGGATGTGTGATGTGCAATCAGTGTCAATCAAATCGGCGTTTCATATTCCGATCCTTTTTTCACGGGTGATTTCGCCGTGAATATGTTGACTGACAGAGGAGTAATTTTTCTCGGGGAAGACGTAAGATTTCATTTTCATTGATGTTTCCTCCCGTCTTCGAAAATTAATGTAACCAAATTGCGACATCGGTCTGATATTCATTTCCTCTAATGCATGCATGCATTTCCATAATGGCGATCGCGATTCTTCGAATTTTTTCTGCGGTCTGGGAGAAAATTACAATGAAAGGTTACGGAACTACATCTTCATAAAATTTCTTTCTTGTGATTCTTTTTTCATTTCGCTAAAGAAACAGAGCCCGAAAAAGATCAATATGAAGTATACGTTATGAATATCTTATGGGAACGCATTGACTCGCATGGGATCGAACCTTAGACCAATAAATAAACGAAAAGGAATCTGTATGCCGTCGGTTTTTTAAAATGTGAAAGTTTGCATGCTTTATAACATCTGGTTCTCTAGTTTTAGGCGGGCATTCGCCCTTACGCACCTCAGAATGGCTCAACTGCCCGTTGAGAAATGACATTTCATCTTCACTGCCAAGGAAGAACAAAAAATTTCAAATTTTTGATTTTCATTTGTTAAATGGCAAGATGAGTTGTGGAATCTCACAATAGCTTATAAATACTGTAAATGTATTTTATAAAGCTGGAGTTAAAGGCTTTCAAATATCTTAATAAATATTGGACATTCGAAAAATCGATTTGTTGGATCCTTAAAAAGTATTGGGTGGCTGCCCAGGTGTCAAGCACACAATCACGATTGTGGCTTGTATAATAGATTCATCAACATGCTCAGGAAACTTCCATGAATGCTCGTTTAAAGATTTGGAAAAGGAGAAAATTCATGTACGATGATACACAGGCTGTCGAATATAATTTGTTCCAGAATCACGTTCGCTAGACAGTATGGCACCTCTCCCGCGGTCCTACACCGTTAAATACACATTAGCACTATTAGAAAACCACCCACTCCTTTTACAAGTTAACAGGAATTGGCAGCATCAGCATTATCGATATATTTTTTGTCCTTCTTGATATTTGAGCTTGGGTTCGAATCCATGGATTCAAGATAACACTTCAGCTGAAATGTAATCGTAGCCTGGTTTCTAGTTTTTCCAGGTATTACAACATTTTATTTTCATGCTATATTTATATCCCTCCTTTAAATTTTCCAAAGTTAACCTGGTTCAAAGCCATTTCAAGTAGATCAGTAGCGGTATTCTGATGAACCTCCTAAACCATATAAAAATAGCGTTTCTCGTACAGATTGAATTTTTTACTAGACTCTCTACGTCACATATTATGATTTTATTTTGCTATTTTCATCACGACCTAACAATATCTGAGCTGTTTCAATATTAACTGTATTTATCTTTAAAGTATTATCCTCTGAAACCCCTGAATATTTGTACAAATACATAATCAGAAATCTATATGTTTCTGGTAGAGTTGTTAGAGCTAGAAGACGATTAAATTTCCAAAGTTTAAAACTAATCTACTCTACAATCTACTATAAATACTGGCCTAAGGATATGGAATGGAATTCCTGATAATTTGGTTGGCTCGAACAATTTGTATCAATTTAAGTTAAAATTGTTATAATTTCTGCATAATAAATATTATGGTTAATATGTATGAAATTACATTCTATTACATACATTAATTGATTTAGGTATTCAGTAACAGTATAACAGTAACATGTATTTTAGTATCAGCAAACCAAGTAACATATGTTATCTGGTTTGTTTCAATATTCTCATTATTGTCTAGCAGTTAGCCATTCTTATACAGGCTGTGGATACTGTCCTTTAATTTTTAAGCTGTATCTCATTTTCTTGTCTAAATATTTTTTGTTTTGTTATTTCTTCTTTTGTTATTTTACCACAGTCTTTTTTTATAATTGTATCATGTTCCGAAGGACACAGTCCTAGGACAATAAATTTATATCACATAGATGGATGAGAACTCGTCAACCCTTACCAACTGCTAATTTTCTACAAATGGCGAACTTCAAAACTTGAAACTTGGATTCCTGCTGCTTCCTTTCGCAAACCCGTTGCGTATTCGCATTTAATTCGCAATAGCTGGTCACACTCATCCGCTTTGTTTGCCTGAGGATAGGGTAGAGCATGCATCCTGGGTTCCCTTTTATGTGCCTAGTGCCACCGTCTCCCACACACCCCTTCCTGCTGAGAGGGTTTCCCCTTTTCCCTTTACCTGTTCTTACCTATCCCTTCCACCCCTTTTATCCTGAAAGGAGATCATTTTTCCTCCGGAGGTAGAAAAAGAGCCGTGTTTTTCGCGTGTGGGAAAGTACTGAATCTTACCTTTCCAAGGATGCAATTTTTCCCGCATCTCTCTCTCTCTCTCTCTTTCTCATACGCACACATCCTCCCCTCCCAAAATGGGACTCGGAAAGTTTCTCGGGACCATCTGCTGGCTAGAGAAAGGATAAAACTTGAAAACTCTTTCGCGAATTCATCCTTGCGAAAAAGTCCGGACGTGACATGAATGTATATTTTGCGGAGCACTCCTAATGTGGTAATTAGGGAGAAAATTACATCACCATCCGTGGTGCTTCTGTAGGGAATACAGTGGGCACATAAAGATTACGAAAAATTCGTCATTACTGAAGCACAAAGCCCATGTCCCTTTCCACATCTTCATTGAGAGTTAATGTTACATTAATTCGTCTTTGATACATGACCCTGCCATCAAACCTTGATGGATGGAAGATGTCTTCACTTTTCCATAGTCTCAGGATGGAGTAAACTGTACCTTTAATTAATTTTGCCTCAATCTCGCTCATAGCTGTAATAATGCGATAGTTACTAAGGTACGAATGATGCTCACTAATGGCATTCATATAGGTCGCAATATTTTTACATTTGAATTTACATTTAAACCCCGCAAGCCGCCAGTGACGAGTGGAAGAGGGTGTAAAAACACCGATAATCCTACCACACCCTAACTGCTATTAGCTTCTCTAATACTACGCGGAAAAAACGACCAGAAGTAACAATCCGTCTTGGCAATCACTTCCCCGAATCGCTTCTTTATTTTCTCCCGGAGTTCACGCACGTTGCTAACCGAAATAACAATATCAGCTATCTCGTCGACGAGATCTGCAGTGATAAACTTTTCCAAAAAATTACGTCAGTAATCAAGTGAAGTTCAACGAGGGATTCTATCATAGTCGAAACACTACTGTCGAATCTAAAATCTCCCTTGACAATCCTAGCCGCTCTACATTGAACCATCTCAAGATCGGAGACTAATCCTACTTCGTGAGGATTCCAAATGAATGATTATTGATTGTAGAATGAATTTTGATTGTAGAATGATTATTGATCGTTGAATGATTATTGATTGTTGAATGCTTTTTGATTTTTGAATTATTATTGAATATTTTATCATTGTGTTGCTTCAGCGAGGCATTTTCCGCTCTATACTCATGGTACACCACCTGCCACACACCGAAAGGCGGCTATATGTATAGATGTAGATCTGAACAACATTCTGGCTCAGTGAGTAAAGCTAAGGCTAACTACCTCACTCGTCATCTTGCCAAGTACGCCTCATTCCCTCTCTAAAGCCTACGGTAACTAATGGTTGAGTGGATGAGCATCCAGAAAGCGTTCGGGCTGAATAATAAACAGACAAATATTTAGTCAGTAAATGAAATGATTGTATATAAAATTGCAAGAATATATTAAGAAAATGTTCGATGGAAAGTAAGGGCTTACCACCTCTAAGGGGCATTTAGAAAAGACGATGAAAATATCAGATGTTATTCGGAACGTTGAATAGGAGCTCAAATTATTGAGTAAGAAAAAGAAATGGAGCTCAAATTTCATAAAATTAGGGCAAATATTGACCAAACTACGGAAGCCGTAGGAAATAAGATATAGATGGATGGGTTGAAATATTGGAAATTTGTAAGGCAGGCGAAAGGATGATCGAGGCCACAAAATTTAAAAAATTGAGAAATTAGAGAATAACTAAATAGTATTTAGCAAATATCTCATTAATAAAAGAAGAGGATTCCGAAATAATTGATTGAATAATCAAAGGCAAAAACTTGATTGTCAAAACAAATTATAGAGTGAAACCCGGATGGGAAATCAAACGTTATAGTATATATTATGGTAGTTTATTAGGCAGAGCAGTGTATCGGAAATGATCAAAACCCTCGCCTGGGAACCTCTTAAGGATAGAAGAATCGAGTATAGGCACAAGTTATTCCAGAAATTTTAAAGTTCTGGTTTGCATGACGAAATACGCGATATCGTGATTCCCGTTCTCAGCGAGCGCGATTTCCAAGTACGAACGACAAAGAGATTTCGCGAGATTATAGCGAGAACGAATAGCTGTTACTGCTTCCATTTTCCTGATAGGAATACCAATTAGGTAACTTATTAAGAGGTTCGGTGTCTTCACATTCCCTGCCATACGCCATACGGGGGCTTGTGGGCTATTAATGCGAATGTAAAAGTAGCCAGGTCCGATGTCTCGTAGAACGAGGAATGGGTGGCAAGATATTTGTGAACGAAAAGATCGTGACATTTTCAAGTTAAAACAATTCTGAACCTTCAGGGAAAATCTGGCTACACCCCAGATGTACATAGGTATATACACGTGTATTTATAAAAAATGAGTATACACATAAAAATAATTAAGAAAATGTGAGATTTTTTTTCAAAATACCTTCAAATTAAATTCAAGCATTATTTACGCATCGAGAGATATGAAAGCATAACATGAACCACTAGGATAAGAGTGATGGATAAGGGTATTAAGACCAAGATATAAAAAAGACTACGAGCGTGAGATCAACAGGAAAAAATATTTATATTTCACAGCTTATTTAGCATAATATTCTACTATTATAAGTTTTATAAGAATTCTAAATTTTTCACCAAATTTCTCTTTATGGAATAACGGGAAAATCCACTTTCCCTAAAAGCATATTTTTTAACACCAACACTCGTTCAAAGGAAATCTCGAATACACGCAACAATATAAACCTACAAACACCAG
>KZ308260.1:444437-468333 GCA_000376725.2 Ladona fulva
CCCCCGTTAACGAATCAGTATTTCGCTACATCAGTTTTCTGCTCGCGTTCCTTGATTTTTAAGCTGTGATTGCCGCGTCAAATATAGCTAGGAAGTTTAAACCTGGCACGCAGTTCGTCCCAGCCTTTGCGGAATTCCATGCTTTGTACATCCAGACTAATCTAACTGTTTTCCTTCTCGATTCTAATGATTCTCACTTCAAATGTGCTAGCATTTTACTTACACTTTCGGCTTTCCTGTGTTTGTAAAGAGTCGTCGTTTAACTTGAACATTACATGATTATATGATGCATTTTCACAAACGTAAATATAATGATAATAGTAATTTCGTCTTTCTTGATCCGGCGTACTTTACGTCAATGTTGACCGTTATTACAATAAGCCTTCTACAAACACCCATGCATACACACAGATAACCATGCCCTGACCAGAATTCGAACTCGGTCCTACGTGTTGCGAGGTTAGTACGCCAACCACTACGCCACCGAGGACGAAAGTAATATATGCTAAAAGTAAAACACTTCTATCAGTCCCGCCTTGTCAAATATATTTGGTCAGTTCACCCTACCAAATATCCACCAACAATATTTATTGCTGATTCTTGAGGAATATTCTCCTCTCACTTATCATCGAATGCTTCCCTCCCTTCTCTCTTTGATCTCTTTCTCCGTCCTTCTCTTTCCCATTCTCTCCATCTCTTCTCACCTCACTTCAATAACGAGCGCAATCAATCCTCGCATCTCACACACGCTCACTCGTACACACTCCCGCACGCGCTCATGACCCCTAACAATATCGCATATCACATCCGAAAGGAGCCGGTGACTTTAACTTTTGCGACAACAAAAGCCAGAAAGATGTGTTTTCCCTCCTCCACCCTTTCCCTCTTTCAAAATGTCCTCCTGGAACACATCCCCGAATTCGACCCCTTCCCGCGTTTTGCGGCCTCATTGTTGCTGCTCACACCGCGTGGCCACTCGAGTTACGTGGCGCTAGTGTGCCGTGAAAAAAAGACGCGCGACGTGCGCATAGAGCCCGGTAATGAATTGCAGTTTTTTTTCCTCGCCGAATTTCGAAATGAAAAAGTTAACGACCTTATCGAAAAAAGTGCGATTTTTCCGTCGATTTGGACTCCTTTCACGTATGAATAACATCTCGGAGGAAGTCCAAGGGGTGAGAATCTGTAGATTAATGAAACATTTTTGGTGTGGAAAATTCATCTCGTTCATCGCACATATCGCGGGACGAATTGCGATGGGGTTCCCATAGAGACAGATTCACATTTAACCTCATACAACGTGTTCTATTATGGAGGTAATAAAAGGCGGGAAATTTTGCCAGCAACAGGAAAATGACACCGCGCTCCGAACGCTAACTCCGGAAGTGAGTCAGCGTTTCTTGGGGATTATTGGAAATCTGAACATTCAAACCAAAAATCATTCAATGAATCAAACTTCCTAAAGATTGATATCGATTGAAAGTAAATTTTCTAGGAAAAATTTTAAAAATTTCATATTTTTATTAGATTGAATGTATTAAAATAATTTTAATTGTAAATGCCAACCCTGATACTCAATAAAAATCTATAACCATGTTATCCAAAGAAAACAGCATATATCAACTGTGTGCTAAAATCTGTTATAATCCCGGCATTCTTTCTTAATCAATCTTCAGTTATTATGTTATGAAAATAAAATACAAAATAAAATACTCTTTTCGGGTTCATCAACTATATTCACCGTAAAAACTTATATTAAAAATAATATAATTCCCATTTAACATCAAACTTGTCTTTCCATTTGAACAATTTTCATAAGACTCACATACAATAATGTACACGGAAAACTTTATACGATTGCAAAGTAAAACTAACATTAAGACAGAAAATATGAAATTAAGGAAGAAAAACCACTTTCGCAAGAGATTTCAATATCAAACGTTTAAAAAAAATTGTATACCTATTTATTGAAATATCTTAGAAGGAGAGATAGGAAAAACAATCGTGCAGAAATTCCACTAAAAGTAGTTCAATTCCCGTAGAACTTTTGCATAGTACTTTTTTTCACTCCTCAGCTATAATGGAGTTCCAAATCTCCGTAAATTTGATTTTAATATTAATTTCGTTTAATATTATGCCTCTAAAACGAAGGAATCTCACAGCTATTTGATTAGAACATGTAACTAAGCTAATGCATAAAGATTTGCCTTTTTACGACTATTCTTAACTGACTTTGCAATTGCAAGAAACTTGGGGCATTCATAGAACAAAAAAACACGTCATACAACTTCTGACATCATCTCCTTTAACCTTTTCAATAAACTGATTGTCGCAAAAAAGGGAATTAGAACAAATCTCTCCCATTCAAATCGCGCTCTTTCATCCAAACATTCTATCAGAATTTCATTAAGGTCTTCATTGTATTTCCCTCCGGAGAACATAATGCCATCGAAAACATCCGTGGAGTTAGAAAGAGATGTCCGGCTCGGGAATCAAAGAGAGAAAAACATAAGAGAGGTACTGATGAAGGGATACAGAGGTGGAGAGAAAGGGATAATGACAATCCCCGGAAAGGGTGCCAGGGCCTCCCAAAACCCAAACTTTTGCCACCGTCATGATGATGAGTTTAAAGGAAGGGTTGCAGTTTTACACCACACGCAACCCCGTTGATTATCGCCACAGCTTGGAAGGAGAGGAGATTGAAAGGGTTTTTGGGAAGACGTCCACGTGAAGGGGGGAGGCCTTTTTTTCGAAAGGGGGTCCAGAGAGGTCCCGAGTCGGATGGGTAGGAGAAGGAAAGTTGCGACGCCTATAAAAGGTGAGGAAAGGGGTGAGAATCGGAAGGGGTCGGAATAGATCGCTCTGTGTGGGATGAGAGAAAGGGGGTACGTCATGGGACCTGAGGGAAACCCAAGATCATTTCAACGCCAGTAGTTCCGCAATTTAAAAACGAAAGCATCCAAATTCACGAGGCATAAATCATCCTTTGACAGGCATCCCATACATTGTCATCAATCATACACGCGAGTCCCTCAGCTTTTCTGCGTCCCTTATTCCATCTTTCGCCCCTCCCCTCTTTCCCTTTTCTCTTATCTCTGCCGCGCTGTATCCCTTCGCTCCCCTCTTCCCGGGACAAGTTCCTTGCATTCGACACTTAATTCACTTTCTCCCTCTCTCCCTCGATATTCTCCTCGAGCACTTTGTATCAGTTCTCCACTCCGTGTACTTTTATCTCTGTTTCTCTCTATCTTCGCCTCTTTCTTTTTAAACCTTCGATAAGAATCTCCATCCCCGGGGTGTATCCATGAAAATCTTCGCTTTTCTCAATTTCTCGTTCTTTTGTTTCCCTCTTATTTCCCTCCTTCCGTCGCATCTATTTTTGCTGTCAAATTTTGCCGGTTTGGCTTCGTTTCCTCACAATCTTTTCGGATCCTTCTCCGTCATTTGCCATGTACTGCTAGACAGCCTGAAATAGCTCCCTTTTGTGTGTTTTTTCGATGCGTACATAAAATAAAAATTAACCCTATATCTTTAGTCGGAATATTAAGCGTATTTAGGCTTCCGTTCTGGGTTCGAGCCCCAACTAAGCGAGTTTTTCCTGCTTTTGCGATGGATCTATGTGCTCGTAAAGTGCATTAGTAAAGACATTTTTGAAACGGATATACTTGGAGAAACTTTTTTTCGTTACAAAAATAAGAACAATAATGATAAAAGTGATTATATGAATGAAATTAATTAATACAGATATTAAAGATAAATTGAGAAACAGTTTTGGTCAAAACTTTCAGACATTTCTGTCTATATCATATACGCTTTGTCTCTGTTGCCTATTTTGTCTCATTGCAGGTAATTAATTTATTAGGCCCTATTTGGGCTTGGCAAATTATATCGTAGTTATAATATTATAATAATTATCACATTGTCATTTGTCTTTGATGTTTCTTCATTCTATAACCATTTTTTAAATTTGCGTAAATTGTTATTCCATTCTTCTTAAGTAAGGTCTCTTATCAAATAGATATACGTCGTCGTGCATGAGGGGAGAAAACTAAAAAAAGTTTATGCAGTCATCTCACATTTTAGCCAAACGTTACATCTACATAACATCTACATAAATACCCTGCAAGCCGCCTTTCGGCGGGTGGCATCCTATGAAAGTTTTAACTGGTGTATTGATTGATATCTCAGGGCCCTAAATTATTTATATCAGCTTTCCAAAATCTGCATATTAGATTTTGTTAATATATATGTCAAACAAAATAGACCTTTTACTTCTATCCTCATCTTTTCGTTCCATTAAAATTCTTATATTAGAATAACATGATAAATTTACACCCACAATAAGTACCTGACGACGATTTATTTCTACCTAGAAAAGTAGATCTTTTATGTACCTTCTGAGCACTGGATCTTTATCGTCAATAGAATCCTCATACTCTAATATCCGTCTTTTTTCAAAAACTAATTTTATTCTACAGCTCTAAAAATTTGCTATCCTTACTCATCTTTTCCGTCCCCATTTCACGAATTTCCGTTATTCTCAAATAATGAACGAACATGATATTCACCGTAATTCATTGAAATAAACTTCAAGCGGTGTAGGGTAAAATTGAAGAGAGTATAGCTGCAACGAATACCAAGGAACTGCGCTATTAATGCAATTTATAAAACCTCTAGTAAGACTTATTCAACTTAATTTGGAAAGGTTCACTTCAAGGCTAATTTACTAAATTGTTATTGTAGCCGTTAACTCTACTTTCCATCAATGCTTTAAAACGTTATATAAAAACATATAATACTGAACATATCGTAATACCGCAGCTCACGGCTCAGCTAAAAAAAGGCTGCTGATTAATAAAAAGAAATATAATTAAACATTTTAAAAACGAGAAAAAAAATTATTAAGTATGCATTTTCCATTTTGATGGATCACATTTAGCCAATGTTTAGGGAACTGAAATTGAGAAAATAAACAAGTAGAAGGTTATAAGTATTACTTATTTAGAAAAGTATTATTAGTGCGAATTTAAAAAACGGCGGAATTTTTCTAATGACCCAACATTAATATTTATCGTAAATCTACGTTTACGGGTCGCGGCGGCGGAGTGGCTAGCTCTCCAACCACAAGGTCCCAGGTTCGAATCTCTAGGAAACGGTTGTGTGTGTGTCCTACTTTTCCTATATGGATTTTAGCAGGAAAGGCATTCGGCCATATAAAAACAGTGCCAAAACCAAATACATCTGCCAGCCCTAAGGTGATGGGAAGAAATTGCAATTCAGAAACTTTCATCAGCAACTTAAAATCCCCTAGCTCCAGTTTTGCTCAAGTTTCCTCTTAAAATCGGCAACAGAAGCATTCAACCACCATTCCAAAGTGTCCAAAGGTCTTTCCAAACGATCTCTTCATTTACAAACATCCAATTCACCTCCATCGACCGCTTTAAATTTATTCCTTTTCCACGCGTTTAAATCAACTTCCTGTCTCACTCCGAACTGTTGAAACTGTTGCCTTCCGCCAAAAATCACACCGCGCGTATCCTTCCACTCTGCATCACCTCCAAATCAAACGCATTCCCCTCCCACCGATGCGTTCCGTTTCCATCCACGCCCCCCCAACAAATAACCCCTTTCAACATCCCCCTCATCCACCCACCCTCTGATACACTCTCTCCCCTTTTTAAGCATACGTACACACGACACCCTATCCAAGGCTCGCATTTCCCAGTCAATTGTGTCCAGTGAGATCACCAAACCAACCCCTACTCTCATCTCTCCGATTCTCCTCTTTGCCCATCTCTCTCTGTCTCTCTCTTCATCCTGCTCCCTTCGTCTCCTCCGCATTTGTACGCAAAAGCTTAGAAGTGCCATCCGAGTGTCCGCGATGACTATATGACTTTTTTTCGAGGCAGGTGGGGTGTATTACGCGACATAAGGGGCGAAAAAAGGGTCTTCCGGAATACTAGGATGAAAGCACTGAATATATTTGAATAAAACAGACGAACGCGCAAGGATCTATTTTCTCTTGATTTAGCGAATTGATTAGGCTCGGCTTTATAACGAAGAGCGAGTGTGACAAGCTTCGAGCCTGCTCGGTGTTTGAGATGTCGCAAATGAGAATCGGATGAAGATGAAATAGCGGTGGTTGTCGCGTTTGAAATTGGAACCTCGATTTTCCGGGACGCAATATTCCGATCGATGCATAATAGACGAATAGTTTAATGAAATAAATTTGCGTAACAATGTAAACGATAAAATTATTGCCATCATGCGCGTTCCTCGAATTTTTGGCGGATTAGAACTTCCTGGGTCAAGAGAGATAAAATTTTAAATTTAATATTTTAATCTGAAAGCGAGATGTCAGACAAAAGTGTAGTGTAACTGTAACTACTGATAGAGTACTTTGAAAAAAGAACACTAAGGTCCGGTGTAGTGATGCATACTTAAAATAGATTTTAATTAATATTCACTGTAGGGCCTGTTATTTTAATATTTTGTTAGAGTTATGGGGAGATTATCGTTACTATCGATACTAATCTATCACATACGGAGGAGATTAATTATAAATTTCATATTAACTCAAAGATACCGTTGTAATACCAGGCCCTAAGTGAACATTAATAAAAATCCATTTCAAATATACATCATAATATAAAATGAGTCCTCCTTTTGTTTTCAATAGGTGTACTGCGAAGGAATAAAACTCAATAACTTTTAGATAAGTTAATCACTAGGAGTCTAAAGCGAAAGATGAAATTGAGTTCATAAATAATCAAAGTCAAATGTGATTAAAAACTTGATTTGATAATATAACAAAGAAGTATCGACTGATGAGGAAAATAGTAACAAGATCATAAAAAGGTGTTTTGAAAAAGAATACTATGATCTCTCTAATCTCAAGCGATGAAAACACTTCGATGCCGTGAAAGTGAACAACTTTCAGGTATACCAAGCACCTAACGTGAGTCAAACTCTCTATTTCTTATCTGGTATAAAACTAGAAATTTTACTTACTAATTTATTACTATATATAGGGTTATAGAGTATGTATATCAGTGGCTCTTAACCTTTTCAACTGTTGGCACCCCGTGAATTATCAAACTGTGTTCTTGAACCCGTTGCTGAACTCCCAAAAAACTTAATAACAAATCTTCTTTTACTCGTTTGTCTCTCCAACTATGTAGGAAAGAATTTCCCTTTCATCATAGGGTTTCCCACTCCCTGAACAAGCGTCTCGACAGGGGTGCATGCACCTCAGTGATAAACCACTGATGGATATGATGAATTTTACTTAAAGTTAGTCAAAAGTATTAAGTGTAAATGATGATATATAGCTCATAAAAGTATCACTCTTCCATATCACCCTACAAAAATAACTCATTAATTCAATGATATAAACGCTACCCCTAACTACTAATTACACCCCGTATTAGCTTTCGTAGTCAAATTCATATCTATAGCAGTAATTGGTTTAAAATAAAATCTGCCCAAAGAAATTGGAAACTAAAAATAAGCTTCGAAGCTGTATCAATTCTTTGAGTGACCAAAGGCCAGTTGCGATGCCTAAATAGATTCAAAAATTAATATTTAGATGATTTTCTTTTACAAAAATTACAATTTTTACAGTCAGGTTCTTGTAGTGTAGTGGTGATCACGACTGGTTTACACGCAGAAGGTCCTTGGTTAGATCCCGGGCAAGAACAATTATTTTTCCCTTTAAAATGTTTGTGCCTTAAACGATGGAGAGCGTACTCCGAGTTTCTTAGAGAAAGCTTAATTGAAATTCTTCTAGATGAATTCCAGGTAGTTATTGTAATTTGAACTTTTGAAGTCTTGTGTTGGACCTGAAAAATACTGGTACGTTTTGAATTTATTCAAACTGTTTCCTACACCCTACTTCAATTTTTCGCATGAATTTACAGGTTTATGATTGCTCATTCACTTTACATTTGCATGCATGAGCCGGTACTCAGTCACCGCTCGTGCACTACACTAGTGAAAGTATGAGAAAGAGTCACTTGCTTGCTACTTGTACTTACGTAAACCGAAAGCATTACATTCGAATAAGGGGGAAGAAATTTCTCCATGTACCAGAAGCTTCTCTATGATCATCAGTAATCCTTGGACTATCACCTGGAGACCGCTTTTATGTGAACTAAGTTTTATGCTTTAAAATCTTGTTTTAAATATTAAGTATATTCGAATGTAATCGGGGATTTATAGACATAGCCAAGCATTCTGATTATCTTAAGCATAATTGAGTAAATTATTTACGCATGTATTTCTAAAAGTGCTATGACAGCTGAGGTAATTTCGTACCTATGGGACCCCACCGGGAATCGAACTCTGAACCACTTACACCGAAGGCAAACCCGCTACCCAGTTGGCTATACAGAACCCCGTTGAGTAAATTAATAAAACTCTTATTGTTAATACTGAATGCGAAAACGCCTAACGCTTTTCTCCGTTTGTCGCGGAAGTTGCAGAGGAAGACTGTTTTTCTGAACAAAAAACAAAATTCCAGAAAGAATCCAGAAATAGATGTGAATTTGTAAGCAAATGTATGTGTTGTGTACCGGAGTAAGCCTCTAAGGAACAAAATTCTTAAAATGGGTGTATGAAAAGGTACATAATAAAAGTAGTTGATTATGATACTGAGTAAAATGGTCCCACAAAACGGTCAAGCGATGAGTAAAACTAATGCCTAAGGTTGGGTCAAAGTTAGGGTCTTCCATTAGTTTAGCATCCAATTTTCTGGGGATAAATTTGAAACGAATATTTGATGCATTTCGAAATAGTTCAAGAAAGTTCCCTATCTTCCTAATTTGGGATTAACACTCTCTCTACCAGTTTTACCACCTTATTGTAGTTGTATTGTATATTCACACAAAATATAGAAAAAAACCACGGGAATGTCTTTGTAATTATTACAATAAGTAAATTACTACATGTAATATAATAAGTTCTCGTAGTGTAGTGGTTATCACATCTGCTTTACACGCAGAAGGTCCTCGGTTCGAACCCGAGCGGGAACACATTTTTAATTTTGTAAATCACGTAAATAAGAATGAGTTATAATTATGCGTTATAACATCAATAAAGGAGTTACACTTTTTAACGACTGTTAAATATAAGTTTATCTACAGAGATTCGTTGAGTGCTTGACATTCTGCAATTATCTCTTAAAATAAGTTGTATTAGTATTGTTAAAAGTGTTTCGACTGCTTTGATCATTTCGGACGTAGGCCCACTGGGAATCGAACCCGAGACCGCTTTCGCCGAAGACCAACGCGTTGCCCACTTGGCTATCCGGGAGCCTTTAACAGAATGTTTATAGTTAATATCATGAACGTATTATAAATAGCTTCCTGAACACTATAGGCGGATATTGAAGAAAATATTATATCAGGCATTTATTGGTAAAAATATACTTTCAACGGTATATATGTATTATAGGTATGAATAACCATTGAGCGAAAACATCAACCGTCATTGAAAACATCTTTTGAAACAATGATTTAATTAAATGTTCCATTGCACGAGCAAACATTAATTTAGAATTTTTTATCTAGATGCTGTTAATATGGGAAAATTATACTTTTATTTTACAAAATAAAAAATTAGAATATAAAATAAATACAAATATGTCTCAATTTAAGTGGGTTATAAAATCTTATCTATTACTATTTATGAGATACGATAGAGAGGATAACTCCAATGAGTAGGTAAATAGTGTTTACTCGTATTTTGTATTTAACTTGTGTATGCATAATTGAGAGTAGGCATCTGCTGAGAGATCGATTACGCTTGCTTTAACTGTTTCTTTTCTGTACTTCCTTTGCTTTCGGTGGTATTTCTATCGAAAACAACTATATTTAATTATTTTACTAATGTGAAGATGTATCGCCATTATTAACACTATATTCGCGTTTCTCGCCCTTAAAAACGTTTCACATTTCAGTCAAAAGAATATTTTCGAGTCAGAACATCTTAAAATTATAAATATAATCAAATAAGAAAAGAATCTCTTTCACATTTTAATTGATGTTTAACTTAACTTTATTTATCATTAAATCATAATTTTCAATTTTAATAAATCTATATGATGCATCATATACTGGCATTTTTCTGAAGCTAAATATATCTGTTAAAATGTTATATAAGCCTAAAATATATTAAAATGTTTTCTTTCGAACAAATATGATATAATTTTCGTTTACAGCCACGCATTTACAATTAATCTATGTAAAATTAGTACCAATAAATGTTCAGTCGGAAGAATGTACGCATAAGTTGATCAATGGTCAAAAAATAACAATTGATGCCTATATCGAAGAGAAATTTCAATTTGTTTTCTAACAAAATGTCATAAACGGGCTTAATTTGGCCATTGCAATGATAACAACAAAGCTAATCATAAACGCTTATAACGACGGTTTTCCCGTGCGCTCAGTTAATTAGAGGAAGTGACGTCATTAATCCCTCTCGTCATCGAATCCTTGCGGAAAACGAAAGCGATTTATTCTCTCTTTCTGAAAACGATACGTCGACGCCGCTCGGGAGTTATTCGGCATGTAATTGATGTAGCGTTTAAACCTTGCATTTCCCATCCCCGGCTACTCAAAATCCGTTTGATTTATGCCCGAATTTGAATAAACCCGAGCAACGTAAACTGGCGCTGATTTTTGCGAAGTTGCTCAAATCCGCGGAAAATTGCTCTTTTACTTCTGTCGCGATACATCGTCGATTAACCAATCAGTCTGGGTGGCGACTGGAGAGCGGACATTAAACATTCATAGCAAATGCTTCGCCCAAAATCCAACACGAACTATTATCCTCGGAAACGTAATATAAAATCAATTTTATGCATAGATAGATTGTAGCATATGAAGACAGAATAGAGACGATGAAATGAAATGAAGAGAATAGTTAACTTTATTAAATCTATTTCTTTAATTTCCTTAGTTAATGTAAACAAAATTAAAATGATAACTAAATCAACCTTAAAAATTTAAAAGATAAAAAGTTAGGTATATTATCTATATTTAATTATATAATTAATGGTCAGTTCAACTCTGTTAATAATTAGGCAAAAATTGATAAACAATTGAATAAATAAAATTTAATTTAAATAATATCATTGAAGGAAATATGATGAAACACACTTGCACAAATTTATGTTTTTTTCCTAAGGCTATTTTTCTGTATGGTGAATTAATAATATAAATATGTCATCATTTAATTTAATGCCGAAATTTTGTATGATGAGATATTTGAATTGTACGATACACTTCAGAAGGTATATACATCAACTACGTCAGAAGTTTTTATAGATTTATCCCTTACAGGGTAAATACCATGCATTGTTTTTATTTTCCTCGATAATGTCTACTACTATTTGTATTTAAGTGTGCATATGTATACCTTGAAAGATATTTATTTATAATAGTTTCTGTAATCAAACCTATAGTGGATGCGCCATAGGTTTGTTTCTTCTTCTTAGTGATATCTGTCTTCCGACTGGTTTCAACTGGATACCCTCCATCGCAGTCGGTCCTGAGCGTCTTCTTTCATTTGCCTGTAATTTCGGCCATTTTTTATGTCATCCAGCATTCCCAATCTTATTCTTCCCCTTCCTCGATTTCCTTCTATTTTCCCTTCAATTATTCTTCTAAGTAGGCAATTTCGGCGTAGTATGTGCCCCAACCAAGCTGTCTTCCTCTTTTTGATTTCCCTCAGCAGGTTTCTTTCCTCTCCTATTCTCAATAGTACTTCCTCATTTCTAATTTTATCAGTCCACTTCACCTTAAGCACTTTCCTCCACAACCTCATTTCGAAACTTTCCAAGTACGTTTCTTCTTTCTTTTTGATTGTCCATGTTTCACTGCCGTAAGTAACCACACTCCATACAAAACATTTAGCAAATCTCTTTCTCAGATTTATTGGAATGTTACGTGTAAGAAGTCCTTTCACCTTCTCGAATGCTTTTTTACCCATAGTTATCCTCCGTTTTACTTCCTGGGTACAGCTCCCATTCTCAGTCACTAAACTTCCTAAATACTGAAATGATTTCACTTGCTCAACAATTTTTCCTTCTACAGATACATTTATGATTGCTTCATTCCTGCTAATTCTCATCACTTTTGTCTTTCCGACATTTATTCAGCATAAATATTGAAGAGAATTGGTGACAAACAACATCCTTGTCTGACACATTTTCCAATACCTATCTCATCTGTCTCTTCATCTTCAGGGTGGTTATCCTTAATCAATACTTATTGTTTACTATTAATCCTTACACTTTTCATAGTGTAAGAAGTAAGATTCATTTTATATTGGTCACTAGATTATTACTAGGAGATTTATTCTTTCCTTTCCTTTAGTCCTTTCTCGAGCTTTATCATATTCTCAAGTAATTCTTCTGAAGTTCTGATACATTTAGACACAAATTAAGGTATTAAAGTGACAGAACGAAAGCAAAACGTAGCTGCTGTAATGAAGCTCCATCAAGAGCTGCTGACAATCAAATAATAAATCTCAATCTAGAATTTTATGACAGCTCCATGAGCTTGTAAAAAGCATCTATTGCGGCAGTGTCCACATGTATAAATGAAATTGAAATTACATCCAGAGATTTGTAAACAAAAATTCGAAAATATCTAACAGAGACTCGATAATTATATAAACTATCTAACTACTAAGTCATGAATAAATAGCAAAATGCAAATAAAGGTATAGAAAAGTATCCCATCTCAATGGTGCTATCAAAAAATTAATACGTCGTGTTACTTGCCAAATTTCTTATTAGGAAATATTGGAAGGTGGAATAAAACACGTTAGAAGCAGAGCAAAGAAATAAGGTTATGTGACTGAAGATGCCAGGTATGATGTTATTTATGATGAAACGGATACTCGAGAAAGTGCAGCGCAAGGCAATACGACTTGTTAAACAGTGCTACGATTGATAAGCAAGCGTTACGCAAATGCTCTCAGACGCAGCTTGGGAATCCTTGAAAGAAAGGAGATTAGAAGACAGTCTGCAATTGCTTAATTAATTCAGAGAAAGTGCATTTGTGGACCCCCTGTTACTTCGGCCGATTCGACAATGAGCGTAAAGCAAGAAAAATAGATACGAAGGCAAGTCGTTCTAAACATTCATTGTTTCCGCGAACGACTCGAGACAGTAAAATGATAGGATAAAGACACAGCTCGGAAGATCGGTGTTTACTCCATCTGCCACACGTCAAAGGCAGCTTGCAATATACAAATGTTAATGTAGATAATATTAATATAATTACATACGATTTCTTTTTATTTTGAAATGGCTGTCACTAAAATTGCGAAACGATTGGTGAAAAATTACTGTATAATTATATCACTCATCGGTAGTTAGGATAGCCGGTGGAGGATAACTGTGGCCAGAGTTAACAAAACAGGGCAGACCTTAAACACAGGGGTGAAACAGTGCTCTGCTTCTTCATTAATTGGATCTGAATCAAATCAATCTCCAGCAATGTTTAGTATATGTTGAGGGGAATGTAAAAGTTTCATGCAAAGAAATCACGCATGACATGAAACTTTTCCAATATTATTTAAAATCCTTTATTTCTACCACTTTATAACAGTGGGGGTATAGCTCAGTGGTAGAGCATTCGACTGCAGATCGAGAGGTCACCGGTTCAATCCCGGTTGCCCCCTTCATTTTTAGAGCTTTCTTCTTCATTCCTTATTTAAATTATTCTTCTTTTCCTAATATGACTACTTATTTTGTCTCAAACCATCAGGCGCCCCGCATGGTTTCAGGGCCCAATTATTCTTAAAATCAGTAGCCTTTGCTTGTGAGTATCTTCCAAATGCTAATTAAGATTGCGAGGCAATAGTTGCCTCAAATAATCGAGCTTAATGATTCTCATCATAAAGTTACAGTTAAAAGATTTGTTCAAGCCCCAATCCAGCGCCATATGTTAAATGATAGATATTACCTTCATCAAGATGTGATAGCGTGAGCATCCTGATTGAACAGCAGGAGCAATCTTGCATGTCACAATATAAACCTTTTGTCATCGTTTGGATACGATCGATTTACACTACAAGACTAGCCTACTCTGTTAGTTTCTTTTAGGGTGAACGTCAACAGATTACTAACGCCTCCGTGGCGCAATCGGCTAGCGCGTTCGGCTGTTAACCGAAAGGTTGGTGGTTCGAGCNACTGTACTTGAAGATTATAGAAATTAAACCTTGATTGAACTGCAGAAGAAAATCGTCGTTGAATCGTTGAATTGCTGATCATTTACATCAGAACTATATGTTGCAAAGTGAGACTTGTTCTTGCCTTTTTTTAATCCCTTAGTATTCAAAGATTTTCAGTTTTACAAACCAAAAGTTTACCGTTTGAGTACATAAATGCGAAGACCTCGAGATTCGCAGACAAAGTAAGTCATATCCCTAAAACATGAAATCATCGATGATGATCCATTATGTGTCTAATAGTACATTTATATTCGCACGAAATTTAGTAGATTGGATTTAATATAAAGAATAAGTTAGGACTCCAAATGTCGCACATTTTAAGGAAACAAAGCATTGAACGTATCGGAGGAGTACATTATCAATTTGAAATTCATAATGACCACAGAATAGCATCATCAAGATGACTTGAAATCTCATTCGTTCTTTTAATATGTGTGTTGAGTGCCACAAAGTCACGCTTGAACTTTTACTCATAATTTGTTGATTTCCACCATTTAGGGATATACTCAGAAATAAAAAAAAACCTCCCCGGCGGGGAATCGAACCCCTGTCTCCCGCGTGACAGGCGGGGATACTGACCACTATACTACCGAGGACCCGAAACCTTAACCCAAAAGAACAGGTAATATAATGAGTAAAAAATACATATGGTCAAGTATACGTACATACGTACGTACACTTATACGTAAATGTTTATGTCTATGTCTATGTGAGTACCCTGCAAGCCACCTTTCGTGGTTTTTTCCCGAAAGAATTATTATATTGGTTGAGACACACTGGAAATGATGGAAGGGAAAATATTGCTTTGGGAGAATGTGAGTGGAGGAGAGGAAGATAGAGTATAGTTGATTGAATCTGGTGAATGAGATGAAGAGTTGTATGTTGTTCAAAGAATGTAAGGACTAGAAGATGTATGGGTGTGTCACATGCGTGTGGTGTATTCAAGCATATGGAATTTAGGAGTATTTTGAATAAACGACGTTTTTAGAGTGCTTATCTCGAAAGGAAAAAGCAGTATTAATATGTACGTATGCGTAAGTAGGTAAATAGAATGGCAGTACTCCAGTAAACGACTGTGGAGTTACAACTAGGCTAATCATAGATCGCACGTGCCTCTAGATCCTTCACTACTTATCTCCTTTCCCCCAAACTCTCCCAACAAATTCGCGGTCACATCGCAGAGTACCCCCGAAGCGTCTCACGACGTAGTACACCCCCGCAAGAAGCATTCGGCACCCTCTGCGAAACCACCACCCGAAACCTCTTCTCCTCGTAAGGGTCCTCTGCAGCCGGCGGCACAAAATGCCAGCGTGCGCATCAATCTTCCATTGAAAACCCGCAAACGATGTCACCAAGTCCGCCACGTTTTTTGTCGAGTATTTCTCACTCTACGCCGCCTCCACTTTTCTCCATCTCTCTCCCCATTTTCTCTCCCATGAGCGAGTGTTCTTGTTAACCCTCTCCCTCAGAATCCTCGCCCTTCTCTTTCAAATCACCCGTCCTTTGACGTCTGGCGGAGAGTGAGTAAAAAACAAAAGATAATACCCCCTGAAGGTAAAAGATGGAGCGAATCGAATACAGCATAGATGCATGAGTCGATAATAATGTTAGATGACAGAGACACTACTGATTCGGGACTAATCTAAACATTAACTCATGTTAACCCTTAACTCTTTTTTTCTTCATTGGGCGATAAGAAAGTGGCTTTAATGGCTTGGGAAACGGAACTACACCATGATTGCAATGGAAGAACATTAATAATTTTATTATTTCCAATATCATATATGGGTCATTCCACGCCAAACCGGACAAAAAAAAGCATGACCATTTCTGATTTTCTTTAAACTCCATTATAATGTTCATACTGACTATAGAAGCACGTTTGCCATTTCCTAGACCAATAGTTCGAATAGTTACAATATGGTGGCTTGTCAAAATTTGGAAAAAAATGCGGAAATCGGCGCGCGCGCTCTCGGTCAAACTCCCGTTTCTCAAAGATTTTAGAAGTTACAGAGCATTGCATACACTCATTTTAAAGATCTAGAACACAGCTTTCATTTAATATGAAACTCAATTACATTTCTACGAAACAATGTTTTCTTTTACGCAAATTAACTTTTAAAAGTGATTTTAAACTAAAAAAAGCCACCTCGTTTGCTCTGAAAAAAATCTCACCGAAATGAACAACAAACGTTCTTTGAATGTTGAAAATATAAAAGTGGAACTCAAACGGAATGTTATATTAAAAAAATATTATTTACCTCGATGTCAGGGCGTAGCGCCGCTCGCTTCCTAACAGACGCTTACTACACCGGTACTCCGTCCCTCCTATCCGTCAATGGGTATCCACATCTAGCAGTGAAATATCCAGTAACCTCTTTGCGTCACAGTTTATGTCATGTTTTCTTTCACAGATTAGCAAAACCGTACAGGAAATGTGTTGTATATTCTGGAGTATATCCTTATCGTATACCCTACCTCCATACCCTTCTATGAGAATCTAATATACTTCTCCATAGTTGTCCATATCATCGGTAGCCTTAAAATGAACCACATCTACAGGAAGCTCTTATTTAGACACACACTGTTACTTAGTTATTTTAAAAAGAAAACAGCTTCGCATATATCTTCGTTTTTGATACGGGAATGAAAGAGTGATAATTATTTGTACCAGGGATCTGTTTAGCCGTTGCAAAGCGATTCTTTAGAAACATAGTCTCTTCTGCATAATCAATTCGGCGAAGAAGTGAACTTTGATGCTATGTAAATTTTCGGACGCCCATAAAAATAGTTCATTCGGTGTAGAGATTTGATTGTCTAACCTTCGAAGACTTGCCTTAGCTGCCAGTCCTTTCTGCGTGCCACCTATTCCATCCATATGACGTGGCAAAGAAATGCCACTCCGCTGTGATTCCAATATCTTCTTCGTGGTAGGGCAGATTTATGAATTTCTTTTTGTTTTTATATTGAGAACTAGCTCCATCCGAAAAGTATATAATTTTATAAATATATAAACCTCTTCCTTCAGGAATTAAATCAAGTTGCGCTGGAACAAATGGACAGCTATTGTGTCATGTTTTAAGCTCTCGGAAATAGCAACAAAGCTCTAGCTCTCAACAACGAAGTCACTTCTACAATATACTACAAATGGGAGCAATGTCGCTTGCGTGTTATTCCAATGAACTCCTTGGATTGCATCCTGCAACTCAAAGGAATAATTCTCAGAAAAATCTAAAATGACCAAACACTCTGAGGGCTGTAAATTTTCCTTCCTGTATTTTAGGTAAGAAGATTGTTCACTTGCTATGAATGAATTTTTCGGGAGCTTTTCAATAGAGTTGGAAAATTTCTCGATTCGAAAATATGTACGACATTTGTAGGATTTTCCTTTTCGCAGTCGGATAGAAACCTAACGAAACGAGGCAATCATTTAACTTTGTTACGACTTCAATTCTATCTAACTCCGAAGACTCATTTTCACTATCGATGGTATTTCTAGTATGATACGTCCCTAATATTTGCCTCATGTTCACACTCACTCCTAACTGGTAACTTGGGAATTTTTTACCTACAGGCATCTCAGATTCTAAGTCCTTTATCAGAGGCTAGTACCGTTTTCCCCACTTTAGTAAGCACTCATGAAAGCACACGATGTAATTTCTTTTATAAAATTAAATTAGAAACAATGGTCCTACGAAATTGAGACAAGTATCACGAGAAAGGAAAATAAGCATAGAATCTTATTTTAGTCCTGAATCATTCATATAAATTCGAAATTGCGAGAACTTTGATAAAATATACGGAAAATTCGTAATTTTTTTGAGAAGTAAACAACCTATCCCTTTGACTACCAAAGCAATCGTTGAACATTTATTTCCTTAGTTACCTCATATCAATACACGAGGATAATCGGTTTATATACTTTTCCATATGAAATGTACGTAAAATAGGTTTTCGTTACCTGCAGAGGTTGTTTCTTTTGCAAAATTTAATTAGAAACAATGATCCTACGATATCAAGAGAATTGTCACAACAAAGGAAAATTATCATAGAATCTTATTTTAGTCGTGAATCATTCACATACATTCGAAATTGCGAGAACTTTGATTAAATATACGACAAATATTCTGGAAATAAACAATCCATCCCTTTGACGACCAAGGGAATTGTTGAACATTGATTTCATGAGATATCCCATATTAATGCATGGGGATAATCAGTTAGTATAGGTACTTTTTCATAAGAAATATTAGTAAAATAGGTTTTCGTTACTTGCAGAGGTTTTTACTTTTACAAAATTAAATTAGAAATAATGGTCCTACGAAATCAAGAGAAGTATCTAAAGAAAGGAAAATGATCGTAGATTCTTATTTTAGTCGTGAATTATTGATATACATAGATCCGAAATTTCATATATTTTGATAAGACAGACTGATATTTCGTAAAATACTTGGGAAATAAGCAACCGATCCCTTTGACGACTAAGGCCATTGTTGAATGTTGATTTCATGAATTATCCCATATAAGTGCACCGGGATAATCAGTTCTTATAACTTTTATAAGAAATTTACGCAAATAAGACTTTCACGACTTGAAAACAGTAGAATAAATATTATAAATAATGTTAAGAAATATATTGAGTTATTATGATCTTACCGGAGAACTTTTTTGTGCTTAGGAGGACCAGATATATACGATAATAGATATATTTTTAAACAAAATTAAGTCCCGCCATGATTGACGGGGGCGTTTACTAGTTACATAATAAAATGAATTGATGAATTGATCCCAACATAGCATTTGCAACGAGCAGTCAACGGGAGATACATTATAATCACTGCTGAGCACTAATGGACACTAGTTATTTCAAATTTCGCAGAAATTCAGGTAATAGAATAATTGGTTTGGTGACATTTTATAAGTATTGAGCGGTCGCTTAGGCCCCTAGCTCAGAGGTAACCACTGATGATGCTCAATTAGTCTGTAAATTGATGTTGGAAAGGAAATATCTTAGCACGGAAAAGCCGTGCGGCTGAATCCCAAAGATAAATAGGTGTGAGAAATTGCGACATGACTGGGACTCGAACCCGGGTCTCCCAATTGCCGATTCCCAAAAGTTCGACGAACTCACGGTCCTTGACTACAAATTCTCCCAAACGCCATAGAGAAATGATCTGGTGAGATAGCCCAATGAATAGAGCAACCAACCGGCAACCCGAGTTCGAGTCCCGGTTCCGTCAGACTTTTATGTATGTATGTCCGTTTCTCCTTGGGAATTTTCCAAGGTGCACGCCTTATCGTGCCAAGTCACCTAAACCCTTTTTCTAATGTGTAATCTGTAATGGGGGGGTTCTCCTTCCACCACTTTGTATTGCACTTTTCAGGAATAGAAGAAACTGAAAGGTAAGCATAGTACAGGAATGCTTTGGAGGACCACGACAAACCTACATTCGGGTTGAGGATCAATGATGGCGGACACTAGAAATTAAGAATGCTGTTGGTAACTTTTTAAAATTCAAGTGTGGACGTGCGCAAACAAACCCGAAATAAAGTTTTTGAAAAATGACTGAAAAATGGTTGGAAGATAAATTACGGACACAGAGAAGAAGATGAGAAAGGAAAGCTGAACGATCACGCGGAAAAATGTACGAGGGAAAGGAAAATGAAGAAGGGATGATTATGATGGAAGAAAGAGGAGATGACAGCGTAACGAGGAGAGGAAGGGACTCCAAAAAGGATTTGAAGCATCGACTTAGCGCCTGGATTTACAACCGTTGCGCAGACGTCAGAGTGATCGTATTCTGTGAAAAAAATGGGGATCTTTCGTCAGAAAGGCATCCTATCCGAAAAAAATGCTTCAAAAATTTCTGCTCCCGAAAGGCTTTTCCATAAAATTCTAATCGGAAGGAATAATCCCGCACCTGAATTTGGAAATGAAAGATGGATGCTGAGGTGGAGAAGATGGCACGCAGGAAATCCTAGAGGACGCTTAGGGCACCCTCATTTGTTTTTCACGCTCCTTCCTGCGCGAGGATTTGCAGAACTTAGAAAGATAAGTTAATCTCCTTTTGTCAAAGCGCAGATAGCTCGTCATTATTGGTTGACCGTGCGAGAAATTCCGGTTAGCAGAATACAAGAAGTAAGTTTTGTGTTTGCTGTAAAAGCCTCCCAACTCGTTTCAGAAAAATTCTCCCCTTCAGCGGAAAGGATGTATTTTAAAATAAGTATGGGTTTGACTTATAAGTCAATTGGAGCACATACAAAATAAGATAAGCGGATCATCAATCATGATGATTAACATAAAGAGAAACAATCTAATTTAATAAAAACTAGCCTAGCTGATTTGTTATCATTTAAATTATGGATATATATTTAATTGTAGAAATTAAATTGTAGATATTTTTCTGGAAAGTTGATTGCAACTTTGACAGAATCATCTATGTGGTCTAAAAGAAAGATTGAACACTGAGAAATAAAATGTATTCAAAAGTGAAATGTTATGAAACGTGGATTAGCATTTTCATTATCTAGCCAAGGAGGAAAGTTTTTCATTTCTGCTAGTTTTTATTTAAGCACCAAAGTCTAAGCTTCAAAAATGTTTTATGATTTATCATAACAACCATGATAATGTTGCTTTGTGGAAACTGAAAACAATTTTTAACAAACAATGAGGAAATGCCTACCAGCGCGGGTTAGAGGTTCTCCCCGGGTGGTTACGCTTTCCAAGGATATTATTCCCAACGTGTATTTCAGCAACTAAGTTACCATCTTCAGGGATGAAAGAAACTCATTCTTGAAAGTATGCAGTAACTAGATGAACTCACACCCTCAAGATAACTACCAAAATACGGGAACAATACCCTTGCAAAGCATAGTCGTGGAAAACCCTAATTCCCTGGCAGGCTGGAATTTCTTCACGGTTTTTGTCCTTGCAAATGATGGCTTATTCTTGCTTTTTGAGCTATAATGTTTTAACATAGCTGTGTTAGTTTTTTCCATATAAACACTCTAAATTTATTATATTGATGTATTTCCTTAAAATTTTCGAAAGCGTTTTGAAGGTTGTTAAGTAAAATATCCGCGGGACAAATTCAGTGAGACACTCAACAAATGGCAAGCTCTGACATCCAGTACCTAATTAAAGAAAACCCGGTTTGCAGGAACTATAACTAGGGACTTGGATTTGTGGGCAAGTACATTAACTATAACGCCACTGAGATCGACAAAAAAATTGTCAGGTGTGGGGTTCGAACCCACGCTCCCATATGGGAACCAGAACTTAAGTCTGGCGCCTTAGACCGCTCGGCCAACCTGACCTGGTTTGTTATACGTGAAACTAAAATTTACATACAAATTTTAAAATAAATAAATTTTCAGTATAAATTTTAGAGGCAGCAAAATTGAGCTACTGCACCAAATATGCCTGCTTCGAAATATTTCCCATTATAAAGCGTTTTTCATATCTTCTTTAAATTAATCACACCAAAACCATTAATTACGATTGCATTTCATTAAAATTTCACGAACTCTACCTCACAAATTTCATAATTTATATGGGTAACGTAATTGCGAGGCGGAAAGAGGAAAGGTTGAATCGGTTATTGTAACGAGTCATTTCCGAGGACAAAATAAACTTCGGGTGGAACATGCGACAAGTCCCATTGGGTTTGTCATGAAAGCTTTTATAAAATCGTTTTAACAGCGCGATTCCAATGGAAATTTCACTCTGTCGTTCAGCTCCCTCGCACTGATTATTTACACGTTTTGATTTCCACGTTAAGCGAAAACGTAAATGCACCTGGAATTCAATGGATAGGGAAAACCTTATTATCGATTGCTTTAGCAATATTCTTCCCATTCCTCTTGTTCCCATTATATTCAAACCCACCAATTACTAGCGGATGGATTTACAGAATGTGTAATTACTCTAAAATAGTTTTTATAATTTGATTAATTTCCCTTTGCTACGCTGTATTTTAATGAAAAATTACGATTCGGTGGATTTCTCAGAAAGGATAACCGAAAACAGGCCACGGAAAGGGTCAAATCGTATCTTGAATTACATTAACTGTGAGAATAATTTCGTAATTTAAGGCAACCAAAGGTTTCGTGCATTTTTTTTTCGAAATAAATATTCCTTAATATATTTCCTACGTCAAAAGATAAATGTCTTTCATCATTCAATGGTCATACATTAAGTTACATTGGTAACAGATAAATTAGATATTGATATATTTTTATTGACCGGAACCGTTCGGAATAATACATTTCTACTGTGGAACATACAAAGTTTTGTCTCTTCAATCTTGGCTTGGCGTTCCACTGAGTCCTGCCGTCATATATTAATCTTAATGATACTTTTTCCGACTAAAGGAATATAATATAAACTCGCATCTACGCATTTCAATTAATTCAATTTTTAACTGATTTGACCCAAAAAATTCGGAATATCATGAGAGCCACAAAAAAGCATATTATATTGAAGGAGTTTCAACAACTACGGACCGCTATTTTTCAGCGAATACGTCTCAGATAACCTATGTTTTAACCTAATTTATAATAAATAACCTAATTGTTATTAATATCCTAATTAATAAAATTAATAATCTACGCGTAATAATGAATTATAAATGTGACTAGTTTCCGTATAATTTTTCTAAATAGTTAATCTTTCAGTGAAAAATCCCCGCATAAATATATTGTATCTCTTCAGTGCTCCGTAGTTCCTCAAGGGTTGATAAACAGTGCCATGGACTATGATTCGAGAGTTGGTCAAAAAGTAATATCCCGGTTTTTTTCCAGCCAAAACAATGCTAGTAATTCGAAATTGTAGGTCATATTCTTTTATGTTTCCCGCATTTATTTGCATAGCTTCAGTTTTTTCCTGCAGATAGTATTGCTGTAGAAAACATTCAAAGTGGAGTCTGACCGTGATAAACGTTACAGAAAACGTGCTGTGAATGAATTTCTGTGTGTAGATAAAGGAACGGTACGAAAAATTCACAATCGTATGTGCAAAGTCTACGGAACATCTACAGTCGACAGGAGTAAAGTTGGGTATGGAGGGTGAGTGAATCAGGAGGTTGAAAGTGAAAACCTGGGTCCATAACCAGGACGAGGACAGGTCCCGACAGGGCATGCATGCCCTAGTGAATCGCTGGAAGAAGGCAATAGAACTTAAAGGATTGCTGAAAAATATATTGAGTAAGTAAGACATCATTCTTTCACTTGTGTAAATTTCATTTTTGTAGAATGTATAGATTTTGAGAAAAGCATGTGAGGCACAACTTTCTGATCGTCACCCGTAACATCACTATTATATTTTGAATTATTACCCAAATATTTCCTATTTTGATATCCACCGCATCATCTCGTGAATTTACAGCGGCCTTTATCTTTAGGTGTTTTCAAAGCTGTGATTATCTTTTCAGATTTAACTCGGGATTCTCATGTCCGCGAATCAGTCTTTAAGAACCTCTAAAGTTTCCTTGAAATATCTCTATTCGTGTAAATTTTAATAAAATATTCAATTCATCAGGCCTAGAGATAGATCGGAGATAAAATAACTCCTGGTGGAACTCCCCCATGATGATACCGTATAGTAAAAACATTTGATGAGTTTCACAAAAGAATTTTTATTCTTATCCATCAA
>KZ308260.1:477835-489806 GCA_000376725.2 Ladona fulva
AGCCTCCGTGGCGCAATCGGCTAGCGCGTTCGGCTGTTAACCGAAAGGTTGGTGGTTCGAACCCACCCGGGGGCGTTTCTCTTTTATTCTCTATCCGAAGCATACTGTATTTCATGATTATGTAATTATCACATATGCAAAAGATTTGCAAGGCTTGCGGCTTTCTTTTAAATTTACTAAGAATTCAACAGAAAAGCCTTCTATGGAAGCATTGAACATTTCCTAAAATATTAAGCTTAATGCTGGAGAAGTTACTGTAACATTAATTTTTCTGCCTTCAACAGAGAGTGTATCTTCGCAAACATTCTTTTCTGAATCGGGAGATTACGGAATGGAAGAAGTTTTTGTACTCTTCCACCATTTCAACATTGCATTTTTAAATAGAATTAAAATTGTAAATTTTCAAAAATATTATTTCAACACTAATATAAATTCAAATGCTATAATTTACATTTTGAAAAAGCAAGGAGACATAGCTCAGTGGTAGAGCATTCGACTGCTAGAACGAGAGGTCACCGGTTCAAACCCGGTTGCCCCCTTTCCTTTTCTGCAACTTATTATTCTGCAAGCGAAATTTCAAGATTCTAAGATGAAACATTTTTTGTTTCGATAATTTTTCACCCCACGTGTTTAAGCGCCTCGTACTATGTTTCCGCTGTCATTCAGAATTTCGAGGCAATATCAACTTTTAATGATCGGACTTCGTAATACACAATAAAAGGTAAAGGAATGATCCTCTTTCCCTTATCCATAACAATAAATTAGATAAATAGTATTTCAATTATTAAAATTTTACTGCTTTCACCAACATGTTAATGCACGAATTTCCAAATGACTCAGCTGTGACGACTTTTCTTGTCAATAATTTACATAGATTTACTGCCATCGTATCTTGCCTTGGATATGTCATTTGGATGGTATAGATTTTCAGAACTTATTTTCTTTTCCCTTAGAATTTTAATTTGGCTTCATAAGTAAAACATCTGAAAAGTCACAATATAGACCTTTGTCATCATTTGGATACGATGGATTTACATTACAAGACTACCCTTCTCTGTTGGTTTCTTTTACGGTGAACTTCAGCAGACTACTAACGCCTCCGTGGCGCAATCGGCTAGCGCGTTCGGCTGTTAACCGAAAGGTTGGTGGTTCGAGCCCACCCGGGGGCGATTTTTATCAGTTGCGTTCTAGCTGTGGTAGAGAGCAAACGTGTTTCTGCGAATCGGCTTCGAACGTGTTTCCTCCCTTGCGGGAGTTTTGCCCCTTTTAGGGCGGAAAGTTATCTCTTATATTTTGTGTGTGAGTTTTCAACATAGTTTGCAATGGAGAGAGTAAATACAATAGGTATTAATTTTGAAAAGCTTTCTGTGAGGCCTTCTCCTCTACAGATACATAAGTTTATTGTGAATCAATTAAAATTATCGTTGAACCAGATATTCGGAATTCAGATGATGCCGATGTTAAACTCTGTGTTTGTGAAGTTAAATAGTGCGGAATATTTTGAGAAAGTTTTGGATAACAATGGTGGTGAAATGAAGTTTATAAGTGAAAACGGCGAGGAAGGTGTTGTGACTGTCGAATCTGCTACCGGGAGAAGAGTGACAGTAAAGATTCTACATGTACCATTCGAATTAGGAATGGATGCTATTGTGGATGAATTGAAAAATTACGGGAAAGTGCTAAAATGTGAATATAATTCGTGGGGAGGAGAAGAATTCATTCCAGTTAGAACAGGAACGAGGTCTGTTAAAATGGAACTAAAAAAACCAATTCCCTCCTATATTTATATCAGTGGAGTGCGAGCGACCATATGGTATCATGGTCAGTTGTTAACATGTTCCGTTTGTGGTTCCTCAGATCATCTGAGGAAGAATTGTCGTAGATCTGGCTTTCCCCCCCTGGGAAGGCGATATGCTGACATTGTAGAAGGTTCGAGAAGTGCGATAGATGACGATTTCCCAGCCCTTCCCTCTGACAAGGGATCAAATGGGTATCCAAGCGGGTCGAATCCTGTTGGTAGAGACGACAAAAATGTTTCGAAGGTGNTGGAGAAGTTACTGTAACATTAATTTTTCTGCCTTCAACAGAGAGTGTATCTTCGCAAACATTCTTTTCTGAATCGGGAGATTACGGAATGGAAGAAGTTTTTGTACTCTTCCACCATTTCAACATTGCATTTTTAAATAGAATTAAAATTGTAAATTTTCAAAAATATTATTTCAACACTAATATAAATTCAAATGCTATAATTTACATTTTGAAAAAGCAAGGAGACATAGCTCAGTGGTAGAGCATTCGACTGCTAGAACGAGAGGTCACCGGTTCAAACCCGGTTGCCCCCTTTCCTTTTCTGCAACTTATTATTCTGCAAGCGAAATTTCAAGATTCTAAGATGAAACATTTTTTGTTTCAATAATTTTTCACCCCACGTGTTTAAGCGCCTCGTACTATGTTTCCGCTGTCATTCAGAATTTCGAGGCAATATCAACCTTTAATGATCGGACTTCGTAATACACAATAAAAGGTAAAGGAATGATCCTCTTTCCCTTATCCATAACAATAAATTAGATAAATAGTATTTCAATTATTAAAATTTTACTGCTTTCACCAACATGTTAATGCACGAATTTCCAAATGACTCAGCTGTGACGACTTTTCTTGTCAATAATTTACATACGAGTAGATTTACTGCCATCGTATATTGCCTTGGATATGTCATTTGGATGGTATAGATTTTCAGAACTTATTTTCTTTTCCCTTAGAATTTTAATTTGGCTTCATAAGTAAAACATCTGAAAAGTCACAATATAGACCTTTGTCATCATTTGGATACGATGGATTTACATTACAAGACTACCCTTCTCTGTTGGTTTCTTTTACGGTGAACTTCAGCAGACTACTAACGCCTCCGTGGCGCAATCGGCTAGCGCGTTCGGCTGTTAACCGAAAGGTTGGTGGTTCGAGCCCACCCGGGGGCGTGTCTTTTGTTCTCTCACCGAAACAATCCGGCAATTCTTTTACGAATGACCGTGGTTAATAGAATCTACTAATTCGGCCTCGACTTTGTGGTGGTTCTCCATTATTAATAATAAAGAAAGAACACTTCTACCTTTACCACCATAATGGTAACGGTATAAGTGTTCTTTCTTTATTATTTATGACCGTGGTAATTTTCTTTGCCCGAAATAAAGATATATTTCCATGGTGTCGATAAATGTCCAAAGGATTAACTGGATCTATTCGAATCATTTGGCAGCGTTATTTACCAGTTTCCTTGTTTCAGTGACTATTCGCCATCATGGGGCATTCCCTGATCATGACCTACAAAATAAATCTGTGGGTACAGCGAAACTTTTTAAGTATATTTTTCTGAATATGACTAATATGAAAAACATTCTCCAACGAGATTATTATTTCAGTCATGTGTGTCTACATAACGATCACATCTGCCTCCGTGGCGCAATCGGCTAGCGCGTTCGGCTGTTAACCGAAAGGTTGGTGGTTCGAGCCCACCCGGGGGCGATTAATTTTGTACCATCCGTGGTAATAATTTTTCAATGGAGAATATTCTACTCTTCATCTTGATGCTGCATAACGCTGTGCAAATGCTATTTAGGAAATATTTCTTTGCTAAAACTATTCCAAACGATAACTATCCTGAAAACTGGAATTGTTAATAATGATTAATTGAAATTCCGGCGGTATTTCTTTCTGTGTGGATAGATCCCTCTATTTGACTGATTTAGCTTTAATACGCTTAATGTACGTAAATGATCCATTATAATAAGAATGTTAGTATTATTTCTCAGATTCTCAATTATTCACTCAATGGCCCTAAAATGGGTTTATGTATCTTAGAGATGGGGCAATGGACAATTGAACCCTTCAGTGGACATCATTTAGGAAAATTCAACCTTAATTCAAGGCCTCCGTGGCGTAATTGGTTAGCGCGTTCGGCTGTTAACCGAAAGGTTGGTGGTGGTGGGTATTGTTTTAGTTCATTTTTCTTAATATGACTAATATGAAAAACATTCCTCTACGAGAATATTATTTCAGCCATGTGTGTCCTAGCTTACGTACACATCCGCCTCCGTGGCGCAATCGGCTAGCGCGTTCGGCTGTTAACCGAAAGGTTGGTGGTTCGAGCCCACCCGGGGGCGTGTCTTTTGTTCTCTCACCGAAACAATCCGGCAATTCTTTTACGAATGACCGTGGTTAATAGAATCTACTAATTCGGCCTCGACTTTGTGGTGGTTCTCCATTATTAATAATAAAGAAAGAACACTTCTACCTTTACCACCATAATGGTAACGGTATAAGTGTTCTTTCTTTATTATTTATGACCGTGGTAATTTTCTTTGCCCGAAATAAAGATATATTTCCATGGTGTCGATAAATGTCCAAAGGATTAACTGGATCTATTCGAATCATTTGGCAGCGTTATTTACCANCTGAATACAGGAGTTGCACGGGACGATAAATTAATATATTCTTATGACATGCGTAATAACTCGATCATTGTAATATGCGGGATGGCAATTAAATAAGCAAACTTACATTACATAAAATACCCGTATGGGTGAATACCGTTGTTGACACTTTCAACGTGATTCTCTTGGTAATCCAAATGTCAATTCCACTCATAGGCAATTACAGTAATAGATTTCCTTTTTACCCTTAGAGTTGCAGTCGTATTGATGCTTTTAGGGAAAGGAATATCTTCCTTGTAGGGTAAAGATACGCCATTGTGAAACAAGTTCAGACGATAAAAGTGTGTGATCTATCCAACCTACCCTGGCCAGTGTTTCGCGTGTCTCATATTTTACAGACTTAGATAATCTACATCTACAATTATATAAATACCTTGCAATTCGCTTTTTGGCGTGTAGCAGAGGGTATAAATACCGAGCGTTCGGTTTACCTCCTTATCTTATTATTGTCGCGTATCGTTCGCGGAAAGAATGAGTCCTTAAAACGACTTGTCCTCGCATTTATCTGTTTTATTTGACGTTCATTGTCGGAGTAGCAGTTAATGTGAATTAAAAAGTAGCAGTAAAATAAAAGAAAGCAGTTAAAAAGCTAATAGACACACCCTGTACGTATAGCATTAATTCAAGAATTTAAATACCCATTTAAACTGATCACTAGAAGGAAGATAAAATTGATCAAACTAAATAAAGGTACACGCTACAGAGAAGGACACAGCCAAAAACCATTGGATCATTATGCATGGGAGGGACCCGCGGTGAATAAAAACAAACCCCCGGATCAAAACTCTTCGGCCGATAAGAAACGACGCGTTCTGAGGGTATTTACGGAGTCTGACGCCAGAAGTGAGGGAGGAATCGTCTTTGAGTGACGAAGGGAGGAAGAGAATGGGATGTAGGAAGGGAGATAGGGAGAAGAGAGGCGAAGGCAAAGCCTCGGACTCCAGCTTCCTCGGCGCCATTAATCAACACAGATATGACAGCGAATTTGTATGCGAGCGATATTGCACATGCCAAAGTCTATTTGATTAATATGCGATTGCAAATAGCAGCCCATTTGCCAAAGCCGAGATTAAATTTTAATGGTCTTCAGCATCCGAATTCGATCAGTTTCGGTTGCTGGGGTTTCGGGAAAAGGATGGAGAGGAGATAGCGCTGAAAGGTTTCAGTTTAGCGGGGGTTAAAAAGGGAGTTCATAGAGCAAAAGAGTATCCTTATTTCTTTTATTTATCGCGTTTTTTTCCTCGGGAGGAGAGAAAGTGAGCGGGGTAAAAAGAAGCCGTTCCGCCATAAAAAAAGGAGAGGTAAAGTTCCATATCTCGATAAAAGGGTGAAAGTTTTAGGTTGGCATAAACTCTTCGTCTAGCTCCTTGAGGACATAAAAGGGAGGATTGGCGAAGGAGGAAACGGGTGAGATTTTTGAGAGGAAAGTTGGGGAAAGGGTCGGATGGGAGAAAAAATGGGTGGATGGGAGATATGCTCGGAAAGTGGTGTCCGTGGTTGAGGACAATATTCGGCGGTTATTATTAGTATCTATTATTACGCAGAGAAAGAAACGTAAGCCTTATTCTGAAATAGGGAACTCCGCTGCTGTCAGGGCACTTGCGGTCCTTCTCGTTGCTAGAATGCGTAAAATGTACATATTCTCCATTAATTTATTTAGCTGTCAAATTGCTTTATTGCATAATTTGATATAAGGCTATAAATATAGGTTTAATATGCAATAATGTGTAATATACGAGCTGCCCGATATTTTCCTATACGGTCCTCCAATATAAGGTGGTGCTTATTCCATGCGACATTCTATCCTTTGATTAACACCCTATTGTAGATGCTCGTTTTTCCAAACTAATATCCCATTGAATTCATTTCTAAAATATTCCTGAAATAATATTGAACATAAGTTATTTGAAAGCAGTTAACCCTACTAAATACACCCCACTAAACACTTTGTAACTACCAGAGATATGTTTCTTCAATCCTGTGGAAGAAAATAAGTATTTTTGTCTTATTTAGTATGGCTCCCTTCCACAAAGTTGAGCTGGATCACATCACTTAACTCCGTTCAGTTTGTCATTTTCAGTTTAATTTTTAGATAAATGTTAATTACACCAATGCTACAAATGTTTATAAACACTTACTTTTAAATCATTAACAATTTTTAATTTTTAAGCAAATGGTTAATAATTCTTATGAAATAAAATGTATCTTAAAATTTGAAAAATAGTGCACTTGTACTTAACGGGAAAGAGGGTAATAATAGCTAATAAAAGTGCAGATACAGGAGGGAATGAGTAAAATATTTCATCGAAGCACAGTTGCATATATTAATTGGAAACAATCCCTCTACTTGCCTCAAAACACAAATAAATAAAATAAAATAAAATACTGAAATATCATTTTTTTAATTACTTAACTCCGCATCTGAAAGAAATACAGATATTCCGGATAAAAGGGGCTTCCGTAAAAAATGGTCGGTCAAATGTAGTGCCGGTCAATCAGACCTGTTCTTCGAGGCGCAGCTTCTCGATCGTTGGTTTCCGTCGTTGTTGATTCGAGTCCAGCTCAGAAATAACGAACGTGATCTTTGGTCAATAGCTAACCTTGAATTAGTAAAAAAGAGTGCNATATAAAATTTTATAAGTTGTATAGCCCAAAAAGTATTTATTCACGAAACTTCCAAATAGGTGCTAAAGCTAGACAGAGCGGTATCACGATGTTTTATGCAACAAGTTTTTCCTTTTGAAATAAAAAGTTAGGGTTTTATTCATCCATTACGCAACTCCAACAAAAAATCTGAAGGTCAAAAAATCTTGCTGATAATAAAAAACATTTTCCTTTCGGCTGTTAAATATTCCTGTTTTTTTCATTTACCTTACCTCTGAGAGATACGCTAATAAAGTCACGTACTCAGAGTTATTCAATAAGCTCACGCGGAAAGTTTTATACAATTCTTTGAATAAAAAATTATTATTGTATAATAAAAGGTAAATGGATTAAATTGCGGTTTCTTTCCTCATATTATAAAATCTAAAGCGGATGCATAGATTTATGGCTCCAGAGCTTATAATTTTATCTCTCAGACCAATATCGATTTATAACTTAATGGGAAAAATAGATTGAAAATTATTTTACGAAATTTTATTCGAAGAACGGTCCTAGCACCAATAAAACGCTGGAAGTAGTAGTTCCTATAAAAAATCCATGAGGTGATGTTACGTGATGATTTGGATGTAAAGTGCGTTAGCAGCAAGCTGTAATATTTAACATAATCAAAGTATTATTAGAAGGGGCGATTATACGTACTAATAATAGCATATTTTTCGATATGTAGGCAATATGCTCACCACCTTGAAGTACGGAAGGCTGTAGATTCAGATTCATAGTTGTAGATTTTCGGATTATGTTAAAAAATTCGTAAGTTTTCTTGCAGGAAAAAAAACTTTTTCAACCAATTTTTATCTTTATAAGCATATGACATATCAATTTACTATTTGAGAAGTTATTAATAATTATATTTTCGCATAAAGGAATATATGGTCCTATACGAATAATATCGTTTATCCGTCCAACTGACGTTTATTCTTCGAATGAGAACCTTGTTTCAACAACTAGACTCCATTTAATTTGACATAATTTCTTACAACTACGTTCATCTGTAGGCGAAAATAAATTTCTGTAAGATTAGACAGCTGTTACTTAGCAATCAACCAGGGGTTGATTGCTAAGTTACTTTATAAGTTGCAATGCTTCGATTTTTATATGTGGTCAAAAGATATAGAGCTGAAGAAATCCGAAATTCTCGATAAATATAGGGCATTGGAAAGATAGGTTGCACAGAATTGGAAATGTTAGGGCAGCTGTTTACTTGCAGAGCTCTGGGGAAAAACTAGAAGCAACCATTTTATGTAACTTGATTTAAATCGTTAAAAGTATATAATAATCGATTTAAAATCGTTGAATCATAAATTCAAAATGAATGTCATGGTAAAATATACATTTTTAGATATTAGACATCTTTATTTCAGGGGAAAATCTTCTGCGCACTGAAGATTATTTAACAGAAAATTCCCTATTATTTCAAGAATGTTTATTTAAAATCGAACTGCACGAAGGAATCATAAAGTCAAAATTATTTTCAAGTCGAAAGAACTTCTCCTACCACAATTCAATAATCAGATTCTGTCTGTTCCAAAATTAGACGAACGATAAGGACATCATCGTGATCGACTTCTCAATATAATCGGAATATCTATTAGTGATTCTTGTTTGGCCACGGGCGATATCTTCTGATAATGGAAAGAAATTCTCCAAATGCGAACTATCAGCACATAAATTGGAAAAGAAAATTATGAATGAGATAAGCAATTGATACGGCGGGCAGAGAATTAAACTGATAAACCATTCTGAGATATTTTGACAGTAAGATAAATAAATGATTTCTGTTTCAATGATATCTCACTGAATAAATGGAGATTAAAATCATTGATGCTATCTATATTTAATGTCATCGATTTGTGTTTAGGAACTACTGAACGGAAACAGTATTTCTTATATCCAATGATTGCCAATGTTTTTTGGGTACCATTGTTCTCATTATTTTCATCATACTTAACATTGAGAATCTCATTTGACCTTTTGATTAGCTCATTAAATAATTCTCCCTCCAAATCTTTGTAAATATTAGTACATTATTTTATAATGATGGCTTTCCAAATTGAGAATTTAAAAAATTAGGACTTCAGTGTCGACTTGTGAGACCTCTAGTTCTTGGTCTATAAGGGAAAGACAGCAATTGAAACGCTCACTCAAGAATATTTTTTTTGGATTACAGTACATAATATTNTTTTACGTGAATGAGCTAGCATTAATGGTAGAAACCGTAAAGTTATATATAATATTAAGTTATATTTCAATTATGGCTAATTCTACACACTATAGCATTACATGTTATTACATTGGGACTTAAAAATTAGGACTTGTGTATCGACTTGTGAGACCTCTAGTTCTTGGTCTATAAGGGAAAGACAGCAATTGAAACGCTCACTCGAGAATATTTTTTTTGGATTACAGTATATAATATTTTATTTTTGTATATTATAGGGGATGCAATTGAACTATTTGTAGAAAATTTGGTTCGTATATTTTTATAAATAAGGCTGTCTTATAATAAATTCTAATCCAATCTTATAAGCATTTGTATCTATAACAAACTACTAAAAGTTATCTGTGGTTCATAGATACTCTAAGGCAAATTATGGACAGTACAGAGGTAATTCTACAATTTTCACGCTCCTTACTTGCAGCTTTTGTCAATGCCGGAAAAATAGCCAAACTACCCTTTTCACAAATAAGATTGTTGCTTACCCCTCGCACAAAGTGATTGATACTCGATTACAATGGATCGTTACCTTTGCCTTTATCTGAAGTTAGTCACTGTTCGTCAGTATTCTAAAGCTTTGCTTATACCCAGGGGGCGGATTTAAGGCTCAAAGCGCTATGATCAGACCGAGACCCCCGTTAGGAATCAGCTCCCTTTAAAAGCACCCTTTTTTATCATAACGTACTTAAAAGTTCTGTACCTCATAGAAATCTGTCTTATCTCTGAGGGTAGAATAAGAAAAATAATTAACTATGAGTGGTATTGCCATTAATTACAATGGGTAATTGATGCCCTTAACATAAATACATATTACGTAATATATTTCATAAAAATGCAATGCAGAGTTGCTCTGCAAATAAAATTTTCTACTAATGAAAAAATATAGTCCTGCCACCATTACTTAATGAATGAAATACGATTCATTTGTCTTTTGGTAGGAGAAAGAGAAAAATTTATCTTTTCTTTACTTTTGTCTCTGTCGTGTTCATGTCTGTGATGATATGAAAGCTACTGAGGTATGACTTATGCTGACTAATGGCATTTATTAACGTTTCTCCTTATGAAATGTTACGAAAAGTGTTACTCGTAGAGTCATTGCGCTTAACTAACGTGTGCTTGTTCTGCTTATAGCAATCTGGCTCAGTGAAAAAAGCAAGGGCAAACTACCTCACTCCTCATCTTGATTAGTAAGCCCCATTTCCCTATCCTAGCTATTCGTAATTGATGGTGGAGGGGATGAGGTCCCAATCGGTCTTTGGGCTGAATACTTTACAGACTGTGAAAAAAGAACCAAGAAACCGTCCGCCGTGTCTCTATAAAAGTTTGGAAAAGTATTTTGTATATGTTCCTAAGCATAATCTAATTGAGTCCTGTTTGATGAAACCCTCAGCTAACGCCTAGTGTACCTAGGGTATAATTTATTCCCTAATATTCCAGAATCTTTTTCTCGACTTTATATAAAATGATGAACGAATACAGGCTAAAATTATATAACTGTGGGTTACGTGGTTTGTTTTATTAATGACCAAGGTATTTTAAAGTAACATTTCATTCGAATGCATAGGGAGAAAACACCCATAACGGATTCAATAATCGCGTAATATTCATAACAAAAGGTTACATTAACAGTATAACTTAGCTCATTTGGAAAATAAAAATAGTATATATAGTCAACAAATGTTATATCTGCATCTTATTATAATTAGAGGTTTAAAAACACTCCGTATCCGTCTTTCGGCAAGCGGAACTCGCGCTCAGAGACAAACGGGAAGCTCCGGATTACCGATTTCTGGGAAGCCCAATGATCATTCCGGAAGCAATCACTTCCTTTGTGGAGACCCCCCGAGGATGGAAACCTTGCTTCCGAAATGATCATTAGGCTTCCCAGAAACCGGTAATCCGGAGCTTCCCGTTTGTCTCTAAGCGCGAGTGTTTTTAAACCTCTAATTCATATACAGCCGAGTTCCAACCTTCTCTTTTTCTTACATCTTACTATTAATTAATAGCATTAATAATATTAGTGCCTTATTAGTAATTACATTATATTGGTTAAACTGGTAAAAATTTTTATTGTTTTTGGCGTCTCCTATATATACTTATATGTGTCTTTGGATGGATAAATTTATTATTATTATTATAAACCGAATCAACCACAGCAAAAAACCTCAGTGACAAAGAAAGAAGCTGCTGACCTCAATCTCATATTATAGTGTTGGACGCAGAGCTCTGTGTTAAAAAAAGCCTCGATTCAGAAGTCGAAAAACTCTCTTTGGGGCGTAGTTTATCTCACGAACGTCACTTGATAAGAGCGAGAGTGCAAGAAAGCAAAGGGGAAGAGAAAGACAAGGGATTTGGTTAAATGAAGGGGATTGAATGGAGGGCGGCGAAGAGGGGTCGTAAATTACCGGAGAATCAAAGCAAGAGGATTTGCAGCAGGGGATGAGAGAGAGCACGGACATGAATCACTGTTAGTCGGAGATAATCACGAGAAGGGGTGATGCGAAGAGAGGAAAGCGGGAGCGGGAAACAAGATAGCGAAGGTGGGGTGTAGTAATTAAAAGGGGAATAGGATAAGTCCACCCAAATATTATATATATATATA
>KZ308260.1:489815-509266 GCA_000376725.2 Ladona fulva
AAGCTTGAAAACATATATATATATATTATAATTTGGCATTTTTACCACGTGGCACCCCTGGAGAGGAACATAACATATTAAACATAGGATTGCCTGGCATTCGCTAAAGAACGGTAAGGAAAACCCTCCAAAAACATCCCGTAGACGATACATTACACTTTACATAAGATACATAAATCACAGTAAGGGATACATCATGATTAGTAAGATAAATACATCATAGTACGTTAAAAATAATTTAGAAAGTGAAAAAAATGATGATGATGATATTTTACAATGATAAGAATTTTACGTGAATGAGCTAGCATTAATGGTAGAAACCGTAAAGTTATATATAATATTAAGTTATATTTCAATTATGGCTAATTCTACACACTATAGCATTACATGTTATTACATTGGGACTTTGAAATAATGAAATTCTAATTTGCACAATTAGATTTAGGTTTATTTTTAAAAACTCTAACATTTTTTCGAATTGGATATTCTATATATATACGTGAGATGAAAAATGAACAGAAAAATAGCACGAAGATATTGCTCAAGAAAACAAAAGAACAATTACGAACCCAGAACAAGTGAGGTAAGAAAGGCACGTAACAAAGTAAAAATATACATAAAAATACTAGCATAGGATTATACAACCCCCACAAACACCGATAACAAAAATTCCAAATACGTAGTCATGCCCTTTGCTCCTACTATCACAAACAGCCTTAACAAAATTTTTACTAAGTTCGATTTAAAAGTAGTAAGTACGTATACCGAAAAATTGTCAAATCTTCTAAATAACCCAAAAGAGAAACCCCTTATTTAAACAAAACAGGAATTTACCAAGTCACTTACGAAAATTGCAACCAAACGTACATTAGACAAACAAAAAGGAAATTAGAAACAAGATTTAAAGAACATTTAGCTCACCTCAAAAACGGGAGACACCATTTTTCAAGTAAAGCTACACAACTTCCAGAAAACGACTACCATAAAAATATTTAAAAAATATTAAAACTCGTGAAAGCAATTAATGAGGATAAAAAGTTAGACAGTTACGAAAGTGTTTACATTTTCAAAAACAAAGCTTTCAATAGCGACAAGGTTCCCATCCCAAATTCCCTTTTTGTACATACAAAATTCTTACTCCCAAACACCACCTCCACCATCCTAGCCTCCCACCACAAGGTCATACTTCACATATTACCTTCGTTCTTTCAACTTTCTTAGGTGTTCGCTAGACATTGCAGATTTAGTGTGTGAGTTAGAGAGATACGTATTTAGTGCCAACATTCTTGAAAAAAAAGAAAATAATAATGATCCGATAAAATATTTTTGCCTTATGTTTGGCTTAAACCACTTCAATCCTTGTCGCGACTAGAAACAGAAAAAGTCTATGGGAGAAGAAAACAAGTTAAACATATAGGGTAGGGGAAGAAGGGTTAAAATATACAACGTGCTTAAAGCTCAACCAAGATAAAACCTAATTACAGGATGGACTCAGAAAAAATAACATTACAAAGAATATAATTCAAAGCCGGAAAAACAAGTCACACAAGTTATATTAAACTATTTGATAGATCGTGAGATTTTAAAATGATGTGCGGTTATACTCCGTAGTCTTAAGCTGACTCATATATTTGTGAAAGTATTTATAAGTGATACAATTTAGATTCCGGTGCTTAGCTAGTAGTTATTCTTTAAAGCGTATGTGGAAAACGGATATGAGGATGAGCCCTACGCGATTCACAGCAATATTGTATGTGGAATTCCAAAAGAAAAGAAAATCTCAATCTTTTCAGAATTTTTTTGTTAACGGAATGAAAAGAATGCAAATAACAAAATGACAAAGATAGTGTATGATTAGAATTTGATTTGTCTTAAAGGGAGAGGAATACAGATAAAAATTATGGTGAACGAAATGCGGCAGAAATGAGACTTCAAAGTTCATTTCGTAGTTCAAAGCTTGAAAACAGATATGTAAAAAGATTTCGGGACTCGTCTGAAGGGAAAGACATAAATAGATGGGAAATTATGGAGGAGTATGTATCTATGTGAAAGGATCTTTTAGCTCCTTAGAAGACAATTGTCTTCATAAAAGGAATTAATGACAGAGGCAATCGTATTCGAGCGATCGAATTATGCATTAAAATAAAAGCAACAGCATGTTGCTCTCCATAAGAAAAACATCTTCCGGTCAAATTTTATACGATGCGGGGCATTTATAAAAAGAAACGTGCAATGAATGTATTTTTAATGGAATTCCAATCCTACTTGAGTAGACATCGAGCATGCATCGAGGTGCATCGATATAATATGACACGATCTACCTTTAAAAAGGTAATTGATATATCCCTTGAATAATATTCCTCTTATTTGCATGAAAAGCCAATAAGGTAACGATATAACTATTAAATAGTCATAGTTAATGTAATATATGATACGGTGTTAGCAATTTTCTTGCTTTATAAACATATTCAGCGGTGTATAACTTTTAATATAATTAAAAACGCACTACGAATTCTGTTCGACTCAATTTTTCTGATAATTCTTATGCTAATTCTTATATAATATACAATATTCAAGCTGTCCTCGCTCTAAAAAAAGAAATCAAAATATTACATTTTCAGAAATCGGTCGACTCAAAATATTTTTCTCTCTCAGGCTACTTACTCTGAAATTTTAATATCCCCTTCTTTTATCCTCTTCATTGGTTGCCCTTTTATGAGTATAATGACGGCTTCAAAGCTTTCTGTGAAATGAAACACATTTAAGCAAGTCACCACGAGTTAATAGGCTTTCCCTCCTCATCGTCCTCTTATTTTTAAATTCTTTCTGATGCCCAAAAGAAATTCTATATCTTAATGGAACTTTGGCGTAATTAAATCGATGAACAGGCGGACCAAATCAATCGATGCGAATACGACTGCGGATCGTTCTTCTGCTTCCCCCTTTTCGAACGCTATCGATTCACTCTTAAATTAACAGAATGAAGCAGCCACTTATTATATGAAACGCCACCTCTTTTATTGGGAAGATAGAAAAAGAAACAGTTGCCGTTATTGTTGGCCCATTTCAGTAGGAAAAACTCAATACATAAATTCAACGGCACCATCAAAACTTAAATCATAGTTCTGCTTATGTAAAACTTTGTATCATGTTAAGTTTTCTAGAAATTTAATATTCCAAACGATCAAGATCGTTTTACAACCACATCGCATCTCCTTTATAATGCAGAAAGGAGGAAAAGTGGACACGGAAACCGCTCCTTCGCTTATAAGACCCGGTATAATTCTTTTAGCCACAATCTTGGAAAAAGATGAGTGTTATAATAATAATAATCATGTCTTTATTAAGGCGAACTTTAGTCTAATGAGACCACTCTTACAATTAACCTTTTATAAACGAACACAAACAACCATGCCCTGACCAGGATTCGAACCCGGGACCACGACGTCGCTAGGCTAGTACGCTAACCATTACGTACGACGTCAAACACAGAGCATATTTCTTCTTCGACTAGTTGGCCAATTATTTTCTCATCCTCGTGAAGATGAAAACAAACATTAAAATCAATCAGGCAAAACTCACGCACTTTAGGGAATAATTTCGTTTCCTGAATCCTGCAAGTTTCAGTTTTAATAGCATAGGTACTCAAAAGAAAGAGCACATCGTCACTTCCATAGAAATTTTTATAGGCTAGTTTCTTCAACGAGTTGACATCTTCAGGTGAAAATCTGCATGGGAACAAGACTTAAACATGAAATATCCCTTAAATAGGGAGGGGAAGTGGAGTCAACTCGTTGACGAAACCGGTCAATAAAATTCTGCCGCGGAAGTAACGAAGTGTTCTTTCTTTTAAGATATGTGCGTGAAATTCCACGAAGTTACTTACGCTTGACCATATTAATTTTAATTTAGAATAGGTAATGTGACATACTGAATTAGAATAGAATCATGGATATTTTTTCTGTAAATAGAATCCTGATTAGCAATAAAAGGGCGTGGCATCTCCGAAAATATATCCAATGCAAGATAAATCTAAATGCAGAGATAGGCATTACCGAAAAGCATAATGCACTTATTTTCCATGTATTTATTCTCACGTATTCCATTTTATTAATTCCTTTGCAAGGGCTCTCGGATAGCCAAGTGGGCAACGCGTTCGGGACATTCCTTTACATGTATTAATTTTCACGTACTGTTTTTCGGGTACCACATCTTGAGTGAATTAAAAAAATTCTTGGCATAAATGAAAAAGATCAAATAATTTTAATGCAATATCATTCTGAACCCAGTGGTTGCATTAACCATTTCTCATTTTCTATTTTCTATACCTACCGCAATGATTTGAGAATTTGAATTTCCTTCTCATCTATTGTAGGATAATATAATAAATTATCGACATATTACATGAACACATACTCATGTATTAACTTCATCTTCGTTTTTAAATTTTTACGTTTCCAGTACATTCAAATCCATTAAAACTGAATGTTCCAGTTGAAAAATTGCTAGTGAATGGTAATCTTGAAAAATCCGATATAACAGCGTAAAGTTCTTTTTACGGCATCGCGGAGAGCACTGGGGCGTCACCCCATTGCAACAACCGAGAAACAAGGCGAGGGAATAATTAGATATTTTCAATCGGCGAAAATGTAATCAATTTCCACCTCTTAGAAACACACCTCCAGGAAAGTAGATAAAAACACATTCGAGTTTAATCGACGGAAAAGGAAGGAACGGCGGGAGAGATAAGCGATACGGAAAAGAAAGAGTGGGGGAAGAAAGGGAGTTGGTACAATAGGGCAAGAAAGGGAATGGTTTAGAGTTAAAAGGGTTGGAGGAGTAGGAGAGTGCGGAGAAACATAGGCGGGGAATGAGGGTGATGCCCCTAGAGTGGTAATGGTACCGCTTTATCCGTCGAATGCAGAGATTGGCTTGAGAGAAAAGGGAGTCATTACGGCGTTAATTGGGTCAGGCCCATTTTTCGAGCAGGCTGCCATTTACAGCGAGGCGTCGGCAATGAATAAGGAAATGTACGAGTTGTAATGTGCGCTACATCCGTTGTTTTTCACGTTAATGCGCCTTGTTTAACCCCTTTCTTTCGTGCGGAAAGGATTTAACGCCCGTGGAAATTGAAATTGGGAACTATATTCGTGTTGATAGCACGATACGGAGCTGTGGCAGGACGATTTTCCTCCGGATCGAGTTTATTTTAAATGAGAAAATCACAGGGCTCAGAAGCTGGCGGAAATTTGTGAGGAAAAATGAGTCCGACTAACACTAAGTAAAGTAACTAGGTCTTTCTCAGGACTTCTTCCTCATTTCATACAGTGAGCTCCACAACTACTGTATTGTATACAACCGTTTTCGAAATGCGTGTAATGACAAAGACACTTTTGTTTCATAATCATGAAATATCTTTAATGCGATTCTTATAATCATCAAAACTGTAATAGTAATATTTACAATGGAACTTTAATTTTGAATAGTGTATATAACATTTTAAAAATTCTCTGGTCGGAAATTTTTCAATTTGAATAATTCACTAAAAATGTGTTGTACAGATAGTTGCAAATCAACGTAAAGAATACTATTACATTTTTAGTTTTTATAATTTAGATCGGTTTTCGCAAACCTGGTTTAAAAGCTTGAATATACCAAAACCCTGTAAAAATCTAATACGCATATTTGCAACAATGTAAGGTACTTACATTAAATTTAAAATGGTATTTCCGTGGCGAAAGAACTCTACTAATAGTAATAAAATCTTTCCACTGGAAAAACGATGATGGAATATTTTTTAATGAAGGTTTTTGCAAATAGTCTTACTGCTTCATTTGATGGCTACTATCTTTGTAATAACTACTTACACTTTATGGTTTTAAATTAAAATTCCATTACAAATTTCGTTACTCTTTCTCACCTATAACTTTAAAACACTTTGAGTAAACAATCATTTCTCCACCATTTACTTTGTATTACTGAGAAACGTATTACAAATTATTTTTAAATGTAGGATACTTGCAATCAATTTAAAATCTATTTCTCTTATTTCCCAAAATATTAGTAGTTTAGAATTATTCGTAGAATTCCCATAAAGCTATATGATACGTATTTTGTTTTTACGCCAGGTAAAATAAACCAAGTCTTTAACTCATTATTTGCCATTAGAATGTTTAATTTGAACACCATTTTTTAGCATGTATAAAAATAACTTCCTTGAATAATTACGCGAGAGTTACCTATCGCAATGGCCTTCATGAAACAATAAAGACTAGGCTATTTTTATGATTTTCCCTTTTAGTATACTCTATTTCGCTTAGTTAATTACTAAGAAAAATCTCACAACGGGAGATTCAGGAGGAGTAAAATGGCAAATAATTTTCAAGCGTATCGAATTCGAGTTAAAGATTTAAAACTTGGAGCGTTCAAGCTCATTTGGTACTCGAAGAAAAAATCACCTCAACTACCGTATAAGGCCTGACACGTGAATGTTACCAGAATCGACGGGATGACGCAGTAAAATTTGAAACATGAAATTCGCCGGGATTTAAAACTTCAGCTCCGAGTACACTTTTTCAGCACACTCCAAAAAAGAAGTTTACCTTTACTCCGCACACTATTACGAACCTTCTCATGCCCAGGCATGAATGTCAAGCGGAACGTTTCGAATGGGATCAACACTAGCAAAGAAAAATCTTCGAAATCCTCACCAAGGAAGGGTAAGGCTGCGGAAACGAGGTTCGCACGTCACAGGAGAAAAGTATTGGATACACAAACCGCTGCGGAAGAAGAGGGAACGTAAGTTGTCGAAGAGGGTCCCTTCGCTTTACATTTAACCTCTCGCGGTACAGGTATACGTGTTTATACAGCAGAGAGTGGACTATCCCATCATTTGCGCGATGTCTTTTCTCCACCAAAAACCCCTTCCCTTCGACTCATCCCATTCCTCCTCCATCCCTTCCTCGACAGATTCATGCGTTGGGGGTGGCGCCCAGAGTTATGTCCCATCTCTTTCACTTCACATTTCCGCTCCCACTGAGCGCTGTTAACGCCCACTTTTCCACTCCTCTCACCTTCTCAGCCCCTCCTCACTCCCTTCCTTTGCCCATCGTTTCTTCTTACATACATATTGTATACAACATCTCTCCTTCCAAAATATTCATCCCAAGCACGTACCGTCTTTAGCTCAAACACAACGGCATTATAAGTCCTCAAGTTTTCTTCCTCTGCTCGCTTCCTTCAGCCCTCTACTTTATTCCTGCCCTTGCCTCACGTAGTGCTACGCTCCACTCGGATCTTGATTCATCCCGTTACTTCACCATGTCTTTCTTTTCTTTCTCTGCTCTTTACATTGTTCCCATATTAAATCTGCAACTTCCCCCAGGTACTTAGAACTTAAACGGATATGTCTTATAAAATAGAACTTCACTAATGGTGTGTTAAATAAAGTGAGGAATCCCGGTTTTATCTCCTGATATTGTTATGATTGCGGAAAGTTTTTCTTGAAATTTCAACTAAAAGATGAGTGATGCAATATAGGATGAAATGTATGTAATTACTCTTGACTGAATGGTATGGCTTTTTCTTAGAATTATTTATTGGATGTATTTGACGAGATGACAAAGGGATTTTAAACTAATGGAATATAAAAAATAATTCAATGTTATTCACCCAAAATACTGTCATTAGTGACTGAGTAGTTGCATCACAAGGTAATTACGAGTAATTTTCCTTGCTAGAACTCGTGTAGCTGTCAGCCTGTGAAGCAAGCCTCCCGCGATGCATTAGAGTAAGCAGGGGTAATCTATATTTCAGGAACTGGTTATAATCTTTTTAGTTAATTCTACATCTACATAAATACCCTGCAAGCCGCCTTTCGGCGTGTGGCAGGGGGTGAAGACACCGAGAATTCGGACTATTTTTTTAACCTGTTGTTATCGCGTATCGTTCGCGGGAAGAATGAATTCTTAAAACGACTCGTCCTAGCATCTATTTCTCTTATTTTTCGCTCATTGTCGGATCGCCCAAGATAGCAGGGGGGTCGCATAATGTCGACTACCTCTTCCGAAAACGTACTTTCTCTAAATTTATCATGCAGTCGCAATCCAGCTTCTAATCTCCTATCTTTTAAGGATTCCCAACCTGCGTCTGAGAGCATTTTGGTAACGCTTCCTTTCCTATCGTAGCACTTCTTAAAAAAACGCATCGCTTTCCGTTGCACTTTCTCGAGTTCACGGATGCATGTTTCGTCTGCCGGATCCCATATACTAGATGCATATTCAAGATGAGGCCTAACCGACGCAAAATAACATCGTTCTCTAGCTTTTTCGTCACATCTACCGACAATACGCCTAATGAAACCGAGCTTTTTAATTGCTTTAGCACAAATGTTTCGGATGAAATTGTTCTGTTCGAGCCTAAGGTTTTAATTTGTTGACTTTTATTTTAATTTTATCATTTATTATTATCAAATATATAGTCGGTCGTCAAGCCTATAAGTTTTCTCATATTTATTGTTTATATGCTGCGTTCTTTATATTTATTTCTTTCTGCTCTGAAAATCATACGTTGCCAGAGATGTCAGTCAAGTTAAGGATTCATTAAGCCGCTTCGAATTTTTTGGCAAAATTGGATAAATTGCAACTAACCCGATGACAATTCTCTTGCTATACCTTCCACTTAGATGAAGAATGAGTACCCATCAAATATGCATTCAATAGATTTTAATTCAGTTATAGTATTGCTACTATAAACTTGACACTAAAAGTGATTCAAAAAGTTACAAATATAAATTGAATTAATATTATAGCTGTTTTATTGGATGTTATCTCATCGATTGAAATGTATGAGCTAAAACTGAGAGCGTGCATTTCACTGTCTCATCTATATGTAAGTACTAAATGCGGAGGTAAGAGGAAGTAAAACATTTCTATATCGCGCACATAAATCTGATGAAAGAAAATCTTTCTCATTATAAAACTGGTTAGTTCCACAGCATTATTTCGATAAGTAAAAGCTGATCTCATTTCTGATAAACAGAAAAATATTTTTCCGCATATCTATTCGTGACGTAAGACCAAAAAAGTCTCAATCGATTGAAGCAATATGATTTTTCAATCAAGAGAAGGAAAACCAGGGCTTATTGATTTTTTTCTGCCGTTTTCTACCCAAAAACTAATTTCGTACTCTAAAGCTTGAAAAGATTTTAGCGACTGCCTTCATTTTATTCTAATCTTAGTGAATGTAAAATGTTTATGCTTACGTATGATTCTTATCTTAGACGTGTGGGAGCATTGGAAGCATTTCTTCTGCGATGAAGAAGTCGGTTCTTTTCATTCACAAAACTATTCTTTCTCTCCTTTTATTTCTATTTCCACTGCGCTGGTTAAAATTCTATGTATTTTGTAGTTTAACATCGTATGTTAAATATTCGTATTTATACATTATTTGACATGAGTTATATTGGTCTCCCTAGTCCCAATTTCGCACAATAAGGACGATTGTATGTATGTATATTTGTATGTATGTATATTTTCTTGCGTTTTAAGTATTATTATTTAGAATATTTATTTTAAGGATTACGTCCAAGTGCAGTAAAGATAGTAGTAAAACTATCCGCTCGAGACTTACGGTTAAGGAAAGGGATAAGAATGGTATTGCTCGAAAATTCATGCGGCTAGACATACTCTCGAGGAGAAACAAACATGAAAAATGTCCGAGAGGACCAGGACATGAACCCGGGTCTTTAAGAATAAATGAAAAATAAAAATTTCCAGTTTAAAACTAACTTACAGTTTTAAAGGTGAGTATTTAAATTTCGGGATGGTCTAAATTCCACTCTGTGTTTAACATGTAGCAATTCCGTCAGCTGTCACTCGAAAGCACTGAATTTAGCTTGACCACAATAACAATTCATATCTACTGTAAGAAGCCCAAGCCTAGTACCTGGAAATAGGTAAATTGAAGGACTACCTGCTTACATTTTGTACGCAATCCAGCGGTCATTATGTGAGTGATTTATATTTAGTGTTTCGAGCGCAACGTCTTGTAATTATTCCACCTCGAACCTAATTAATCTGCAACGGACCGGTACGAAAAGAGAGAGAGAGAAGTAGATTGGAAGAGGACCGCATTCAACGATGTTCGGCAAACTTCCCAACGCAAATTCCCTTTCCCAACCTGTCCGTAAAGGCCTCAATCTAATAATCTCCTCATCTCCAAGACAACCAAACTCCAAGAGGAGAAATCTTAAACCCACGTCTCGCAGCCTTCCCGCAAACTATCCACGAGTGTGTATGTATGAGGGGTCGCCTCCTTTCTCCTTCAGGTGTGGCTCTTTCAGCTAACTGTCCGCCTCCTCACTTCTTCCTCCATCTTGACGAAAGCAGTAAGCAGACACGTAATGGCGGATGGACACAAAGTCCGCAACTGCTCCGGACTTCATCACGCCCGGGATATGGAGAGATGCGATGAGAGGTTGTTACACGTGGGAGGCGGAATGTTCAGAGGGAAATACGATTTTGAGTGATGGAGTTTAATACATGGACGAGCACGGACGGAGAATGGAAGGGATATGTGAAGAAGTGTCCGTTAGACGGCACTCCAAGAGGATATAGTCTGAAGAATGGAGAGACGTTAAATATCTTTCGCGCGAAGTGCGGGCGCAGCAGCGATGAAGGTTTAATTTCCTAAGCAAGTACAAATGCGCAATGCAGTGCGGAATGTTTTGAGCAAAGCTCAACGCGCAAATTTTGAGAATAATAAATACCATCACGGTGTATCATGCTGCAGAAATCGCACATTGCTGTGTGATGAATTGATAATGATCCGTTGCATTACTAGGTAGGTTAGTGCTGTTGCAACTGATTGGTAAGAATTATTCAACTATTCGGAAAACCTGAGTGTGGTACATTTTAGAGTAGATATTTTGGTGATACAAGCAATTTTGAGAAACTGCAGTGGAAGTCTTTTTGGTCAACTACGTTTCGCCAACGCTACTGTTGCTTTCTTCAGTCGAAGGGATTTTATTTTGGTCGTAGGCCGTAGGCTGTTTGTTGATTCAATTAATTCGATGACAATCGACAAACAGCCAATGGCCTAGGACCAAAATAAAAGCATCTTGACCTTAAGAAACCAACGGTGGCGTAGGCGAAACGTAGTCGACCAAAATGACTTCCGCAGCATTTTCTCAAAAATTACTTTTATCACCAAAATATCTACTCTGAAAGTATCACTCTCAAGTTTTCAGAATAGGTGAATAATTCTTACCAATCAGTTGCATCAGTACTAACCTAGAACGCAGCGAAAACCATCGTACTAGAAATTTTGATATTTTTCTATCTGGTAGAATAATCTCTTCGTTTGCAATAGCTCAAGCTCACAGCCGCTCCGGAAAGTTTGTTACCGCAACCATATATGAGAAAATAACATAAATATTTGCATTTTTCGGGAAGCTAAAAATAAGGTAAAATATTATTTAGAAGGTTTAGGAGGTAACCAGACTCTTTGGAGAGTTACGGGGGACTCAGTTAACTGCCAGAAATTTCCTGTCAGATGCAAACGCGTGACCAATGTTTTAGTAATAGCATATCCTATGTGTGACGGAAAATGACACAATCTATTAACTGACTTGAAAAATCAAACATGGAACTAAAACAATCCTTTAGGTTTCATCTACTACAATCAGTCTGCAAAGTATTCAGCCCAAAGACCCGGTATTCAAGGTTCTGCAAAGTTTTTAGCCTTATTTCAAGCTCTTCACCACCAGGTAAGGTAATTACCTCCTTAAAATTATGATTGAGGTAGTTTGTCCTGAAGGGTAGAATGGCATGATTCTAACACTGTGTTTTATTGTATTGGTATGCCTGTAGGTGCTTCGTCTTGACCTTGAATACATCTCGTTAACATTGATATGGAGTAAAACAAATAAAAGCCATCACCAAAAATCACACGTAAGTTAGTAGCATTCATGTTGCTGTAGCATATTGTTAGTAGCATTCAGCCTTAAATAGGTGTGATACAAAGTAAATAAACGCATTTTCCTCCATTATGTGCCGTAAGATATATTATAAATATTTGTTGGATTAAGACATATGCCTTTAAGAAGGAATATGAATACCCCAGCATCTCTGTCGTTACGGATAATGAATTTTAGCTGATATGATTTCGATGGGTTTATGTTCCAAAATGCTCATATTAAACATTTTTCAAGAACTTTTCTCATCATTCCATACTCAAGGTCTCCCAAGAGAACCAAGTGGGGTTCGCCTTTGGTTGAAGCGGTCCCGGATTCAATTCCCGGTGGGGGCTCACATGCGTGAAATTACCTTAATCGTAAATCGTAAAAGCACCCTTAAAAATACCACTACTTCATACTCGATAGGCGCTTTGTCACATTTCCAGCGAGGTGAGGTATTTTTTACTTCGTAAACAAAAATATTTCATTCATCAAGACGTGTTTTCAGGACCCTTTTGCAATCACGCAAAACTGAAGCAACCGGCGTCTCTTGTCTAGCGGATCCACTTCGACAAAGAAAGCACTCTTCGGAGGATCTAAGGGGAGGATTAAAAGCGGAGGATTCGTCGCGTAAGATACACGCAAAGTGTTTCTCGCAATCGAAAGCTTGCCTCGTGTAAACAAGCGGAACGAATGGGACTCTCGGTCTTAGCCGGATAACGTTCCGTAAGATAATCCCCTCCCATCTCAGCAGACGATATGCGCGATTAATTTTTTGCAACCACGCCAAACACTTGGGCCCGTCGAACGGGAGAAGGCAAAACAAAGGGAAAGTAGCCAGAATAAAAAAGCGAGGTCTTTTAAGCAGCTAAACGAAGGGAGGAAATCTTGGAAATTAAAATCCATTTTAACGCGATATTAAAAGGGGGAGTTTGCTTTGGTCATCGACCAAGGGTCTGCGAGGGAGAAAAAGGGGTTTTGGAAGGGAAAACACATATCCTGGAAGGACACAGATAAGAAGGGTGTTTGCGAGCGCGCATGTTAAAGCGGGTTTCGGGATCGTTAAGGAGGTCGAGACTTTCCCTGCGACGCCTTAGTTGGCAATCTCGTCCGTGGGCGAAGAGAGCCGTTTTTTATTTCTGTCCCTCTAAGGCTGAGGTCCGAAGGGACGCCGGCATCTTGATAACGACCGTCCGATTCTCTTAGCCCGAGCCTCCATTTAAATGCAATATCCGTTTGATGACCCCCAGTTATGGTTACTTCCACTCTTCCCTCCTGTTCCACATTATAAAACGCAGTCAGGTCTCTTTTCACGCCGTGGATTTGTTCCACAGAAAATTACACCGAAAAATCGTGCACAAAAGACAGCTTTCAATGAAAATTAGCCTTCGTCTCATATATTTCTAAAAACTCACTAAACCGAAACAACGAAATATTTCAGTTATAATAAAAATCGTTTGTTTGTTCTGTAGCTGTTTTCGTTGCTGTTGAGAATTTTGTGGTAAAGGCAGCACTAATTTAAAAGCAGAATTAGTATTACCCTCGTACAGAGCTACTTTGGTAAACTACCTTTGTCTTGTTTTACCGGAAACGCGAGGTAAAACTTTTCTATAATGAAACATATATGTGCACAGATTTTAAATGAGGAAACACATACATTATACGAATACGGCATTACTTCGTTAACCATAAAACCAAATGGTTAATAATTCACATGTTGAAAGAAAGGATGATTATTAATGTCCACAGTAGGTTTATTAATCGAGTAGTTCTGTCAACGGGTTGACATCTTCAGGTATATGTCAACTTCAGGTATATGTATATCACCTACTGTGGAAATTACTGATCATCCTTTCTTTCAACTTGTGTCTTGAGTTCCACAAAGTTACGCTTGAGCATATTAATTTTATTGGTTAATAATTAATAGCTGTGGGAGTGTTTAGTGGATGAGTGTTATAAGGGATTTAAACTTTAGGGATGTTTCTACATTTCTCAATTCGCCTAAATAATTTCAAGAGAAAGAGTAAAATTAAACAATTAAGTTAGCATAGCGTAGGCAAATTCGATTTTTTCTCATTTATTTATCTTATCTTCCTAACCTTGCTCTTTTTAAATTTATTTCATATTTAGAGGATTGCGTAGTCTTAATGATATGCTGAGAGACTACAATTTAATTCGATTTTTAATTTTTCCCCTTCTTATCGGTAAATCGCATAGTCGCCTCAACGGAAAAGTTATCTCCGCACGCGAAAAGGCTCGACAATCCTGCTTTAACTAGTATTGATAGAAAAATATCACCAACTATAAGGAAAGTTCTGGAAACCATTTTGAAACATGATTCGGTGAGCTTGAAATCCTTTTTCGAAATAGAAGGTTGGAGAAGACAGAAGGATGAGCGTAACACGAGGTCCATCCAGGAATTTCCTTCGCAGGGGAAGGAAAACACTTGCTAGGGTCACTTCGACAAGGAATTAAGCTCGGCCGCCGAAAGGAACGAAAGAAAAAGACATGTGATAAGACGACAAAGGGCGTCGGCGGGGGAGAGCCGCTAGGGCAAACAGCCATTCCGAAGCGGGTGCATGGGCGGCATTACCTTAACTTGTAATGGCTTTCGCTCGAGTAAAAGGAAAGCAGTTTTGGGGAGATCTCTCAGGATCGACATAAGGAGGCGGGAGAATCGAGACGAATATTGGTGCTGAGAGAGGAGTCTAAGACTGTGAATATGCATACGTTGATATCCTTTCGGAGGTGAAACATCCTCACGAGGCGTCGTTTAAACGGAAGGCGGGAGGGTACGTGGCCAGTGGACGTTATGGGCTCGAGACCTAACGAGCGTGTTAAACCTCGGAGGTCCATGTAATAGCGTTCGAGATGGAATGGCCTGCGGGTTATAACGTCCCGAGAAAGATCCCCAACTTCTTGGAGGAGCAAACTGGAATGTTTTGTGTGTGCTTTGGTCTCTGATTAAAATCCGGCGTGCATTCTTCATGGGGGAGGTGGCTGCGGGGGTCATTCCGTGGAGCTAATAAGATGAAATAAGAGGCCGGTCTCCTACTGGTCGTGTGGGTGAATAATGCAAGGATCTCTCGCCGCATTTGTAAGAGACCGGGGGAGATATGAAGGAATCTCTTCTCACCTTGTGCTACTCGAGACGACTATAAGCATTTTGGAATGGCATCGTGGTGTGTGCGAGGCGGTGGAGTGGACGGCGCTTCAAAATTTGATGCGCTGGTCATTGGATTTGGGTCTTTGTAGGATTATGCGAGAGGGTGTTTTGGTGGAGATTACGGTTCTTTTGAGACAGATTCTGCGCGGACAAACGAGCCGTTACTTAAGCAATAACGTTCGCGCGCGGATTTGATTAACCTCTCGTTAAAATGCCTCAACTGGAATTTGTGATGAACGGTGGATTTGTTGAAGTTCATTGCGAATAAGTGAAGCATAGGAGTCATATTTTCACACATACAGAATATTGTTGAATTTACTAAGTTGGATTAGATTGTGCTTTTCCATGACAATTAATTCACGAATGAAATTCCCTTCGTTCAAAAAACCTTAAAAAGGGAATAAAACGATGTATTTATACACAACTCGCAAAATTTTGTTCAATACAACGATCAGTTAACGACAACCTAACGATTGGTTTACTTGCAAACTACGGAGTTTTACTTCTCTCGATATTCTTATTTGTTAACACAGCCGTGTTCGTTTTTCTTGCACATTAGGAAGACATACACAAAATATCATTTACATACATCAAAATCATCGTATTAATAAGATGCAGTAAATAACAATAATAATCAAGTATAGCAAAAATGAAAATTATACACATCATTATTCTAAAGCCATACTTTTTGCCTTTTTCTTTAATATCAAGATGACTATCAATCGTTTAAATAGGCTGAAATTTTAGATTGAATTGAATTTTCTGACCTCGATGGCGTAATGATTTGTGCGCTAGCCTTCTAACTCCTAGGTCCCGGAAACGAGTCCCGGCTAATCGGTTTATTTCGTGATTGGTGCTTGTAATCTTCGTTTGTGTCTGTTGCCGTTCTAATTATTAAAACTGACGTAATTACGACTTCCTGTTTCAGTTAAAAAAATAACAATTGCGTTTGTAGCTGGACTATACTATTTCATTTCCTGTATTATGAATTAAGTAAATAGATTCCACTTAATTACAAAAGAAGCAGTGGATTAAAGTTAAGAGTAATGATGCTTACATTCAGAGCATTTCAGCGAGTTATTACACATGCTACAAACATTACGTTTTCAAGAAAATGCTCACTGAATGAATTTTATTTCGCTAATCGAGATAGAATACATTCGTCTAATAACTAATTTTATGTCTAAGTTTGTCATAGGAAGTGAAAGTAGGCCGAGGTAACCAGTCTCATTTATCCTAGGAAATGAATCAGTTCATCCTGTCGTCACTAAACGCATTTCCCATTCATTCACGTATTTCTGACTCCCATTACCATCTCCCAAGTTTAAGCAAGGGAACGTTTCCGCTCTACTGAATCAGCTGCCTCTCAGCAGCTTATCCAAGCTCCAACCACCGCATCTTCCTCAAACCCCCATCCGAGATTCCCCCTCTTCTTTCGGGCGCGCTCCTTCAAATTTCCCCGAAACCAACCAATTTCATAGCGCGCCACCACGGCTTCTCCCACGCAACGCATCATTCCAGATTTGCACCCGCTAGAGGACGCCGCATCACTCACACACACTCATCCTGAACCTCCACCTGATTTACCACATCCACAAACCAATGATTCAACGCCCCCCGACCTTTCATCTTTTTCCGCACTGGCGCCCTCGTCGACGATTTTCACAGTCAAATAGCGCCGTGACGCTCCCTCTCTCTCTATAAAGCACCGCGACGTTCACGGGACCGGAAAATTTGATTAAAATGGCCTCCGAATCGTGAAGTATAGTAAAAATAAACCTACGTTCTCGGGGTACTTTCATTTCGAAGGATCGACCGCTTTAGCCAGAATGCCATTGCGTCATAATAGGTGAACCGCGGCACACCAATGGTAAGTTGATTCCGGGAAGCTCTCTTCTAATAACCAAGAGTAAAATAAACTCCTAATTTCATTATTTTATAAGATAAATGCCCCTTATATTATTTATCGTCTTATGGAAAATGGCATAAACAGTTTCCGTTATCCAATAACATTTTTCATTCATTGACGCCGTATCAGGAATCCAGACAAACATTGCCTGATAGATGTTTAAGGAATTTTCTTTGCACGATTAATTTGGTACCTTTGTAAAATCATGATTGGGATTTTCAGGAATATTTCGTTAAAAATCTTGAGAAAAAAACAGCGTAGATAATAGTTATCCATTTCATATTTCTCTTAAGGCGTATATAAGGGAAATTATGTGTTAGGAGCTAAGATGGAGTAAAGTGACTGGCTGCGGACTTAGAGAACAGCAAGAAACTAATCTTTAGACTTTCTAACTTGATGACGACATATATTTTACGCAGGGAATGGGATATGAAATGAATTACGTGAAAAACTATTCTTGTGAAAGCTTTCTAAAAGTAGATTTTCATAGGTAAAACATAATTCCTATCAACTTAAGTAAATGTCATAATCGATGGAAGACAGATGTGGATGACTTACTTTCATGCACAAAGAAAAATAATTGTTGCTGCAACGGATTATTCTTTGCAGTGGAATTCACTTTAGTCGCATACTTTGGCTAGTAAGAATAATATGTCTTTTTTTACAGAAGCCCCTCTACCTAACTCATATATCACCAACCAAACCACCACCTTCGGTTTCGACGTTCAATATACTCCGTTTTTTCCTTAAATCACTTTCACTAATTAGGACGAGCTAAACTAACGACTAACTTAGACTAAAGGAAACATACATTTTCGAGTTAATGAAGTACGAAGTCTGAATTAATACGTGATCAAGCTCTTGAATAAAACGTTCCGAAAATTGATTCTTCTAAGGTTAATCGTAAGTCGTAAGCAAATTATAACTGATTCACAATATGAAATTCCCTTGCTTCTATCAGGAACAGAAAGTGAAATTGTTTGGGATAGTCAAGCTTTTATGTGAAATTTATTCGTAAACCATCGATTAATAATAATAATAAAACATCTTTATTAGGGCTAGATTGCGACTATACAGTCTTTTATTACATCTAACCCTTCGTCATACAGAGTGTGAAAGAAAGAGACAGCATGAAAGAAAGAGCATGGAAAAAACTACTTAGACTGTAATATATAAAGATTTCAGGAAAGAATACCAAATTAAATGTTTCCAAATTTTGTCCAGTTAATTCGACAGCTCTCTATTCTCGATGTTTTTAAAGGCGGGATAATTATCACCTACGCCCTTAAATAGTCAACTCTTTCCCCTAAGTTACTCCATAATGCACAAAATTCTTATAATGTATATCGGCATAAGAAGCTTAAATGAAACGAACGTTCGTTATAAAGGTCTCTTCCTGATCGTAAACAAGGATCCTGAAAGGAAATAAAGCTCTGACATACACACTCAAGTCTCCCACCGGCACCTAATGCTTCGAAATCCTCTCCCTCCCACCTCCAAGCATAAAACTCGCCAATACCCATACATCGAGTGTCTTTCGTCCCCTTTTTCTCGAAGGACATATCCCAGAAACATTCCCCGTCACATACATCACCAAGTCTATAAAGTCTCTCAAGGTCCCGAGGAAATCTTAGACCACGCCCACAGACGTGGCTCTTATGTTTTTCCCATCCCGAGGCATAATGGTAACACCCCCGCCATTCTCACCCCCTCGCTTGGTCCGCGAGCACTCTTTATCTGCGTCCAAATGGAGCGGAAGGAGTCATTCCTTTGTTTTGACGGAAAGTGCGTCGTATTAATACCTCCCTCTCTTTGACCTACGCCAAGGTCGGGGGCCATTTATTAATCGCATCTTGGATGCATTTTCATTCGAACCGGCTCATCCGAATGGTTAACGACTTCAGAGGGATATGGGTCGAACATGAAAGAAAGGGAAGCTCGGATGCAATTTTCTGAGTGGGTGATCATTCTTTTCTCCGTTCCCGATCGTGCGTTGCGCCTCAAAAGGATGGGACGCCATAAAAATGTAACTGAATTAAATTCCGCGCTTCGGGAAGTATATTGCGCGATCTGTTTCTGGAAAATAATTAAAGGGATCTCTTTTTTTATTTGTAAGTAATAACCCGGTTTGCGCGACCCCACTCCTCGTACTTTTATCCTAAAACTTTCGTGTTTTACATACCCCGCGTATACTTCGCGTCTACTTTTTCACATAAATAAATTTTTTTAAATCAGCAAAATCCAAAATTTTAATTCGAACATCTGGAAATTTTAATTCAAACATCTGAAATGCATGATTTGAAGTAATAGAGGTCAAAGGGGTATTAATTTACCTTTTTATCATAAAAGTTGAGGTGGTTAAGTTACAGTAGTTTCGATACAAAATATTATAAATATAAAATATAATAATAACAACAACT
>KZ308260.1:510496-525367 GCA_000376725.2 Ladona fulva
ATATCAAACCCATCTGATCTAATATTCTGAATATTATTTCTTCACTGTCGCAATATATATACTGAAATTTATGACAGTAAATAAACACGTCTTGATATCAGACGAACTCACGCGCCCTTTGCCTATGTCTCCCAAACGTCATGGAGAAATGTTCTCAATGGATGCAGCAGCCAACCGGCAATTTGGAGACCCGGGTTCGAGTCCCGGTTCCGTCAGACTTTTTTCATGACCGTTTTTCATTGGAAATTTTCCTAGGTGCACGCCTTGTACCTGAAACCCTTTTCTTTGTGTGTTCTGAAATTTAACTTCATCCATTGTAATTGAAAAAGTTACGCATAGTAAAATACGAGTATATCGTAACAATGGTATGAACGAAACAAACCAATGCGACTTTGGTAAGCAGAGCAAAACCGAAACTTGGTTTCCGAAAGAAGAATCGAACTTTGCTTTTTTTTCGTTAAACCGGAACGAAAAATACTTCGGCTCGATGCCCAATCCATAGTTAATTTTTAATAACGGACTAATTTTTACGGCTGGATGCCTTTTAATGCAACCCGCCGCGGGTACACTGGGATTCACAGGAATTGAATTCGGGACCTCTTCCACCGTAAATTGACGCGCTGACAACGAGACCAAGCAAGAGTCCTGTTACTTCGATATACTGAATCATCCTTTATAGCTGAACTAGGAAAATGTACGATAAAAAATTAGTAGCTACGATGAACGTATGTACGTTTTTTTTTAGTAAGTACATATATTTAATGCACGTAAGATCTCCTTAATCCTAAGAACCCTGTAGTAAGATGTTCGATTTTTTTGGAACTCGCTTTACATCGTAATATCTGAATAAGGAATTCAGTGTCTTTGAAATTTCTAGTGAAGAGTTTAGCTCTTGCCTTAAGTATGTCTCTTAAATCCATTACTTTCATATCTTCGATCGAGAGGATACTGGTTGCGGATTTTCGACACTCTAGCCTCGTCATTCCTCCAAAATAAATCCGTCGTCTTCAGCAGCTTCCATCATTTCCACCAAACGCCTTCGGCACGATTCGAAAATAAACTCTCTCCCCACAATGGGTTGAATTTATACGCACCTATTTCTCCGAAGAAAATAAATAAGGGAGAGATTCACTCCCGCTTAGAACCGGATTTATATTTGAATTTGTCTCCTGAGCTCAGCGGGAGACATATGATAACCTCGACTTCCTCCGCAGGATAAGCCCTTCTTCCTTAGATATACACATGCACGGATCCCTTTCACCTTTCCTGGCATTTTTATTCCTTTTCCCCAATGGCTCGGGAGAGGGATGGTGCTCTTTCCATCTTGTACCCTTTCCATTCCACTTTAACGCATTCTCCCCGCCCATACGCCATCCGCTATCGCTTCTATTCCAACCAAAATACCAATCCCTCGACTTAATGCATATGTCATTGGAAATTACTCCCTTCCATCTCAGGGTTATCGCTCCGAACTCCCTCATGTCCCTTCCACCCGAGCCCCCATTTCACCCCCTCCTGCTGACACCCCTACGTCTCCTTACTTCCCTGGCCTCCCGCTCCCTCATATAAAACCCCTTACTATCCTCAGCCATTACCTCTTTCACACCATGTCTCTCCAAGAGTTGTTCCTCTTAATTATTTTCATAAGAGCAAAGAAAAACTATTTAAAAGGTAGCAGCAATTGATTGCGATAAGTTCTTCCTCCAAAGTACCGTTTTTCTAAACAGTTATCCCCATTAAGTTTGCATATTCCTAGGGATCAAACAAGTCTCCCATTCATGCTAAGAAAATCTGACCCTGCCAGATTTCGAACATGAAATATTCTGATTAGTAGACGCTGTACCCGTCGCATCACAGGGACACAGCTTCAGTGCACATACAGAGATATTTATCTACCCTTTCTTTTTGTGATAGCCTTTTTCATGGCTGCGTTTATGCAAAGGCTACTGATATATGAGTAATGCTGATAATGTAATTCATTTTAGTTACTCCTAATAAAATGTTACGTAAAGCATTACTCATAGGGCCATCGTGCAGTATTTAGGGGAATTTTTCCACCAATAGCATTCTGACTCAGTGATGAAAGGCCGAATTTACTCATCTTACATCTTGCCTGACAAGCCTCATTCTCTTCCAGAAATTTTGGTAGCTGATGGTCGAGGATTTTAGGGTCAAACAGGAAAATCGCTGTTTAAGAAGTACACTTAAGAGAACAAGAGGGGGTGAAGGTCTCGATAATTCGACGAAATTAGTCACTCGACTGTATTATTGTCACTGTGGAATATTAAATCTTAAATTAAGAATTCTTGGTCTGTGGAGATGGAGGGTTTCCTAATAAAATTCTACTACAATTCTGATCGGTGAAATAACAATAATTGCACTAAAAATAGCGTTCATGGCAAGGACTTGCTGTAAATTAGTTGTAACTGTACAATTTTTAGTTTTGTATCTGCTTTAAATTTTGAAAAACTGAATAGATTACTACAGTGCTACTACAGTGCTACTCAAATCGTTTTCCATGGCTAACCGATAGATCTCACCTTAAGCTAGCCGTGGAATTCAATATTTCGCGGATTGGTGTAGCCGTCAGGAACGACTCATGTCGAAATACTGTATCAATTATTCCTGATTTGCAGAAATCACTCCTTTTTAGTAATGATCACGCAGGGAGAAATTTTCAAAAGATATTCAGCCGTTTTTAGGTAACTGTTCTCCATAAATCTCTGTTCCAGCATGCCTCTGTGCTGTCATTTCACACTGCGAAGGGATCTCAGTTCTGTAAATAAATTAAAAAATGAAGAATATAGATCAAGTCAAGCTATGGGACTGGAGAAACGTGTGAGAAACAGTATCCATATCACACCTGCGTAGAAGTCAAGAACGACTGCCTTCGAATAGCTCTGCAGTAGTTGTTCCTGAATAGGCTAGAGGTATCCCGGCAGTTTCTCCTTGACCAATGAGGATGTAATAGTCCGCAGTAATTCCTAACGGATACAAGGCCTTGAATGGTGGAAAAATTTCGAGCCTGGACAAGAGACACTCGTCATCAGCTTACGGGAGTGGTTCTTGACTAGACAGTTGCACCTGAATCCTACACCGGAACCAGCCTGTGGACCAACCTATAGTACTTACAATGGAGTAGCACGGGATTATCATTCTTTTGGGTAAATCTCGTTCTGTTTGTCCACTTTCCTACCACGTCTTTCCCCTAACAACTAATCCAGTATTTCTCCCTCCTTTCTCGGCCCCATTCCCACATCCTCCTCACTCCGCCCCCTTCCCTCTGATTCACCCTTCCATCCTTACTCCCTATCCTCCTTATATCCCTACGTATTCTCTTAGAGAAAAAAGGCTTTCTCCTAACCCACACAACCCCCTCATGCCACTCCTCTTATTTTTTCTTAAAAAAGAAAAACTCGGGGAGCTTTGATACCCGGTCATAAAAGCCATCCCCCATGACTCAGAATCCATCTGTGCAATATTGATAAAATTTTGAAAAATGGATATATTCCGCGTTTTTCCTCCTCACTCCTTCCCCTCCCTATCTCCTTATCCTCTCCTCCCTTTACTCTCCTCATCTCAATGTCTCCCGCATGCGTGGAGAGCCTTTTACGCATTCGTCCGCTCGATCGCTCGTTCTTCTCTCCTCGAAAAGGAATATTTATTCCCAAAAACCCTCGGACGAAATTCCGTAAAATCCACTCCTGAAATCCGCCGTTTGGAAATGAGAATGCGGCAGAAGCGGCGTTTCTTTTTAAAGCGCATCGCTATTCTTTGCGATCGAGAGTGGAAAAATTTTTTTGTTAAGAGCGCCAATCTTCGCTTCCAGTGGGAGCTATGAGAGGGTAAAGGTTGCACATACACTATCTAAGACGTGCTTGATACCACTTAAAATCTGAAGTAAACTTCATGCAAAAAATCGAATTAAACTTTTTAATAACCTCAACCTTTGAAACTCGTTCATTGATTATTTACGACACTAGCAAGTCCGAATGATAAATCTGAATGGTACACTTTAGATACTATTGAAATTCTCGTGTAAATATATGAACACCGCCCTCATGACTTGATTTGACATTCGTCAAAGAAATTTTCAATCTAATTTCAACTTTTTTTCATTTCCCGGTTTAAATTTTTCCTCCGTCTTTTCTTTCTTTTCTTACTTAATTCAAAATTTTGTTTATTGCGAAATTACGAGGTACATTTGATTTCAATAATTTATGGTAGAGGCTGCTTCATTTTATAACATACCAACAAAATCGACTAACACCACGTGTTGCTGGTATATTCACTTTTTTAATACATAATTCACGCATTTAAGTGATACCTAAGACGTATGACATGCGAAGCATGACATGGTGGCTTGATAAGTAAGTACTCTTGCGTACTATATAAAATATTATCTTCTTTGTTTGTAGTATATTAAACATATTGATGTCAATTGTGACGTTTGTACGTAATCAGTAACTGAGCTTTTGACACTGTGTAGGTTTCTAAGACTTATTTTATCTCTTTTTTCTGTTTCTATTTACGTGATGAGCATCATTTTCTTCATCAACCAACAGATTCGGAGATTTTTTCTCGTAAACTACACCATTTGTTACTGCTATAATTATCGAAAATCATAAATATTTTTCGTAAAACGTAACACTTAGATGGAGGAGATCGGGCCTAACCTCAACCATGGAAGGGTCTGGTGATGAAAATACGTAACAATATTAGCTGCATCCCCTCATGAATAAAGGTTTTTATCCGAAATAGATAAATCACCTTTTATATCTACTTAAAATTGAATATTTAATTGTTTATTTATTCTTCCACGTAATCACAAGTATGTTTATCTGTGCTTTATTGTATCCCCGTCGAGGAAATCTGACTAACGAAACCCACAGTGAACCATAAGTAAATAACATAAATATATTCACTGGTTGCTTGAGACTAATTAAACGACATCATTCAAAACCGCCGTTCATTTATCTGTAACCCCTTAACATGATTGTACGTATTGATGTTTGATGATTACGTATGAGTACTGCAATGTTATATTGTCGTATATTTCTTTCTTTATGCGGATTATACAGAAGATCGATAATACGCGGAAATATGCTTGCCGGAGTATCTGGATGACCGGATTTCTGTGAGTGTGATTCGCCTAAAAATTCTGCTAAGCTCAAGCGTAGGCTACCCAAATACGAAACTAGCACGTTACAGTATCACATCAAAATAAAAAGTATTTCAACGGTTCGGTGGCCCCTGAACCATTTCAACACACTGTGAGAGCGTATTTTCTAAATTATTGGGTAAATTTTTATTCATAAGATACAGCAATTGGCAACTTAATTATCCCTAGAAGTATAACTCAGTATGTAATTCATGAAGCAGCACAATGTTTTTTTTTTTTCGAAGAACTCATTTTGAAGTTTTTTTCGTATTCCTAATCTACATACTTTTCTCCATATGAGCTGTTGAGCAATCGATAATAATATCGATAATCCCAACAGGTTGTAAAGGTCATTTTACGTTTTTCCGTTAATTGAAACTAGTTATAGTATACAAAACGAAAAAAACACGCATGTTACGTTGAAAAACGTGAAAATAATGGCGAGTTAAGTATTTCAAATCCTCCTGCGTGACCTTTTGAGCTGTTAATCTGAATTTCGTACACTATAACCACTTCCCCAACACGGACAGCATACAGCCAAACGCCCTAAGTGAAAGAAGCAATAAAATAAGCCTCCCAACACATTTCCGTATAATTCACAAAAACAATATTTACGATCGAAGTCATGATAAAACACTTCCGGAAAATAATATGTGGCCGATTCTTCCTCGATGGACGGGGCATATAAATCAATCCGTTTCATACTTTTATTGCCACGAGAAGCGATGAGATTTCCACAGATAAGGTGTCTTCCGTAGTCAGATGTATACATATATATTCATATAGAGACCTCCCCTCTGTTCTTGTGTTTTCCCATGATGCACTTACAGAAAATGGAACAGTGGGAAGTCCCCCCACTCCGCAGTATTTTTTTCTCCCTCTTTCGCAAATAGTTCGAGAGAAAAGCTAAGTCAAGCTGTCGTATGGCATCTATCTTCATATTGCGTTCTTCCAAAAATGACCTCAGTACTGGAACCTGGAACCCGCAAAATGGCCATGCTTTTGGCTTACTCGGTTTTGAATTAAACCACGCTAAAATATGTGTTAAGGAAACATGTTTCTACAATTTTAAAGGGGTAGTTGTATATTTGTCTATTCCTCTGGATAGATGTAATATTAGTGATTCATGGAGGCATTCGATTAATGAACTCAGAGATAACCTCATTGGCGGACTGGCATAAGAGAACAAACAACAAACAAGAAAATAAGAAACAAGGTATTTCAGGAAAAGTAAGTAATAAGCAATAAGCATGACAGCTTGCTGTAAAAAGCTTTGGAAGGACTAGAGGAAAACAAAAATTCTGTTCGGCTTACATTTTTCACATATACATACTGAATAATATATTTCCTTGAAATGCTTTTTCGTTTTCTCTCAGAGATCGTGAACGTTGTTGACTGAAGTAACAAAATCAACTGTCTCGCCATTGAGATCTGTGCTGATGAATGGAAATATCCTTAAGCGATCCCATCCGAGGGACTCTGTCATAGCAGAAACGCTGCTGTAGAAACTGAAATCTCCTTTAACAAACCTATTTGCTCCCAGTTTACCCCTCTCCAGATCTGATTGTGAGACTAACCCTACTTCGAGAGGATCCAAAAATCGAACTGCAATATTCTAGAAGAGGTCTAATCAATAAAAATTACGCTATTACTTTTACTCTTGATATGCATCCTCTCAGGATTCTACTGGATAATCTTTGGGTACCTTCGCCTTTTTTGTCACAGAAGGCAGTTGAAGAAAGACAAAAAGTCAGGCGCATGAAATGGGTATCAGGCTACAGGATTGCCTTGAAGTGTACTGCTAAGGCAACTTCTAACTGAATAAATTACGAAAAACGTAAGAAGCTAGAATTATCATATAAATGTTCTCACTCAAAGGTAGTTTACGTGGGGCTTCCGATAGCCAAGTAGGTAACGCGTTCCACTTCAGTGAAAGTCTCGGGTTCGATTCCCGGTGGAGGCCTACGTGCGAAATGACCTAAGATGTCGAAGCACTTTTAACAATGCTACTGCTACGACAGTTTACGTATCAAGTAATATTGGGCTAAAAATCGCGATAAAATGATATTTGATGGACTTGGTCGCATTTAATCAACAAATCACTGAATTGTTCCATATATTCTATCAGCTATAATTTTATCTACATCTGCACATTTACCCTGCCAGCCGCCTTTCGGTATTGGGCAAAGGGCGCATGCATCATGACTCTACTTACCTAATCGATTACTTTATGGCATAATGATATAAGTCAGACTAAGAATACAACCTAGTAAATACTTGTATGCACTTTTTTGATAGTTGAATAATTAACAATTTTCACTTTCTGCAAAAGAAAAGTAGATCACACATATTACGGGAACTAATATGGTTTAAACAAGATGTGAGAAGAAGATATTTGCTTGGTTCGTACTTGTATTTATTATTTAGGAATTCGCTGCCACAATATACCTTGGATCTCTTTACCTGTAAAGGTTTGATTTCTTCTGTTAACACTCGAACCGGCAATAATTACCTCACTCCATTCCTCATACCAACACTTGTATTAACTCCTTCTTACTAACAGCCTCCCAATTTTGGAACTCTTTACCAGATAGGATTAAGAACTCTACTTCGTTAAGATCTTTTAAAGACAAACTATTTAATCATCTTTTTGTTATTTGTGATTAATCTTGTTTTATTTTCTTTGTGTGTTTTGTAAATTTTTGAAANTTACATCTTGCCTGACAAGCCTCATTCTCTTCCAGAAATTTTGGTAGCTGATGGTCGAGGATTTTAGGGTCAAACAGGAAAATCGCTGTTTAAGAAGTAGGTCTAATAATAATAATAATATACTATAGGTTACATACTAATCGAATATAATGTTAGTGGTATATACAATAAGTAGTAGTATATAAAACGTGGATTTTCCATTTCACTACTACTGTTAAGTCTTTCATTCATTGACGAATGAATAATGATAATAAATAAACACGTCTTCATATTAAATTTAAATAAATGTCATTCCAAATTAGATTCGTACAATGGATATCAGATTAAAATTATATTTAACACGGAATCTTAACACGGAAATTGATCATTGCAAGATTACTTACGACTTTTCATAATTTTAATTACAGTTTGTTTGTATTGTGCCACGATTATTTTATGCGTAGTTAAAAATTATCATAACATTACCCGAGCAATTAAACATAAACCATTGCATCCGATCATTATCGATCTTTTCTATAGCCATATTATTCAACGATTGTTGGATGATCATAATGGAGATGGTGATTACACAAAATATCATATTCACGATACATATAATAACGTTATGAAAGCATCGAACCCTAACCGAACCGGAAATTTTAAATTCTTGAATCAGAACCGAAACCATAAACCATTATTTATTTATTGCCAATTTTAGCTCCATAACGATACCAATTCAATTTTAGCAAATGGGTGAATTTTTTAAGTATATTTAAAAACGACTCGAAACTAACTAAAGTGAATGTTTGACATTTAAACCCTGAATTCTGAATATTATTTCTTTACTGTCGCAATATATGTTCTGAAATTTATGNTCCGAGGGACTCTGTCATAGCAGAAACGCTGCTGTAGAAACTGAAAACTTCTTTAACAAACCTATTTACTCCCAGTGTACTCATCTCCAGATTGATATCTATAAGGAAAAGGAACACGGCTGTGGTAAGACATTAGAGTTAGAGAAAAGCTCCAAATAGCAGTTGTTTGAAAACAAACAACGGCTATTTGGAGCTTTTCTCTAACTCTAATGACCAGATTGGAGATTAATCCTACTTCGAGAGGATCCCAAATCGCACTGCAATATCGAATCAATAAAAAGTACGCAATTACTTTTACTCTTGATATGCATCCTCTCAAGATTCTACTGGATAATCTTTGGGTACATCTAATCTTTGTACCTTCGCCTTTTTTGTCACAGAAGGCAGTTGACGAAAGACGAGTCAGGCGCATGAAATGAGTATCAGGCTACAGGATTGCTTTGAATTGTACTGATAAGCATACTTCTAACAGAATAAATTACGAAAAACGTTCAAGAAGCTAGAATTATCATATAAATGTTCTCACTCAAAGATACTTTACGTAGAGCTTCCGACAGCCAAGTGGGCAACGCGTTCCACTTCAGTGAAAGCGGTCTCGGGTTCGATTCCCGGTGGAAATTCCCGTGCGAAATTACCTAATATGTCGAAGCACTTTTAACAATGCTACTGCTACGATAGTTTACTGCCACAATATATCTTGGATCTCTTAACCTGTAAAGGTTTGATTTCTTCTGTTAACACTCGAACCGGCACTAATTACCTCACTCCATTCCTCGTACCAACACTTATATTAACTCCTTCTTAATAACAGCCTCCCAATTTTGGAACTCTTTACCAGTTAGGATTAAGAACTCTACTTCGTTAAGATCTTTTAAAGACAAACTATTTAATCATCTTTTTNAAACGTGTGAGAAACAGTATCCATATCACACCTGCGTAGAAGTCAAGAACGACTGCCTTCGAATAGCTCTGCAGTAATGGTTCCTGAATAGGCTAGAGGTATCCTCCATAACGATACCAATTCAATTTTTGCAAACGAATGAATTTATTAAGTTTATTTAAAAACGACTCGAAACTAACTAAAGTGAGTGTTTGATATTTAAACCCATCTGATCTAATATTCTGAATATTATTTCTTCACTGTCGCAATATATATACTGAAATTTATGACAGTAAATAAACACGTCTTGATATCAGACGAACTCACGCGCCCTTTGCCTATGTCTCCCAAACGTCATGGAGAAATGTTCTCAATGGATGCAGCAGCCAACCGGCAATTTGGAGACCCGGGTTCGAGTCCCGGTTCCGTCAGACTTTTTTCATGACCGTTTTTCATTGGAAATTTTCCTAGGTGCACGCCTTGTACCTGAAACCCTTTTCTTTGTGTGTTCTGAAATTTAACTTCATCCATTGTAATTGAAAAAGTTACGCATAGTAAAATACGAGTATATCGTAACAATGGTATGAACGAAACAAACCAATGCGACTTTGGTAAGCAGAGCAAAACCGAAACTTGGTTTCCGAAAGAAGAATCGAACTTTGCTTTTTTTTCGTTAAACCGGAACGAAAAATACTTCGGCTCGATGCCCAATCCATAGTTAATTTTTAATAACGGACTAATTTTTACGGCTGGATGCCTTTTAATGCAACCCGCCGCGGGTACACTGGGATTCACAGGAATTGAATTCGGGACCTCTTCCACCGTAAATTGACGCGCTGACAACGAGACCAAGCAAGAGTCCTGTTACTTCGATATACTGAATCATCCTTTATAGCTGAACTAGGAAAATGTACGATAAAAAATTAGTAGCTATGATGAACGTATGTGCGTTTTTTTAGTAAGTACATATATTTAATGCACGTAAGATCTCCTTAATCCTAAGAACCCTGTAGTAAGATGTTCGATTTTTTTGGAACTCGCTTTACATCGTAATATCTGAATAAGGAATTCAGTGTCTTTGAAATTTCTAGTGAAGAGTTTAGCTCTTGCCTTAAGTATGTCTCTTAAATCCATTACTTTCATATCTTCGATCGAGAGGATACTGGTTGCGGATTTTCGACACTCTAGCCTCGTCATTCCTCCAAAATAAATCCGTCGTCTTCAGCAGCTTCCATCATTTCCACCAAACGCCTTCGGCACGATTCGAAAATAAACTCTCTCCCCACAATGGGTTGAATTTATACGCACCTATTTCTCCGAAGAAAATAAATAAGGGAGAGATTCACTCCCGCTTAGAACCGGATTTATATTTGAATTTGTCTCCTGAGCTCAGCGGGAGACATATGATAACCTCGACTTCCTCCGCAGGATAAGCCCTTCTTCCTTAGATATACACATGCACGGATCCCTTTCACCTTTCCTGGCATTTTTATTCCTTTTCCCCAATGGCTCGGGAGAGGGATGGTGCTCTTTCCATCTTGTACCCTTTCCATTCCACTTTAACGCATTCTCCCCGCCCATACGCCATCCGCTATCGCTTCTATTCCAACCAAAATACCAATCCCTCGACTTAATGCATATGTCATTGGAAATTACTCCCTTCCATCTCAGGGTTATCGCTCCGAACTCCCTCATGTCCCTTCCACCCGAGCCCCCATTTCACCCCCTCCTGCTGACACCCCTACGTCTCCTTACTTCCCTGGCCTCCCGCTCCCTCATATAAAACCCCTTACTATCCTCAGCCATTACCTCTTTCACACCATGTCTCTCCAAGAGTTGTTCCTCTTAATTATTTTCATAAGAGCAAAGAAAAACTATTTAAAAGGTAGCAGCAATTGATTGCGATAAGTTCTTCCTCCAGCGTACCGTTTTTCTAAACAGTTATCCCCATTAAGTTTGCATATTCCTAGGGATCAAACAAGTCTCCCATTCATGCTACGAAAATCTGACCCTGCCAGATTTCGAACATGAAATATTCTGATTAGTAGACGCTGTACCCGTCGCATCACAGGGACACAGCTTCAGTGCACATACAGAGATATTTATCTACCCTTTCTTTTTGTGATAGCCTTTTTCATGGCTGCGTTTATGCAAAGGCTACTGATATATGAGTAATGCTGATAATGTAATTCATTTTAGTTACTCCTAATAAAATGTTACGTAAAGCATTACTCATAGGGCCATCGTGCAGTATTTAGGGGAATTTTTCCACCAATAGCATTCTGACTCAGTGATGAAAGGCCGAATTTACTCATCTTACATCTTGCCTGACAAGCCTCATTCTCTTCCAGAAATTTTGGTAGCTGATGGTCGAGGATTTTAGGGTCAAACAGGAAAATCGCTGTTTAAGAAGTACACTTAAGAGAACAAGAGGGGGTGAAGGTCCCGATAATTCGACGAAATTAGTCACTCGACTGTATTATTGTCACTGTGGAATATTAAATCTTAAATTAAGAATTCTTGGTCTGTGGAGATGGAGGGTTTCCTAATAAAATTCTACTACAATCCTGATCGGTGAAATAACAATAATTGCACTAAAAATAGCGTTCATGGCAAGGACTTGCTGTAAATTAGTTGTAACTGTACAATTTTTAGTTTTGTATCTGCTTTAAATTTTGAAAAACTGAATAGATTACTACAGTGCTACTCAAATCGTTTTCCATGGCTAACCGATAGATCTCACCTTAAGCTAGCCGTGGAATTCAATATTTCGCGGATTGGTGTAGCCGTCAGGAACGACTCATGTCGAAATACTGTATCAATTATTCCTGATTTGCAGAAATCACTCCTTTTTAGTAATGATCACGCAGGGAGAAATTTTCAAAAGATATTCAGCCGTTTTTAGGTAACTGTTCTCCATAAATCTCTGTTCCAGCATGCCTCTGTGCTGTCATTTCACACTGCGAAGGGATCTCAGTTCTGTAAATAAATTAAAAAATGAAGAATATAGATCAAGTCAAGCTATGGGACTGGAGAAACGTGTGAGAAACAGTATCCATATCACACCTGCGTAGAAGTCAAGAACGACTGCCTTCGAATAGCTCTGCAGTAGTTGTTCCTGAATAGGCTAGAGGTATCCCGGCAGTTTCTCCTTTACCAATGAGGATGTAATAGTCCGCAGTAATTCCTAACGGATACAAGGCCTTGAATGGTGGAAAAATTTCGAGCCTGGACAAGAGACACTCGTCATCAGCTTACGGTAGTGGTTCTTGACTAGACAGTTGCACCTGAATCCTACACCGGAACCAGCCTGTGGACCAACCTATAGTACTTACAATGGAGTAGCACGGGATTATCATTCTTTTGGGTAAATCTCGTACTATATGTCCACCTTCCTACCACGTCTTTCCCCTAACAACTAATCCAGTATTTCTCCCTCCTTTCTCGGCCCCATTCCCACATCCTCCTCACTCCGCCCCCTTCCCTCTGATTCACCCTTCCATCCTTACTCCCTATCCTCCTTATATCCCTACGTATTCTCTTAGAGAAAAAAGGCTTTCTCCTAACCCACACAACCCCCTCATGCCACTCCTCTTATTTTTTCTTAAAAAAGAAAAACTCGGGGAGCTTTGATACCCGGTCATAAAAGCCATCCCCCATGACTCAGAATCCATCTGTGCAATATTGATAAAATTTTGAAAAATGGATATATTCCGCGTTTTTCCTCCTCACTCCTTCCCCTCCCTATCTCCTTATCCTCTCCTCCCTTTACTCTCCTCATCTCAATGTCTCCCGCATGCGTGGAGAGCCTTTTACGCATTCGTCCGCTCGATCGCTCGTTCTTCTCTCCTCGAAAAGGAATATTTATTCCCAAAAACCCTCGGACGAAATTCCGTAAAATCCACTCCTGAAATCCGCCGTTTGGAAATGAGAATGCGGCAGAAGCGGCGTTTCTTTTTAAAGCGCATCGCTATTCTTTGCGATCGAGAGTGGAAAAATTTTTTTGTTAAGAGCGCCAATCTTCGCTTCCAGTGGGAGCTATGAGAGGGTAAAGGTTGCACATACACTATCTAAGACGTGCTTGATACCACTTAAAATCTGAAGTAAACTTCATGCAATAAAATCGAATAAAACTTTTTAATACCCTCTACCTTTGAAACTCGTTCATTGATTATATACGACACTAGCAAGTCCGAATGATAAATCTGAATGGTACACTTTAGATACTATTGAAATTCTCGTGTAAATATATGAACACCCCCCTCATGACTTGATTTGACATTCGTCAAAGAAATTTTCAATCTAATTTCAACTTTTTTTCATTTCCCGGTTTAAATTTTGCCTCCGTCTTTTCTTTCTTTTCTTACTTAATTCAAAATTTTGTTTATTGCGAAATTACGAGGTACATTTGATTTCAATAATTTATGGTAGAGGCTGCTTCATTTTATAACATACCAACAAAATCGACTCACGCCACGTGTTGCTGGTATATTCACTTTTTTAATACATAATTCACGCATTTAAGTGATACCTAAGACGTATGACATGCGAAGCATGATAAGTAAGTGATAATTAGTACTCTTGCGTACTATATAAAATATTATCTTCTTTGTTTGTAGTATATTAAACATATTGATGTCAATTGTGACGTTTGTACGTAATCAGTAACTGAGCTTTTGACACTGTGTAGGTTTCTAAGACTTATTTTATCTCTTTTTTCTGTTTCTATTTACGTGATGAGCATCATTTTCTTCATCAACCAACAGATTCGGAGATTTTTTCTCGTAAACTACACCATTTGTTACTGCTATAATTATCGAAAATCATAAATATTTTTCGTAAAACGTAACACTTAGATGGAGGAGATCGGGCCTAACCTCAACCATGGAAGGGTCTGGTGATGAAAATACGTAACAATATTAGCTGCATCCCCTCATGAATAAAGGTTTTTATCCGAAATAGATAAATCACCTTTTATATCTACTTAAAATTGAATATTTATATGTTTATTTATTCTTCCACGTAATCACAAGTATGTTTATCTGTGCTTTATTGTATCCCCGTCGAGGAAATCTGACTAACGAAACCCACAGTGAACCATAAGTAAATAACATAAATATATTCACTGGTTGCTTGAGACTAATTAAACGACATCATTCAAAACCGCCGTTCATTTATCTGTAACCCCTTAACATGATTGTACGTATTGATGTTTGATGATTACGTATGAGTACTGCAATGTTATATTGTCGTATATTTCTTTCTTT
>KZ308260.1:532925-595890 GCA_000376725.2 Ladona fulva
AAACCTTAAAAAAATAAAATGAAGAAAGTAAAAAGAGTAAAGAACACAAAGAACACAAATTTGGTAGTTTAGAAATATTTTGTGGATAAGATCAACCGGTAATCTTGATTCAAGTTAACTATAACAATAATTATTATATAACATTTATTATGGGCAAAGTTGAGACTTATTAAACTCTTATTTCTTCTAAACTTCCGTCCTCCGTAAAGAATTAGCTTTCGGAAGTTAAACAAACCGAGAAGGTAAAAAAGGAGGAAGTATTTTGCAGCTAAAAATACCTAAATCTGCAGTTGGAAATAATTAAACCCTGTAGAAAATTGCCAACGAGAAGAGGAGCGTAAAAAACCTGTGAAACGTACCGACAGTTGAGACTAAAATTTAAAACGAGCAAAACGTCAGGAAATTTCGCCGTGAGTTCTTTACCACACGACATTTGAGAATGCGAGAAGAGTCGAAAGTGTGTTGGTTTATGGAATCTTGGGGTATAAAGATGCAATGGAGGAAGGGAAAGAGATGGATATGATATGAGGGAGAAAAAGGGTTAAAAGAGGAGAGAATTAGTGGGGAGAGAGTAGAGAGGAAACGGGAATTGATTTGTATCTTCCGAGGCTCGGAGCAATTTTTCCTGCGCTCCAGAAACGTTCTCAAAGATTGGGTATCAATTTTACCGGCAATGGACCATACTTAAAGTCATATCGCACGGCTAATTTTCTCCAAATTGAACCTCGGTATCTGCGGGAAAGCTTTTCCTTCCATTATACTGAGTGCTCCGTAAATGTCGAATGAAATTCCTCTGAATGATTAAAGCTTATGGGAGTCGTTTTTATGGTTGAGGCAGAAATTAAGTAGGTTGTTTTGAAGGGCAGGGAAGATACTAAGTGTGGGAAAAATCCGATAAAGGAGTGATCGTCTCGGAGTTTTCACGTTGTTGACTTCAGAAGAAGGATATGATTCTGTGAAATTTAAGAAGCCTTTGAACTGCTTCAGTGGAAAAGCAAAAAAATACCATTTATATTTCTCAGTTCGGTAAATTATCACGTGTAAATATTCACAGCTGTAAAAAGGTGGAACAAGCTGACGCAAAACTTCGTGGCGATCTGTAGTGTCCACCGAGAGAACTACTGACTTAGATGTGATACTTTAACATAGGTCAGTATTTACAAGGTGTCAAGATTGCAACGTTGATTCTAAGATAATCGAACCACGTAATTAGCGCCAATTAAACAAGATTCGGAAAAATACTCTTCGAGTTACATCAGCTTCGAGCTTATATCAGTTTTAGTACCATTTAGAAAACTCTACGACCTTCCTGACGCTAATTCTTAGTGGAAAAATTGGTTACCCCTTGGAATCGAACCCAATACCAATGCCACCAACGACAGACTCTCTACTTGACATAGAAGACAGTGAAACATTCATGTTGTGTCTTTCTTCAAATATTTAATAAATGATAAGTTTGTAGAATCATTTAATGATAACAAATTGCAACTTTTTACATAAAAAGGGAAAGAGTTGAACAAGAAGAATAGTGTAATTAATTATAGAATAAACAGAAATGTCTGCAAAGAGTTTAAACTCTGATGAAAAAGTAATGAGTATAATTTATATTAGTCTTATGTAACAGCTTATTTAACCATCTTCCTCCGCAAAAATAATGTCGCTGAAGGACTCGGAAGTATATAGTATGCAAGTTCGTATTTACAAGTATCACTTATAATCCAAATTTTTATGCTGTTGCGTGATTTAATTTTTCAGTAAATCCAATTCAAATAACTTTTCTCCGATCCTATCGAGATTATAGCAGAAATTCCTATCGTTTATATATTATATAGATTTAGTTTATAATTATATAGAATTTCTATCACTATCATCAATAATGTGACTTTATTAGGGAGAGATTGAAACTATCAAGTATTTTTTTACATCTAACCCTTAGTCATGTGAATTTTATAAGAGATGCTTTAAAAAAGGAATAGAAGAAAACTACTTTGTGGGTTTCTAAGACCTAAGTTAGAACTTAGGAGAAAATACACCACAGTAGGTAAACACCCGCAAGAAGGGAGTATAAAAATCTGCGAAACCTTCTGATAGTTAACTAAGTTTTAAGGAAAAGACAGTTAAATCACTATCTCTTCACTAATCATTACTCCTCTTTCATAACGCCAACTGAAGCAGTTCTCAGATGATTCCATTATCTACGCCTCACCCGTTGATGAATTAAGAAGTTTTTACTTACCTCCGCTAAGACTGATCCGTGAATTTCTCAAGAAGGCCACGGGTGGAATGTGAAGGTATCCGATGCCCAAAGAGTAACCAGTGAATATCCCGAGGTCCCCCGCCATATCCTTCAATCGGTGCTCTCTTCACTAAGTTCACAGTTCTTTCACGTATTCTGAGTGTAACTAGTAACTCAAAATACACTTTGCTAAAGAAAACTGAGAAGTTGGCTCTCGGTCATCCTTTTTATTACCGTGTCGTTAGTAGCAAGCGTGTTCTCTCAAAGGTCATCTCCTGCACATGCCATTCACAAATCATGACCTCATTTTGCCTTGAATAGGTACAGTCAAATCGAGGCCTACAAAGGGCCTTTTAAAAAAACACAAGAAAAATACGATACGTCACGAATAGTTTGCATTAAAAGTTTATGTTAATTTCTTTGTCGCAATTTAAATGTGGCAGTACAGATCCATTTTACTGAATTCTATAATTTCAATTCCAATTTCTTGTACAACTTTGGCAGGTATTAGAATCAGTATTTTTTCGAGATGTTTACCCATTAAGAGGCGTCCACGAAAAAGAAAATTTGAGCCAAGGAGCTAAAACGATGTCAGTTATTTCGTTTGAATAGTAAGACCTTTTGATATAAGATGAAGCCTTTAACTATAAGTAAACCAAGAACTGCTCGCATATCACCAAGAGAACAATATCCGACGATAAGATCGTATGGAGTCAATTTTAAAACGATAATCTGACCAGCGGTAGCATAATAATACTTATTTTCAACCTCTGTACAGTAGCTATACTTCAGAGCAAATAATAGGTATTGGCAAATCGTTTCCGCCATAGCACTATTAGCCTGTCGTCGTTCGCGTCTATTTCCGCTACGCTATGACTTGCATGTATGGCTTTGTGTAACTAACGGTAACTCTATATTTATCAAATCAATGAGTAAACTCGGCTGCGATATATAATTATACGATATATCTTTCCATTGAAAACCAAGGACATCGGTTTTTTGGTAGAGTAAATGAAATTCTTACTAAAGTACAGGAATTTGGGGGTTCAGACTTCTCTCTTATGTAAAATTCTTGAGATTCATTTTGCAATACTCATCTGTGTACATCATAAAAGAAAGCGCAATTATTTTCTAATTTTTACTAACTTTGCCCGTACTCTTCTCATGCACAAAAATATTGTAGTAGAAAAAATACTGAGAAAAATATTTTGAAATATGAATAATGTGAAATAAGATTCCGGTGTGATTATCGCACCCGAAAGCCTCAAACACGGAAAAAAGAGTGACGTAAGAATTGGAGTGATGGAATAATCATTAGAATAAAACAAAATCCGAATATGATGTTGTTTAAAAGGATATTTAGGAACGACGTGTTAAGGGAAGAGGAATATTATAAAACTGTCTCATTGCCGTAAGAAATTACGAGTGCAAGATGATTAAAGACGCGAACAGAAATGCAAACAAGCGAGTTTATGGTCGTAATAAAAGAAGGGGACAGATAAAAGCCGTTAAAGAAATGGCCTTGGTTACCTGTTGATTGGGTTTTCCACTCATGGTTGTCTTCGGCGGTTTTCAGCCACGTTCGAAGCGTTCACTTTCAGAGACATTAGCCAACAGACGGTTAAATATAATTGTTCTTGACAAGGAAGCTTTTTTCAACTTTGGGTACAGCGATCTTTTGACCATATACCAAGGAAATTGAAATGTCAGACACCATTTTTAAGCACGCAGTAGATATCGATAGAAAGGGCTAATTGCAGGTTAATTTCAGGTTGGTGCAGTGACTGGCAGCTTCACTTGAACGTAAAGAAGTGCGTAGCTATGACTTTTACGTGTTCCGGCAAGGTCACCCGCACACCCTATATTATTTCAGGATATCCGTTGGAGTTTGTGAGGCATCATAAATACCTAGGTATTACACTCAGTAGTAGTTTTTCCTCCAAAGAGAATGTTCAAAGCATAGTAGGTAAGGCGAACAGGATGCAAAGTTTAGCCAGTAAAATTCTGAGGGGTTGCTCATCGAGAGTAAAAGAAATAGCGTACTTTTCCCTGATTCGTCCTCTCCTGGATTATTGCTTTGCGATTTGGGATCCTCACGAAGTAGGATTAACATCCCATCTTGAGATGGTTCAACGTAGGGCAGCTAGGTTCGTTAAGGGAGATTTCAGATTTGACAGCAGTGTTTCGACTATGATAGAATCCCTCGGATGGAACTCGCTTAGTGATAGAAGACTTGAATACCGTAGGAGGCTTTTCGATAAGATTGTCACTACGGATCTCGGGGAGGAGATAGTTGATTTTCTCATCCCAGCTAGTAACGTACGCAACCTTCGAAAGAAAACAAAAAAGCGATACAGGGAAATAGTCGCCAGGACGGATAGTTATTTCTGGTCGTCTTTCCCGCGAAGTATTAGAGAAGTTAATAGCTTTCCAGGTTAGTTAGGGATATAGGTGTTTCACATCCCCTGCCACGCGCCATCGGCGGTTTGCAGGGCTTAAAGTTAAATGTAAATTGCTTATATAAGTAGCTAGCAGGCAATGGCGAAATAAGTATGACGCGTTCAAACGTGTAATATTCGACCAGCTGTAATATCTCTTTCCCTTTTAAAGTTAACTAGAGTAAATCCAATAAGAGTCCGTTCCAACATTTAATATTTCAATCTGAGAATTCATTATTTTTGTTATTCTGAAAGAGAGTAAGAATGAGATATCAAACTCCTTTAGCAGCAACAGTTACGGCTAAAGGATTTTGATCTTACTCTTATTTTAAATCTACCGTGACTCCGTTATTGTTCCCATAAGGAGGGTGTCTAATTCGGAATCCGTAAACAAAGAAAAAAGTGGGTGATGACAGTCCCCATAGCCAACAGCACTCATAAAACTTTTGTCGTAGAATGTAATTATCCCAGAGGAAGAAAAATTATAAATATTGATTGACATAAAACTGAAAGAAGAAGAAAAATAACGAGGTATTCACCTCTCTTTGCAAATAAATGGCTTAATAGACTCCTGAGACTCAATAGACATGTGTATTTGACTGCAACCATACTAGTGATAGGAAGTTTTAAAAGTGCTTTTACAGCTACGGCCATTTCGCATATATGGGACCCCATTAAAAATCGAACCGAATCTACCCAAGGCAGACGCGCTAAATTGCCTATCTGGAAGCCCTGTAACCACACTATTGATCAGCCAATCCACTAAAAGCTTCCTTAAAGTGCGCACAAAATCAATCAGCGATGAAACTAAAACATTTAACTTTAGTAGCAAAGCCGAGTTTCAAACCCACGATCACAGTTTGAAACTTAAATCATATACAGTTATGACCAAGGGTAAATTGAAGTCAGACGCATTTTGTATACCTTAGCGGCTCATATAATTGTATTGATGCATTATCCAGACTCTTCAGCAAATGATTGAATAGAAGAATAAGATGTGACTACTAAGCCTCGATGTTACTTTGATATGCTATTCACTTATTCTACCTTTTATTGACATCAGGAATTTTCTTGAAGTGATCAGACAGAAGATTTCTAAAAAGCAACTCCATTCACATGGAAAGTAAAAGGCTCAGTTGATTCTCATAACAAGCTTACAAACGTAAGCGAATAAATACGAGTAAGTGCCTCAATTTATGGTCGTCTGCGGATTTATGACATTAATGCTCGTCTTCCGAAAAATGTGCGGTGGGGGCGTTCCTACTTCCTGAAAGAGAAAAGAGGTTTCCTTCCATTTTATTACTCTCCAGCACTATTTCACCCATTCAGGACCGATATAGCAGGGTCTTTGCGGGGGTTTGGGAAGGAGTGAGAAATCGGAAAGGGGAGATATGTGCATAAAACCCTTTGGGATTAAATCCGATTTATGACGGACCCAAAACACGAATCCACACTCACTATTCCTCAACGTTAAGGGAATATGCTTGAAAAAAAGGCTCTCCCTCTACGACACTCTTTCCTTCGATATTTCTTTTCCTCCCATTTGATCGCTTCTCCATCTCTCTTTCCTGAGCGAGATTCTTCCCATCCATTTCCATTCATTTGCATGGGTTATTTAGGAAGTTCCAAGAACCCGGCACTACCAATTATAGCAAGGGAATTAAAAAAGAAGAGTTTATAGTCTCAAAGTAATTCTCTTTTAAACGCTGCCCTACCAATTTTTCGAGCACCTACTCTTACTTAAGAAATTTGGTGAAGTGGTGTGTATATTTTAGTTCAATAATATCATTTTTCTTACGCGTACTCACTTTTCCTTACAACCAATTCCTCTATTTTCTTCACCCGACTTCCCCTTCTCTTTAAGCTTTAAATAAAGAAATAATAAATAATATTATTATCAGAAATCATCCATTGCCATTTTACTTAGTGTCCTAATGTGTCACCTCTGCCTTTTTCTACTGAAGAGTATATTGTGTTAACCACTGGTTCAGATATACATGGATGAGATAGGATGAAGTATCTTAGCTGGAACTGTATGAGGATATACAATTTTATTGCAAAACTTCATGCCAAGCTCGCACATTTGTCCTATTTTTTACATTTCAATCAATAACCCTGATAGATTTTGTAGAAGATTTTAAAGCTCCTGCAAACAATCCCAGTTTCCAAATTCTCGTAGAAACAAGAATGTAATTATGTTTCATTTTTGTTTATAAATATTTTAATTCACAATGTAAAAGTTGTTCTATATCCGTGTGAGCTCAAAATCTAGTTGATTGAATTTGAATCTTGCTTTGAATTCTGCCTTCATTACCCAACCCGAAGGAAACCCAGTGAATTCGCAGCTAATTTCGTTCTTTCGTAGCCAGAAGTACTCCATTAACACACCTCTTAACATCCAAACAAAAATCAAGTTCCAATACGCAGGTCTCATTCGTAAAATACCTAGACTAAGTGCAGAAGGAGAGAATGGCTGCGCAGAAGTTGTTTACGATTCTCCCGCTTGACAACCCATCTAATCTCGGGTAGCAACCCCATAGTATGCCGTATAGTGCTATAATCTCAAATAATATGCATTCCTTATGCCGAGCGTCAAACTCCGCTTCCATATTCCCTTTCGGAACATCGCAGCTCCAGTCGCGTCCCCATCTCCCAACTTCTTATCGTGGACCGACAGGCTACTTTGCGCCCGAACCAATTCACAGTCTCGTCTGCAAATACAGATTCTTAAAGCTCCCCTTTTTTCTCCTGCCTCGAATCCTACGTCGCCGGAGCGTTCCCTCATCATTCGGCAGGTCTCGGAGACGTGCTATCTTCTCGATCCGCTGGGGCCACTTCCCACTTCAATGCACTACGAGGCGATGCCGTGCGGAAATTAAATTGGTTTTCCCGATTTGCCTCCGGGTGTGAATATTTGACCTGCTAAGTCTGTAACGCTGAGATATTCGAAAGCAGTACTTGACGCTAGTGAATTTGAAAGCGTTCTCTTCAGGCTTATCTAGATTTCTTGGCGAATGCAAAGAAGTCGATCGGAAGTAAGATTTTTGCAAATAGTGGAAATTTTTATCGATGAACAATGTTTCTCGGTATCGTTGGTCTCTTGAAAATTTTCATTGGAATATTACAGTCTTCGTAATCCTTACAGAGTTTGTTATATTTACATTACTAAAAATGTACCGAGAACCTTACTGCTAAAGAACGTAAGAAATGGTAATGGGTTGGATGGAGGCCAGGACTGACAAGCTCATTTTTGCCTTATAAAGACGCTAATTAATAACCAGACGCGTTCAAAAAATAATACAATTAAGAATATCAAAGTATTCCTACCTTTTCTCGGCGAATAATTCAATACACTTTTTAAAAATACAGGAAAATTCTAAGTTGTCGTTACTGTTTTAATTAGTTACTTGTGAAGTTTATACAAAAGCACTCTGGACTACTACCACTATTCTAGATAATATTCTTGGCATCCAGGTTAGAATAAATCCTCGCAAATCCATCGGTGAGACTAAGGTATGCTAAGAGGAATATAATTAATTTCCACCTCCACATAAGTTTTCGTTCCTGTGGCTGTGAAGTCAGCGGTATTTTCCTCAATCAGAGCAGTGGTCTTTGAGTCCTTCAACTGCTGACACCCCTTGAACTCTCAAAATCTGTCACCTCTCCCTTTTCTCACTGAAGAGTATGTTGTGTTAACCGCTAGTTTTAGATATGTATGGATGAAGACAGTGCCACGTGCAACAAGTCTTATCCGATTGTTCTAAAAAATTAAAATATGCAGAGGCTTACAAAAATATGATTAATTTACTTTTGCTAATAAATACTTACTTCATCTACATCTATATAAATACCCTGCAATCTGCCTTTCGGCAGGGGGTGTAAACGCCAAGCGTTAGAGTTACTTCTTTAGCTCATTGTTATCGCATATCGTTCGCGGAAATAATGAGTCCCTAAAACGACTTGTACTCGAAGCTATTTATCTTATTTTACGCTCATTATCGGATCGGCCGAAGTAGCAGAGGGGTCGCATAATACCAATTACGTCTTCCAAAAATGTACTTTCTCTAAATTTAGCAAACAATCGAAGCCTAGTTTCTGATCTCCTTTCTTTCAAACTCTTTCTTTACTTGAGATGTTTTACAAATCTATGCAGTGTTGGTTATTATATTTTCCGCTCTTTAAAAGTATAAAGCCAACGTTTGATCATGACTATTAATTAAAACATGTGATATAAGACAAATCTATTAGAATAATATTACTTTTTAATTTGTATTAATAAATGTTTGAGTTCCTCTTGCCTTTTTTGACTTATAGATATAACTTTGAATTGAGACGATATGAAAAAATACGGCAATATTAGATCCACACAAGTGAGACTATATCGGAAACTTTTCGTGAAATACAATAACTGTTCGCTGGTGTGTTCTGCGACTACTATCAAACCATACAATTTTAAGGAATAACAAGTGTGAAAAATAGTGACATGACTGGGAGTCGAACCCAGGTCTCTCAATCCTTGTAATACAATTTTAACTTTCCATTCCCATGAAAAGGTCAAATAGAAGAATCTCTTGGTTTGGAGCTTCAAAATTTAGTGACAAAATAATTGAATTTCTCTTCATGTATTCAACCTAAAAATAAAGGATTTAAAAATCAGCAAATTCGAAAGCCCCCAAAAAGACTTACTTTGATTTTTACCTTACTGTTAACTTCAAACGATGAAGCATAAGCGAAAGATGCGCTGATGACTAAAAATCTTCAAATAGTCAGAATCAACTTATCACAGAATTATTCAAAGAGATCGGTGAATCATTCATACAAAAAAAGAAACGCATTCAGCATATCCAAAAATTAAGAAAAAAGTCTCGAGTGACTTCGATCAGGAACCGTACCGCTCTCCAATAAAACACATAAGAACACATGAGAGCCTTTTTGAGATGCGGCCTCGTTCCATAAGCCAATTTTCTGGAAATAGGAAATCGATTCCACTCGGCCACACGACCTCGTTGTCTAATGAGTGCCACTTCGATGCTTCGCAATTAGTCGCGACCCTATTTTCTGATTCCAATCATGCTCTTGTCTGTTCCTGTTCTCGTCTGCTCCTCGGGGAAAAGATTGGAACAACGACAATTTTTTATTTCATCAGCGAGGAGACAGTTAGAGAAGGGAGGGTAAATCACCAAGAGCTAGCTCACGCCCTCTGGCGTCCATGTTGTCAATTAACATTCGACGGATACAACAGAAACAAGCTATCATAAAAATGGGAGAGAGAAAGAGGTTCAGAACATGATGAAAACGTGTGTTCGTGGAAAGAACGGGGTCAAGAATGAGCCGTAATATGTTTTCATCAACATAAGAGGGCCAACCTAAGAAGGTTGACCCCCTACTGCGGGCATACATTTCCCGATCTTTCCATCCCATTAAAATTGCGTTTACAAATCAGCTTGGAGGAAAGGGGTGGCGAGGAAGGAGAGGGAAAAAATGAAAAATCCGATATAATACGTCCTCAGTCTCATGAGCTGAGCAAACTCCGACCGCCGGAAAATTTGTCGGCGACTAATGAGTTATTCTCGGTCGACCCACGGCGCCATGGATCTCTCACGTTCCCTCGGTCATCTCTCACACGGCTTTTTGGGCGACGGGCAGCGACAGGTATAGGAAAAAAAGAAAGAANTTACTGTGTTATTATTAATTACACTCATTCATTAAGTATTTGTTTCTAGAAAAAACAGCAATATTCAGAAAAAAAAACAAATAATGAATGTTAATTTAACATTCGACGGATACAACAGAAACAAGCTATCATAAAAATGGGAGAGAGAAAGAGGTTCAAAACATGATGAAAACGTGTGTTCGTGGAAAGAACGGGGTCAAGAATGAGCCGTAATATGTTTTCATCAACATAAGAGGGCCAACCTAAGAAGGTTGACCCCCTACTGCGGGCATACATTTCCCGATCTTTCCATCCCATTAAAATTGCGTTTACAAATCAGCTTGGAGGAAAGGGGTGGCGAGGAAGGAGAGGGAAAAAATGAAAAATCCGATATAATACGTCCTCAGTCTCATGAGCTGAGCAAACTCCGACCGCCGGAAAATTTGTCGGCGACTAATGAGTTATTCTCGGTCGACCCACGGCGCCATGGATCTCTCACGTTCCCTCGGTCATCTCTCACACGGCTTTTTGGGCGACGGGCAGCGACAGGTATAGGAAAAAAAGAAAGAAAAAGCCGGTGAGAGCGGGCAGGTAAGAAAGGTTGAGGAGCTGTATAAAATCCAGATAGTTTCATATTGGTTGCCCACCTAGGTCTTGAAGATGGATACTCACCCCTCGTCCGCTTCGTTGATTACTCTTCGTAATGAAATAAATTTTAACACACGCATTAAATATATTTCTGAATTATCAAAATCATAGAAAATATTTTAAAACGTTCAGTGCATTTATCACTCCAACGTTGGAGTGATAAATGCATTGGAAATTGGGGTTTCCGCAGTGAACATGTTAATGATAGAATTTTGAAAAATTCTCTTAAGGTAGCATATACCAAAGGCTGTTTTCGCGGGTTTCTTTCGCTCCCCTTCTTAAGTGAGCGTTTTCCCGTCCAGTGGGTTTTCTCTGAAAGCCTACAGCCGAGGAGTTTTTCCTCAAGCCCCCATCCTTTTATTTACCTTTTGCTGTTTTTTAATAAATTTTAATTTTTGTATTTTTATCACTGTATCATGTATTACTTCAGAGGTTAGGTGTAAGAGAGGACCACATGGGCCTAACCTCGCCGAGTAAAGAGTTTTATAATAATAACTCTCATTATCATTATTATTATTTTTTGTTGTCATTATTATATAATAGCAGTTGTTAGTAGTGCCCCATACCATCAAACCAAAAATGGAGGAAAAAATAAAGTAACAGCTTTTAGTATTACTCCATAAACCATCAAACCAATACCACCAACCAAAAATGGTTTGGTGCTTGGTGATATTGGTTTGATAGTTTATGGAGAACTACTAACAGCTGTTAACTTAACCTTCAGTGGCATCTTCCATTCTTAAAATAATAATAAGGCAACTAGTAATGAACATTGAAAAGAATTTTCGATCAATTAATTGTAACGCAGAGATATTAATTGTTTTATTATGTACATCAATGACTGCAGTGTGTTTAACTCACTAGAAATAGCAAATTCTTCGATTCACTTCAAATAAATCTACCATTGTTTCTTCGTTGAGGCGATTGTTTTGAAGAAAAATCACTCCCTCTTGGGATAACTACGCCAGTAACCTCTTCTTATCATGATTTTCCTTCATAGTTCCTCGTCTTAACCCGCTTTTTTCGGTCCATACACATCCATGTATTTTCCTCATTTCCGTTTAATTCTTGAAACTACATGCCTCTTTCTCTTCGAGATTAGGTTCCGATATTCGTCGACGAAGATTTCTGTTATCTGTAAGAGTGATGGGACGGTTAATCGGAATCGTGAACCTAAAATGTCGGAATCGGAGAATTTTTAACCTAATTTCCGATTCTATAAACGACTCTCAGAATTTTTCTTTAAAACTCAATCTTCCATGTTAATGGTTAATAGATAATACTTATTGATTTTAACGATCAGTAAAATTAAAACCTATAGATCCTAATATTTCCCAAATACGGTATTTAATTGGCTTAAATATATGAACCTATGAGAAGTGGAACTTTGAGCGAGGAAACAGCTATCTGTACTACCCTCTTGAGTTGATAGTGCACGACTACTTAGCGTTGGAGGTGCCGTATTTACTATCAAATAAGACGCACCATGGTTTTTCAGGCGAATTAAGCATGGATTATAAACACTGGAACGTAAGCTGCATATAAGTGAAACAAAGAAACGATATTCGTAAAAGAGAGTCAATTTATAGAAGAATGAAAGAAAAGCGCAACATTGCTAGAAAGGCTTCCGCAGTGATTAGAAGATAAAATACTCGATTTGAAGCGTAAAATTGTTAACAATTGTACTATTGTATGGCTATTCCTGACATCAGAAAAAAATACCTACGGCCGCAGGTCGATTTTAAATTAAATTTTCGCTGAAAAGGTGCGAATTATGGGTCGGTAAGTGCGGTAATATTTTCCTTGCCAAGAAAGATATCGGCTGGAAGGCGAAACTGGAAAGATGATAATGTCTTTGTATTATAATTTAAGAATTTGAAGACTTTGTGTGTATAGCTAGGTAATTAGCCGATTTAAAATAAAAAAATTCTCCTTTTTCAAATTTTTGCCAGATTCTTTAATAAAAAAGATATACTTCTCTTTTAGAAGGCAATTGCATAAATGGTAAAACGTTGCCATTAAATAAATTAATACAAAAGATTTCTAAAAGAGTATGATGCCTTTTTATTACAACATCTGGCAAAAGTTTAAACGATAGAATAATTTGTCTTTATTCGAATCAGCTAATAACGAGTACCTAGCTGTACACGCTAAGTCCTCAAATTATTCAATTATAATACAAAGACATTATCATCTTTAATTATTTTACTGTGTTATTATTAATTACACTCATTCATTAAGTATTTGTTTCTAGAAAAAACAGCATAATTCAGAAAAAACAAATAATGTATGTTAATCATAGCAGTATTAAATCGGAATATTGAATCGGAAGTTTAGGGAAGTATCGGGAATAGAATCGGAATCGTTAAATATTTTGGCATCGTCCGATCACTAATACGTATGTTTGAGATGCCTTGGTTGTGATTCACCACCGACCTTGGTCAGTCTTCAAACAGAAGCAATCTCGTTGTTAAGATTATCGACCCGCTTTCCTATGCATTCGGAGAAATAGTTCGCTATCACCTCTGGTTATACTAAATCGCCTCAGCAGTTCACCCTATTCACTACGAATATTTATCTGCTTGGGTTCGCAAAGTATGCTCAGAATGCGCGGCAAACAAGCACCCAGGCAGCCAAGTCCGATCCTTCGCTTGAATAGGACATTCTAAGATTAAAATTCTCTAATACTGCGAGGAAATACAGCCTATTCTTAATCCGAATTCTGGGTAAAGATATCACTGTAACATTCACTTTAATAGGTAATCAATCGATATAGAAATCGTAGACATACATAAAAAATAATACGCATATCAAGAAAGCAGCGGCCAGATTCAAGCTACTTAGCAGGAAGATATTTCGATCACAACGAGCCTTTAGTAAACTTAAGAACTTTATTCTATTTCGCTCGAATGCTTTACTTTAAATTAGTTTTGTTTTTTATGCTCGTCTGTTTTCATGCCCTATCTCCTCTTTATCTTCCTTGTATTTAAATATGTTTTAATGTTTATATTTTTATTTGTTATTCTATACTAGCGCCTGGTTGCCTCTTATCGCTGGCTGAACCATTTATCCTCGACAATACCAGCCTCTTGTGTGGACGCACCGAAGCAATTTTTTCTCGCTGACCTTATTGCAGACTTCAGCGAATTAGCTTTCAACAAGGAAGGCTTCGGCTATTGTTTTGTTCTACGAAATTAAATCTATAAGGAAAAGGAACACGGCTTAAAACCATTAGACTTCAATAAAACGTTTCTCAAAGTTTAATGATTCCACGAAATTTTTGTTATAATTGCCTAAATATAAATTTTCTAAAGACAATTGTTTTCGATGTATCAATTGTCTTTGTAATTATATTGACTTGCTGAGGTCAGTAGTCATTACCATCATAAATTCGCTAATTAGATGCTATAATCAGGAGCTATTCTTTATTTCACTGATCTCAAATGCTGAATTGTTGATGAACAAATTAAATACCTCACGGAGTAAAGATTAATGTAGCATACCGTTATCAGTATGCTCAATGCTCAATACAAGTACAATGAAGGATAACTACATACTCTACTTCGAGGGAATTATACATTTTTCCGATTTATTGCTATGCTCTGAGGTGAGGATTGCCTCATTTTCTTATTGCCCTTGAGATGGAAAACGCATAAAAATCGCTAAATAATATTCGCAGAATTCGAGGATTCAAATTTTATCTTCGAATCCAAGCGAGGAAAAGATTTAGCATCCCCAAACAAACTAAAACAGAAATTGCGCATGTTTTCAGCCAATTAGATAAGCATACGAGTAATTGATGAATTAAATGATAAGTAATTATACCGCTTACGCAATCATTTTTTCCAACCATCCATCCATTAAAGAAAGCGGTTGGCTATTCAAGAACGGACGTTTAAATTAGCATCTCCATGAGAGTTATTATAGTCACACAAGAGTCAAACTATGAAGAGAATTAAAAGCTTTCGTGGAGCGGAAGGGATAAAAAATAAAACAAACGCGCCAACATAAGCGTGGAGATTAATTCGAACCGCCGCTTAAAATGGTATAAAGAGACGGGAGGTCGAAGAGCATTATATATCGTGTAAGTAATGCGAGTGGGAGAAATACCACTGGCCGATGAAAGGAGGATGAATTGGAGAGAAAAATTGAAGAGGGGATGAATGGGAAGGCCAGGAAAGAAATGACGGAGGAGAGCTGGAAAGCCATGTTATGGAGATTAAGTATCTAATCTTAAGTAATGGCGTTCAGACAAATGACTGCAGTGTCGCTTGACCGCTTGTCCAAAGAGATATGAGGTTGATGATAAACAGATTGAGGAAAGGTATGACGGAATGCCTGGGAATAGAGAAGGGCGAGAGGTGTGATGAATGCTGGGATGGCTATAAAAAGTTTCTATTGATTTGATTAGGTGGCAATGATGAAGTCGAAACATGACGTGATCCTCTTTGTCTTCTGGTATAGCAGAAGCCAGTATGCAAAGCTCTACCGGGCATTGTTCATGTATCTGGAATTCTGTACTCTAGAAACCTTTTACTATCAACAGATATAACTAAAAAGACAAAATTTCCCGATTAGGAAAGAAATGCGGGAGATCATTCTAATGAATTTTGTGTTGTACATGCCTTTCGCTTCTATACCTTCGCTTCAAATTTTAAATTTTCATAAATACTGAGGTATTAAACAACAATTTATAAGGAATCTTCGATCAAAGAAATGGATGAGGTGGTTATCTTTACACTTCGAGATGTGTGCCTAAGACCTGGTTTCGCGTCCCAGTCATGTCGCTATTTTTCACATGTTTGTCCCTAAATCTTCAATTGCTCCGAGATCGTGTTCCATAAATGTCGTATCAATGGTAGTAGGCCAAGTGAAGATTTTAAAGTCAGTCTTTTCAAAATTTAATTAGGCTTTTAACTCTCATATTCAAATACTTCTAACCTCCTAACATACATACACTTTTGAACCTTGGGAGGTATAATTGTAAGGCCAAATAATTAAATAATTCAGGTCAGTATACAAATAAAACGAAAACATTCCCATGATGTCTTTCGGGAACCTACGAACTTACAAAACGGAAACATATCCTGTAATTTTTGTAACAGTTGTATTTTTCAGAATTTTTAAAGAGTAAAAAAAAATTTACCTGGTCATATAGAACTACAAAATCTTTAGCCGTCATAGAAACTGGGAAGTTTGTCTCAGCTTGAGTCGAGTACATTCACAATTATCTACGAGCAACTTCATTCAAGACTAAATCCCATCTCGAGAATGTTTACGTTCTTTCCAAAGGGTTTCGACATTATGTTGGTGATAACGAAAAATTTGCACAAAAAAATCAAAACATTCACAGCTCGGACCTCAAGCTGTCGTAAAACTTGAGTAAAGTTACAATTTAAAAGTAGGAACGAACGATTGTATGTACACACGATTTAACAATAAAAACTATTCAAAAGTTACTGGTTAAGTGAACCAGTGAGCTTTAAATGAAACATCTCAAAAGCAAGTTTCCTCATGAATTACTAACAAAATTGTTATTTTAGTAACATTAAGTCAAGCAACCACAACGGCGTCTTTTCAACCTTGCTATCAATTACGACGATAACGAAATTTTCTTATTGATTAAATACGAAAATTGAGTACAAGCATCTCCCCAGGATAAATTTATTAAACATATATCGTGGATTCTCGGATAAATTATGAAACTGAGCGCCAAAAAGGTTTTAAAGTTTATTTTTTGACGACCCAGCGAACTTAGCGCGAAAAATTTGACTTCGGAAAAAGAGAAAGGTAACATCAATTCAATCCATTTACGTAAGCCAAATAATGTGACCAATTTCGAGGAGAACATTTGTTTCTTACGAAATGACTTATTATGACGCGATTGATCATTGAAATACTTCTTAACTACCGAATGATTAGCACCCATTCAAATATTTTACCTCGTAATACATTAGAAATGCTTCACAGCAATATAATACTTCTGAAAACTTAATTAAAAATAGCGTATATTCTTCAATCTAAGAAGCACCTTTTTGCGTAATTGAAGCTTCCAAAAATCGGATTTGCGATCTAAAATACACAATCGTAAAGCGGGTATCAGAGAGTTATTTACACTTATGATACTTTACTTCTTAATTCAATTGTGACGTCTATGGCAACAATTCAGATTTTCCCGTTCCAGTTAACGTCCTTTCCGTAACAAACGCTCACATTGACCTTCTTCGGTATGCCGGTAGGTCACGATAAATAAAGAACACGCATGGTGTATGAAAGTTCCAAAGAAGTTCAACAATGGCTCGATATACGATTATTAATCGTTTCCATAACATTAAATCCCAAATTCAGCCTGTTTATTGTAGTCGAAAAATTCGAAGTGAAGTCGATCGCAGAGGGTAATGTGTCGACCTCTGGACCGTAACAATGAAATTTTCATGCAAAAAGGACTGATCGCCAGACCTATGGGTGAGTAATTACTCATTTACTGCCAACAAACTCTGATGGTTCATTTCTTTCCTTGCATAATCTGTCCCACCTTCCCCTTGGAATCCATCCGCCGATATGACGAAACGACTTTCCCTAACACCTCCCTATCCCAACTGCCACATGGATTTGCTTCAACTCTCCCCCAGGAACCGACGCCCTTGTTTCCCTCAGCCCCTCCGATTCCTCCGAAGACTGCCTAAGCGCCTCTTTACCGAGCCTCGCCTTCTGATGGATGGATCTTTACGCGGGGATTCTTTGTCAGCCGGTCAATTCATCACCACTCGCGATGTTGTATGAGGAGGAAGGAGAACATGGGGATGAGGGTAGGCGTGGCCCAGGAGCATCGCATGCCTCACGTCGCCAAGAGAGAAATAGGGGGACGCAAGATTGCGTGGGAGGACTAGAGTGAATATTCTGCAACTCCTTCCTGGAGGAGACGCGTTGGTTTGACGGGGCAAGGCGAGGAGTTGACACGATGACATGGAAAAGCTTTGGCGGAGGATGATCACCATACGAAAGATGCCATACCCACCAGTCAGAGGAACTCGAGCAAACATAGTAAATATCATTTTTTCTTTAAAAAAGAAGGAACCGCGATGGTTCAGTTGTCAACATTTATGGTATGGTGAAGTGTTTCATATGGCGACCATATCGAGGGGGAGGATTTTGTTCTGAAGAAGTATAGTTAACGGTACATCGACAGCTGAGGTCATTTCGCACGTAGACCCCTACCGGGAATCAAACCCAGGATCGCCTTCACTGAAGTCGAACGCGTTACCCACTTCACTATCGGGAGCCCTGTGCTGAAGAAAAAGCACAAGTAGAAGAGAGTGACATTGTTAGCAATTCGTCCTACACATGCAGGCTTATTAAGTAGTAAGAAGCAATTTTCTTTCAAAAAGAAGTGAACTGAATTCGAATTCCTCACTAAAAACCTAATCTTAAACAAAATCCATCCTGAGAATCATCACAATGGAATGTCAGCATCCCAAAGATTTGTATGCAGCAGCATTGGGGTACAGATTAAAATTTATTTCTATTCTTCAACTTTGATCACCATAATGCAGACAAAATTGTCGCAAATTCTTAACTGAGAGATTTTCCGATAATTATTCCTGACCTGTACACGTATACTGTTTACACCTCTGATTAAGAGAATTTCAGCGGATGAAAATGTCTTAAAATTTTCCATCGATGACTTTGATAGATAGGATAAATTTATGATGAGTTAATGTGAAATTCAAAGCCCCCAGCATAAGGGATTCTTTTTATTCAAACTACAAAAACCTTCTATACCTTTTGTTTTTCCATACCTATCAATTCTATCAGAATTTCCAAATATACATTAAAGATCCTCATGATTCAAAAACTATTTATTAATTAAAATCTTTACCACACTAGTATTACTTTTATCAATTCCTTGCATTGAAAAATATCTACGTCTTGACTAATCTTGTCATGTCAGTTTGCTACTTTCAATAATTTCCTATTAGAAAAAAGTAAACTCAAAACAATGCTGAGGCCTATTGTGAGTACTGGGTTAAATAAATAACCGATTAAATAATACTTGACTTTGTCATAATAGTGATGCATTTCATTACATAAATATGAAGCCTCAATAATTTTTTCAAGCCAGAAATACTTTACCGAAAAATATTGTGTCATGAATGTTAACTTATAATGTAATCAAATAAATTAGTTTTAGAACATCAAATCACTTCCCTTTTAACCTTGTTAAGTGCAGGAAAGGTTATGAAGAGAAACATTTATGGTTCAATTCATACACAATAGAGAAACACTGGATCTAACATAATTATGAAATAATATTGATCCATCCAGATTTTCTACTACTAATTCTGACCAGTTTCTAAGATTTAAAAAAATCGATTAGGATATAGTGAAAGGCATGAACAAAGAGCATAATGTTAACATTTCACATAATCTTTAATAGAGCAATAAATGTAGAACACAAGTCACACAAACAGCACAATAACAATATTCAACCATAAAACTGCATCTTTAAAATGGCTATGGCAGGAGATCAAAATCAGACGGCTTTCAATCCAAACTTTGGAAAAAACAATTGCAAAATTTCCCTAATGATTACACTTAAAATTATTGTTGAGGCACTTGGGTGAAACAAGATATGTTTAGAGATTAAGTAGCAGAATTGGAAGTAGGCAACTCTTCCTTACATTTTGCCTTCACAACCCACTCAGTATTGTTAGGTAGGCTTCACAACCAGTAAAATTATATTACTAGTAATATCAAAAATCACAGTAAACAAATATACTGAATGATTTCAATTATTATAAAATTTAACAAAATATACGATAAATAGCGTATTAACTGAACAAAATATATTAAAAATTTATGAATAATAAATATATCTCAAATTTATGATCACAGAGTTTTCTATTGAATAGTTATACATTACAGTGCAAAATGCAGATAAAGATCTGTGAGGAACAACTGTTACAATACTAATTTGTTGAGTGCTGCTTTTAAATATTTAAGTGTACTCTGCCTTAAAGAATATCTACATAAAGGAATATAAAAATCTGGTAAAATATTTTTGCTAACTTTCAGCACCAATTCCAACAATGCTTAGTGTACTGCACCAAAAAAGGTGAAAATAATAAATCTAATAAATTATCAGATAATAAGGTACATAATACTTTAAAAGTAAGTTTGCACCAAAAAGAGATGCGACTGCACTCAGAAAACCACAATAATTTCCTATCAGTGGGTTCCTGTTACAATATACCAGCATCTTTTGCCATTTTACAGAATAATGAATTTTTGTTTGACATCAGCACTGAAGGGGAATCAAATTCCACAATTTTCCCTTTGTCAAGAACGATGACCCTGAAAAATGAGTAAATATTTTTAGCACATAAATGCTTTTCTACAAACATAGCAATGTTTTGAAGTTATATTCACAGGTTTAAGTAAAGGGAGATGAATTTTAAATTAGTAAAGATTGACTTTATGCTTTCCAGACAAATTTTCATAGAGATCTCAGCACCATGAAGACGATGGAAGAGCCAGCCATCAAACTTCAAGATAGTAATTGTCAATCTTAAAGATTTTGCTGATTTTAAGGATTTGATTTGAATGTCTTGATTTATGTTCCTGTGAAAACCTTGTGATTAACACAATCATTGAGTGTTTAGGGAAACTTAACACCCTTCTTTCACACAGAGTTTTAGATGATAATAGGAAAACGAGTTTTATTGACAATTTGCATTCTTCCCTAAAATTGCATCTTATCATCATGAAGGAGTTCATTCCTTGAAATGGCCTTCTCTCTCTTCTCTTTTATTCCTCTAAATATTTTATTGCCTAATCCAATAATTCTCACATTTAACTAGAAACACTCCTCTCCTATCTTCCAGATTCTACCTATGGATTCAACCTTCCTCGCCTTTTACCGTACAGAGGTCTCCAAAATTAATGCAACACTTAGTGGTATGATAAAGTGGCGACAAATTGAACAATTTGAGGAACCCACTTAGAGCTACTTAGCAACACTGGCAAGCAGAGGAACAGAGTGTATACGCTTAGGGATGGGGAAAGTGAGGGCGGTAAAGGCATCTTGAAAGAATTGTGTGTGGCAGAATAATGAAGAAGTTCCAGAAATCAAACAATTTGAAGCAGAGATCTTAATATATGCTGATGACATAACTTCATACACGACATGTTGCATTTCACAACCCTGAACAGGGCATCTTCAGCACAATAGAAACCAATACCTAAATAATAAATAAGATGAAAAAGTTTGCTGGACTGAATGAAAATTAATGAAAATCTACTACAAACAACAATATTCTCAGAGTTAAAATATGTCAAATTTATAGCTGAATATAGAGATGGAATATGATTTAGAATAGGTGTTAAAGTTACAAAAATAGCTGAATACAGTTTCTTTAAATTTCAAAACAATTTTATGACTTTTGATTGAAANTGTAAATGTCAAACACATATGTTACATGATTATTTCAAAAACATTATGTCCTTACCAAGATTTCTGCAAGTTGAATAAATGAATAGTTATCAGAAGGAGCACACCTGAGACTTCTATAAGTATATCCAAAAAATAATCCTTTAAGTCACTCAGAATTTTCACTAGGCAAGTTTAACCGACTAAACCTTTTGATGTTAACTGACTAAACCTTTTGAGGTAAAGCAACTTTGCTGATCATACCCACATTTTCTTTGATACATGATAATTACAAACTAGAATATGACCAAGAATCAGATATAGCTATACTCTAATGTATAATCATCTGCTTTTATTGTGACACGGTTTGGAGTGTAATGGAACCCATTTTCAAATTAAAAATAAAACCTCAGTTCAAGAAGTAATGTTGTTCTTTTCTGGAAGGGTTAAGGGAAATAATTCCTACAAGTTATTTCAACTGCTTTAAACTCTCCTTTTCAGCATTAGTAGTTTCCTATTAAAGATATATTTAAAAGCTGGGTTGATGAACCCTTCCATACCATATATCTATGCTTCTATTGTGTATATAATAAAACAAGATAAGAAAAGAATACAGAAAAGGTACTAGAAGGCTTTCAGACATTTAATCTTTCCAAATCCCTCAATTTCCTTGCTTAGAAAGGGTATTTTCCTCTACTTTCTCTATCTTCTAATATTTTCCTACAACTTAAAACTATCTGCAAAAAAAATAAAAATGGAACAAAATCATTCATTCCAATTTCAATTTTAACCAATAAATTTTTTTAAGATCACACACTGGCTGAATATTAAAACTACAACATAATTTTACACACAAAGGAAAGAATAATATTTCTGAATAAAAAATTGGGAAGTAATTAAAACTTAATGATAGCGATGATAATACATGCTCAACTGTTAACCAAATGCTTTCTTATAATAGCTTATGAAAATGGAAATTTTAAAAATACAGTCTGATTCTTCATTCATGCAAAGCTTAAAGGTAATCATAAGGAAAGAAGAAAAACATGAAATACATGTTGTGTTAATTGTAAACCATCACTTATTTATAAGTCTAGAAAACGTAGCACACTAGCTAAGATCTCTACCTCATTACAGCAATTCACTTCTTAAATAGTGTGTCCCAATGAAATGGTGATTAAATATTTAGGTAAAAATGTTCTAAAAGCGAGTCATCTCTGTACTATTGATTAAGTGATATGACAATTAAACTCCATAATGTAAAAAATAATGGAAAAAGTGCACACAGATCATGAGTAATAACATATACTGCAATAATATGTGTAAGTTTAACCCAGGGTGAAATAGAAGTGAAAAAAAAAACTCACAAATTGAGAAAACATTTTTCACTTCAGTATCCTCTATAATCATCTATCTTAATGGAAAATGCCCTAAACAAATTTTTTGAAATCTGTGCAATGTACTTAAATGGGAAAAGTACATTTTTGACCTGGTGATTTTTTGTGTTAAGACCCCAAGCATCTCACTAGAGGAAAATTGAGATATCAATCCTGGGTATCAATCAGTTCAATCCTAGGAAGCCCTAAAAAAAAGTACCTTTCCATTTAAATACATTGTGTGGATTAAAAAAAATACATTCAGGGCATTTTCCATTAAGATAGAAGGTTGAAATTCATAATATTGTTATAGGGTAAAATTTTCTATCGCATGTAGTAAAGACTTTTCCCTAGTCGCCACGAGTTTGATGCTAGAACAGTTCAAATTTTACTCATTCAAATTGTATCTGAAGCTAAATGAAAAGCGTCACTGACCCCTCATATTTTTGCATTAAGACCTCAACCATCAACAATTTTCTAATGTGATGCTTGGGGTCTTCATGCAAAACAATAGCTGGGTCCGTGAAGCTTTTCGTTTAGCAAAAAATGACAAAAAGCAAATCATTGAAAACCCTCCCAATGTACAAAACCACACTGGACACTAGACTTTACAGTTTGGTACAGACAATTTCAAAATCATTTCCTGTACTGTAATGATTCAGGAGGATAAATTGGAATACTGTATATACCCATGTGTGAGCCTTTGTTTGCATAAAACTTAGATTAAAAAGCATCTTGTAGGAGTATATATACTTTCTATGCTATTTCTTATGATAGACCAAGAATACAATTCCATAAACCTGGCTGCATCTTATACATGGGTGCATTTTATGTACAGGTAATGCAGTAAGTGATGACAATAATGTAGATAAGATAAAGCATAGTACTTTCTTTAAATTTAGTCATCTATTCAATGGAACACACTGTTTCAATACTCACTGTCAGAAATGCAAAAAGTTAATCACAATATATATCCAAAACTAATGCTCTGACTACTCATAAGGTTATTGGTAATAATTTTACACCACTTCAAATTGATAGTTTAAAAAATAATTGTCAGACGTCCTCTTAAAGCATGCAAGCCCATCTTGGATATATCTATTCCATCAATGATGATACAACCACCAGCTGCTTCAATTATACGAAACAATGACAGAGTGAGAGAGGATTTTCCTGCACCAGTTCTTCCAACAATTCCAATCTGCAATATTAGGTGATAATTTTTTAAGACAAGTACAATTTTAGATTAATTACAAAATGAAATTATTCTGATTCAAATCCCACATTTCAGAGAAGCCAAAATTCATGGATTTCAGAAGTCTTTTCATTTAAGTTATCATATATTCCCTAATATTTATTACCTCTTTAAAAGTTAGTTAAATACCCTTCCCTTATTTTAAAAACACTATTTCCACTAAAAGTTTTTCTCAAATACAATTACTTCCAAAAGTAGAAAAACATATTCTATGCATATATCCACTGACGAACTTTCCTTATCCATATACCACAATGATAAAGATAAATCATGCAACAATAATTAACTCTTACCTTTTCTCCACCCTGGACTTTAAAATCTATACCCTTCAAGACCAAATCTAAGCCTTCTCGGTAGCGCACTTGGTAGTTATTGAATTCAACTCGCCCATCTGCTGGCCAATCTTTAGGAACTAAGGTGGATTTAATTTCCCATGGCGCTTCCTGTAAGAATTGAAATTGATATGAAGAATTGATGCTACATTAAAAATCAAATTATACCAACAGATATCAAGAAATATTGTATCAAGAGATATCTCTGAAATCTATAATTACAATGACAAATTTTAGAACAAAATGACATGTCACATGTAAAATGAAAATTAGCAGAAGCAAACCATATCTGACCTTAATCAAGATCATTCGGTGCATTTTTTTTTGTATTTATACTGATACATATTTATTCAAGTAGATGATTTGCAAAAGAAAAAACATAAGTCAGTGTTCATAGCTTTTCATGAAATATATAAGCCAAAGAAAAAGTTGACAAATTAATAAATTGCATTAATTATTGAAATACTAGATCATATAAACAATATTTACAACTATGAATTTCAGTTAGAAAGCCATAAAATGTACTGCTTCTGAGTAACAGATATATGCAAGAAAAAAGAATGATTATGTCAATACATCTCACATTTAGCATTGATCCTCAATTAATACCTTTCGAAATATGACTTCCATGAAAATTATTAAAGATAATAAAACTGCTGACGCTTATCCACTTCTTATGATTTTATGACTGTATTTCACAAAGTAAACTCATGTTGAAAAAGAGAAATACATTTTATGAACAAATGAAAGAGGAAACTAACTATTTGAGTAAAATTTTTATCAAAACATTCATTGTTCTCTCATTTTCATCTGTCTACCATTCTTTTATATTTAAATCCAATTTCCTTCAAATTCTTCCACAAGGAGGTGCACCCCCCAGCAAAAAGGTCTAATAATATTGAAATAAGTTGGTTAAAGTTATTTTCAGTAATTGATGATCGGTCTTGTAAGATTTGTTGTATATATTGTTAATGCTATGCTATGTAACAATATATGTTGTGAGTGCCTTTCTCTTTAAGTCTGGAAAGTATTTCATCTCATCTTGGAAATCTTCCCTCGTCATAAAACCACAAAACGGTGTTTCTCAAAGCATCCCATGTAAATCTCTGCAGTTAAGGAATTCGTTATTCATCCCCAACTGTCAACCTGGTTAAAGAATAGTTTCTTCATAGAGTGAATTATGACCAGATGAAGAAATGAAGAAAGGCTCTCTCTTTGTCCGAAATGCTGACAAAAATATGATGAGAAGGCACCCAATCGTAACAAGTATCCCATCTCGAGGCAAACGATAGCGGGTCGTGCAATGTTATGCATAACCCCTGAATTAAATTTGTTTTTCTTATGTTATTTATAAACTTAGAGGTTTTGTATTTTCACAGAAAATAAATTCACTATTTTCTCCGAAGCTTTCCCNCTAATGTTAAGGGATAATATAGTTCAAATTACTTAAATATAGCTAATATTTTAAATTTGTAGTGTATAACAAGCAAACGTTAATACTAAATAAATATGAAATGAAAATGATAAAGGAGGAAGGAAGATACCTTGTTTAAGAACTGTGTAAGGCCAAATGAAATATTAATGCTCAACAAAGAAATGCATGCAAAAGCATTGATCAGTTACCTCATAAGCACAATATATAATATCAGAAACAACAGGAGGCAGAGTGGAGTCCATCACATCAAGATCTTTAGAAAATCTTGCAAGGATTCGACCCAATGGAGTGGTGTCAAAGAAGGTCATAGGGGCTCTAAGAACACCCTTCAACAACAAACATTGCAAGTTTCGCCCTGCATTCCAACATCCAAGTCGTGGAGTCAGGTCACAAAAGAAGCAGGTTATTGCTGCAAGTACAATCAATTCCACATGATAAAAATCAATCTAACAAACAGTTTTATTCGACCATAACAAGGCTGCTCATCTTCATTTTCTTGAAGGTTATTTGTTTGGAGGAAATTTTCAGCAATGAATCTCAAAAGATAACATAAAATCACAATTCCTCTCTCTGCTTGAATCAATCTTACTAATGAAGAAATATTTATGGTATTAATTCAAGACCAAAAATTGGTATAGAGAATCTTAAGAAAAAGCCTCACTAGTCTCTACACAAAGAGATTATCCTTAATTATTACTATGGTCTGTAAAATTTATCTTCATGTATGAGGAGGAACAAGAAAAGTTACTTCTTTCAGGGTGTGTGGAGGGAGATCTATCAAAGATGAAAACTGAAACTAAAAAATTCTCATTATCTCCTAGGAGTTCCATGAGAAATCATTAATAACCCTTATCAATCCCTAGCAGCATTATTTATATCCCTGGAGGTCAATAATCAAATAGTAAGAAAAGATACATTTCACATGGCAACACTGAGTAGAGAGAGAGAATTTTCATGGAACTTGAGGGAGACACTGAAGGTCTCTGAGTTCACTTGCAAGCCCAATAAATTAACTCCAAATCAAAGGATAGCTTTAATCCAAGTATCTTTGATTGGCCTCCCTCCGATGCCCTGATATTTTTCTTTCTCCTCATCCTTGACTGCTTGAGAAGGATAAATTTAAAAGGATTTAGCAATTAAAGTTCTGACAAGCAGTGGCATATACAATGGGGAGAATTAGGGGGATGAATCACCTCCCAAATATTCAAAATAACTTAAATTATAATTATTGCATTTCAAAATTGCACATCATTTCAATACATGTAAATTCTGATGTTGTACATCTGCTTGATACATCAATTCTATTCATTTAAAATATATTAAATGCTTGTAAATTTTGCTCATAAATGCTATTTTTGGGAATTTGAAATAGGAAATTTATTAATTTGGCCTATAGCACTGTTACCTGGATGGCAGGTGTCCTCTGGACCCCAAACAACTCTTTCTGTGCCTAGCCTCACTAGATAATTTTCTAATGTACCAATACTATGCCTTAATTGCTATTAGTCAGAATTATGTTTTTAAATTAAGGCAATATGCCCCCAGAAATATTTCTCTGCATTTGCCACTCTTGATGAGGATATATTGTTATGCCTACATTAAATATTACTATTTGCACAAAAGTAAGGTGCAGCTTATCAGGGGATAAATAAATTGATGATTACTGTTTAGAAAACTTTAGTTTTTATCAGAAAAGGGGGTTAGGAAGGATTTATAATGACCACTCCAATAGGTAGTATCAATGGGAAGTAGAAGTCAAAGATTTCCAGGTGATCTAACCATTGCGTCTTAATGAAACAAAATTTGTGATTGTTAATGATTCATTGCAGATAAAATTCCCCCAAGTTATACTTCAGGTACATTAACATGCCAAGTTACTAAATAACACATTAAGACATGAGTAAAAGAGAAGTAAATTAATTCATGCAATAGAAGTGCAGAGGTAGCACAATTATTACATCAAGAACATTGAACAGCTCAATCATTTCATCTCAAAGCAATCTGTTTCAGAAGGGAAAAATAAAATTCACATACCTTGGCCAAGTCCTAAAGCTCCATAGATTCCTAAGTACAAATTCCTCCTGTGAGCTTCAACACTTGATTCATCACTCGACCAATTTGCAAGCCAAAAGTTGGAGCCAACAGCAAAACACTGATATATTACGCTGAATATCAATGTTGCCACAGACAAAATCACTCCAATTGATCTGATGTAGTAGATGTATACTTGCCATTTTACCTATGATTAGAAATAAAATGGAGTACATTTAACATTAAGATAATGATTCTTACAAAAAACATTAGAAAAGAATATTCTCTTGGTATGATACAGTAGACTGATCAAGAGCTGCTAACATTTTCATTAAGCACTTGTCTCTTAGATGTCATCAGTGTTCTGATATTATTAATTCTTAATTTATATTCCTGCTAAACAATACAAATTTAAAAATACATTGCAAAGCATAAATTATTACCTCTCATAACTGAATGAAAAAAATTAATTACGTTTTATTGAGAAAATTCTCAATATCTCTCTTCTCTTGCCTATAATAAGAATTTGAATGACTAAATATGAGTAACCAATTAGTAATGTTCAGGGTCCCCGTAAAGTATATTGGTATCCTAGGTTGGAAATGATGTAGGCTAAATAAAAGATAAAAATATCAGAGGTCATCCAAGCTTTTTGGTTGGCATCATAGGAGGTTGGCAATGACCACAAATGATTGAAGCAACAAGGCTTTTAAGACTTCCCTATTACAAATGGACAGTTTCTTGAAGCTATCAGCATGAGCTCCCAACAACTCTGTAAGCCTTAATTTACTGTGTTTTTCACCATGGAATTTATCACCTTTGAATGACAAAGTTTAGCTGGGCAAGACACTAAAAAATAGTCTAGTTTCATCTAAGTTGAAAATGTCCCTGCGTTCATTAATCCTGGTCAGCTCCTGTAATATTCTATTGATCCACTCTTCAACAGTTTTGTTGCTGACAGCATTTGATTCTCTGCAAACGGTGTAGTAGGTTATGTTATACCTTTTCCTCAATCAGTCAATCTGAATCTTCTCTTCAATTATGAAAGTCTTTCTTTCCTTCTTTTTTCTTTTACTAACTTGAAAAGTAAATACCAACTATAAAACAAGAGGGACTGTAGCATCTCAAAGAATCAAAGATGCAAGACTCAAGAGAGCATTGCAGGTTGTAAAGTCTAGTCCACAGGAAAGTTGTACCAAAACAATGTGTAGGAAGTCCAAATATGTTTTGACTTGCCAAGTTGCCTAGCATTGGGTATGTTTCAAAACAGTTCCCAAGCATGTTTTCTGCCGAAATAGAAAGCATGATTATGTATGATACAATGTCACGCGGTGTAAATGGCAGGAAGCATAAAATTTTATAAATGTAAACTTGAGGATTTTAATGTACTGTGAACATAGGAAATATGAGGGGACTGACAAAAAGTGTTGTAACAATGGGAAAACATTAAAGACGGCAACATAAATACGGGATAATACTGAAAGTGGTCTGCAGGGCTAAAAACTGTAAGTTTAGGGGTCTTGGAGGTCCTTATTGTTGGGGGGCACTGATCTTTACATAAAGCAAGCCCTCACAGATTTTAATACATAAGGTCTGTATATGGAAAGATTATAAATAAAAGAATCTAGATGTAGCTAAATGAAAAAATTAATTCATTAACATAAATAATATAACAATGCCTCTATAAATGATGGAACTGTGGTGTGGAGACGGGTTTGAGTGCCAGTCATGTCACTTTTCCATATTTTCAATTTTCCATATTTGTTTACCCTTAATGGAATTATGTTATTTTAGCCTTTTCTTGTCAGCAGAAGCAAAATACCCTGTAAGTAGCATTAGTTTCACTTGATAGAAATGATTTATAGCAGAACTCAAATCAAAAAATACCAGTTTGATGTAAAATTGACTGCAGAATTCTGTATCATAAAGAATGCTCCTAATTATAACACTGATCTCCTTCCAATGATATTTGAGTTTCATTTCAAATAAATAGCCTTTACTAAATTAAACATCATATTATATGTAAATATAAGTTTTTGGAATACATTAGCAAAAGACAGAAATATCCACCAACAACACAAATTTTCAATTAAGTACAACCCCAACCACAAATTTTTGGAGAAATGAAATAGCTAACCTTTCCAGTTTCAGCTTTTTCGACTTCGATTAGCTTTTCTCCAGCAATGTCTTCTTTGCTTGTTAGCTGGGAATGGGTGGAACTTACTGAGATGACTGAATCTCCAGATCTTTTCCTGGAATTAACAATTAAAGCATTCGAATAAAATTTCCATAAATGTCTACACTCAAGTAAAATGAAACATTTTAAGATCAGAGTTTTCATGAAATTCTTAAGGTAAATTGTATGTCAGGAGTGCTTTTGTGGGTTTATAATAACTGCTCAAGGAATTCATAATGCATTCCTCTCGTTTTGTACTATCAGAAAAGAAGATATTTAAAAACAAAGTTATAGGGAAAAAGAATACATTATAACTTATAACATTCATAGACTCCCAATTGCTATTGATAATAAAGTTTCCTGGGCCAATGATTTCCATCTCTACTTCAATGCATACCTTACTTATTAACTGAATACACAGGGATGAAGCAAAATTATAACTTTACTGGCATTCAATTTATGACTGGAAAATAAAATTAACTAACTTATACACTAAAGAAAAAATATTTGAGAATGTAAATATTCATTTAAAAATGAGACATGGACATGCAACTTATTTGCATTTTAGATCAAATTAATCTACTTAGGAATTCTGGGTAATTCACTATCTAGTGAATTACAAAATCATCAATATGCTAATGATAATTTTCACAAATTTAAATGCACTAAAGTTTTTATCCTGAGTGGACTTAATAAAAGTATAGAATACTTAAACATTAAACAAAAAGTAAAACAAAGACAATTCAATGTTCCTGGAAATATAAAACTATATCAAAACTATGATTGATACGTAAAAAAAATCCACCTTGACCCAAAAGATGGATAGCTAAACCATGCAGAAGATTATCCATTCATTATAATTATATTAAATATGCATAAAAGTTTTAGTAATTTCTAAAATTATGAACATGTATAGAATGTAAGGTTAACATGTGAAGGATCATACAGAAAAGAGCATCCAAACAAACCTGTGGACTATCCCAACCTGTCCTTCAGTAATGGAAACAGAATCACTGTGACTCTCTGAATGTCTAGAAACCCGAGATGATATTTCCTGGAACACTCCATCTCCAATTTTATTTTTTAAATCTTTCTTTATCTCCTCAATGTCTACAAAAAGAAAAGAGCAATTGAAACAAAACAGGGAGAAATTTAGAGAATTGACAATTCAAACACATTCAGCTAACACGGCTTGGTTCCTTATTCATTATTATGTCCAAATAATTACTATCAAAAGCTTTACTACACTCACCTTCTTCTTCTATCAATTCTTCTTGATGGTCTTCCTGAATGTGATGGATTATAAACTCAGCAAATGCTCCTTTCTTTTGGAGGAGTTCTTTATAAGTACCACTTTCTATAATCCTTCCTTCTTTCATGACAAGTATTTCATCCATTTGGCTCAAGAATGTTATCCCATGGGTCACTAAAATTCTTGTCTACACAAGTAGAAAGAATTAAATTTTTTTAAAGTTTAAAAAAGGAAATAATTAAATATTCCAATTAAAAAATACAAAATTTTGACTTTTTAAATGCAAGACTCAGGGTAAGGGTATCAACTTAACATATGCACCAGAAGATCCAAGAATAAACAAAAGTAAATGTATATCAAGATTAAAGGGAATCAAACCCAGGTCTTCCTTTCTTGGACAGATGATCAAGCCAATGAACAACCACACACAGTCAATCTTAAACTCATTAAATGAACAATTACTTTAAATTACCACTGTTATTTATATTTATCCCCTTAGACTTTTTATTATTAATAGCTTACTTTTTGATAAAATTTGGCGAGAAATAATTTTCAAGTTCCATAACATACATGTAAAACACTCAATAAATGGGTTGAATATACCAAACCAGGTTAAGAAGTAAAAATTACCGATACAAAATGAGAGGAGTTTGACGGGAAAATGAAATTGATAAACTGGATAAAGAGTTTCTGATGCAAAATAAATTATTCCAACATAAGTAGCATGCGGAGGAATGTGGAGTTTAAGAGAATAAAAATGAACTTACCTTTTTCTGAAGAATACCCTGATGTCCAATAACATTTTCAAATATATGTTTTCCAACATGGCTATCTACAGCGCTTAAAGGATCATCCATCAAATATATTTCAGCATCACCATAGACAGCTCTTGCCAAGCTTATTCTCTGCTTCTGGCCTCCACTAAGATTAATACCCTATAATTCATATAAAAATGTATTCATAACATAAATTGCATGTATGTACAACAAAAATTGAAAACAATAACAACAAAATCTATGTACTAGGTCGTTCAATAAGTTTTCTCGTTTGATAAGAAAAATGCGATTTAATGGTTTGAAATATATTTTATTATTCAATATAATCTCCCTGAACTTCAATAAACTTGCTCCAGTGATTTTCTAATTTATGGATTCAATCCCTGAAGTGAGAATCCGGAAGACTGTCGAAATACACTTCCACGACTCCTATTACCTCTTCATTTGATGAAAGTTGTCTCACTAGCCCTCTAGCTAGTCTCACATCACATCACTCAGATGTGAGACTAGCTAGAGGGAGCTAAATCTGGCGAATAGATTGGATGTTGCAACAATTAGTACTTTAATTTACTGATTTTTGCGATGGTTTTTTGAGCTTTGTGAGAGGGTGCATTGTCTTGATGAAAAATGATTTTTTTTCTTCTGTAAACCGGTTCTTTTCTCACAAATCCAACTGGTTCAAAAGGTTACAATAATAATCTGAATGTATTGCTTTACCAGTTTGGAGGTAATCCATGAATAAAATTCCTTTTGCATCCCAAAAAACCGATGCTAACACCATTTTGGTCGATTTCTGGACCTTAACTTGCTTCAGAGCAGAAGTACTGGGTTCATACCAATCTTTAGCCTCTTGTTTTGATCCAGGATCATGGTGGTAGACCCAAGTGATGAAATAACGCACAAAGTTCTTTTTCTTCTTTCTAAAACGTTCCAAATGTTGCTGAGAAGGTCGCATTCGAATGTGCTTTTGCTCCATTGTTAACAAATGCGGCACCCAATGTGCACACAGCTTTCTCAAACCCAAAACTTCAGCCAAAATATTGCTCACACTACCTAAAGAGATGCCTAGGGCTTCTAATAACTCTCTTTTGGTTAATTGAATATCTTCTAAAACCATATCCTGTATTTTTGCTACGACTTCGGGTGTTGATGCACTTTTTGGCCGTCCTTCACGTGGATCATCTTCAAGACTTGTACAATCATGTTTAAACTCAGCAACCCATCTTTCTACTGTTCTAATTTAAGGTGAAGAGTCCTTATACACTTTTAAGAAATGTTCATGAATTTGTTTTGGTGCTGCAACTTCCAAAAATAAGAATTTTATCACTGCACGATATTCAATTTTTTCCATTGTAAAATAATACTGTAACACGTCTAATTTGAACAGCTGTAAATATATAAATGAGTAGACAGATCTACATGAAGCTGTACACATGTTCATGAAAACGTAGCACAATCTTTAGAGGTATATATAACAATCTAACAGCACCATCCCTTATCGAACGACAAAACTAATTGAACAACCTAGTAATAATCTCAGAAAACATGGTAGGTTCACAAAGTATCTGACTTAATTTTAGTCAAATATTATGAGAAAAGCAACAGCAGAACTCTACAGCATGCCAGAGATGTTACTATTTGGACCAATATACTGAAAGATGTGTATTATGTACCTTAGGAAGAATTTAAAGCAATTAAATAAATGAAACATACAAAATTGCTGTCTGTACTCAAAGTATGTGCACCTTTTGTACTCACCTCAAATGTCCAATTCCTTACAGATTGATTACTAAAACTTTATCTTTATTTGTAAAATGCAAACTCTTTAATAGCATAAAAGAGCAATTACTTCCTATTAATGCAACATAAATTATACTTCTTAAAAATATGTACCTTCTCTCCAATTTCAGTTTGATCCCCTGCAGGAAGCATTTCTAAGTCAGACTTTAAAGCACAAGATTTTATAACATTTCTATAGGAACTGTTATCAAATTTTTTGCCAAACAGTATGTTATCCTTTAAGAGTGCATTTTGAATCCATGCCTGCTGAGGTACATATGCAATAGTTCCCTGGAAATGAAACAGAACTTTGATGAAATCTGAAGATGGGTAACAAGTACAAATGACCTACATATTTAATTTAAATTTTTTTCCATTGACTGTCATTTTCTTCCCCACCAAACTGTTAATTCTATATAACTATTAATTTGTGTAATCTTTTCATAATAAAAACAACATTGCAACAACATTTTTAATAAAAGCAAACAACATTTTTAATAAAAGGAAATTGTTTGCCTATATTTTGATAAAGCATCATCTAATTTGAGACATTTAAATATAGCATCTATCCATAATAATGCTTTTCATTATACTTCTATTTAATTGTTATCACTGAAAATAAAGTAAATTAAAATACCTTAAATTAGTAACATCACCAATAAATTATGACTGTTCAAGTATTCTAAATTTCACTCATCATTCAATTTTGAATAATAATTTCCATAAAGAGCAGCAATATCCGTATTAAAAACAGCAACTGAACTGAAATTGACTCGCCAGTCATAAAAAGCAAGGAATGAACACTCAAAAAAAAAAAAAAAAAACAAATATGAATCAATATACATTTGAATATATATTTCTGAGCTTTGTAAATATCCATCAACACACACAGCTCATGTTGAATAACCATAACAGCATTACTCATGGAAATAGTGACAATAAATGACTAAAAGGGCTTGAGCCAGTCAATACACAAATGTTTTACTTTGTATAGATAAAAAATAGTTACCTTGGTGTTCACCCTACCACAGATTTTCTCCATCTCTCCAAGAAGAGCTGATATGAGAGAAGATTTTCCTGAGCCAACACTACCAACCACAGCTACAAGTTGTCCTTTCTTCACATGGAAGTTGATATCCTTCAGCAGAACATCATCAGTGCCACCCCAGCCAAAAGTTCCATTTTCAACTACAATTGGATCAACTGCAATGAAACAAGTTTTACACAATGAAGTACTCACTTATTGTATATATTATAATATTATATACTAGGATTTTTCTGGTTTGGGAATAGAACTGTATGAGTTCATCAATAATAATAATTACCAATAAAATGGATGTAATTAAGATCTTCTTGTTTTCATTAAAGAAATTATCATCATACAATATACTTACAAACAACAAATATTTTAACATAGATGATAATGATAAACAGGTTAAGAATCCTTAATATGAAATGCTTTAGAATATAGAATTTAGTTATTTCCACAGTAGAATAATAGCTGCAGCTTTGGCCTGTATGTTGAAATTGCTCAAATTGAATACATTCTTCTAAATGACTGTATAAGTAAAATTACCTCTAAACAACTAGGAGCCAGATAAGTAGCAATGGACTTCAGATTACAGCTAAATATTAGTTATCAGAACATCAATAGATAAAGTGATTTCTCTAACCAATCTAGTCCTCTAACCAATCTAGTCTTCTGAATTCCAATTTAATTGGCATATCGAATTCTATTTAGGAAAGAAATTCTCATTCTTACCCTCATTCTCGTCATGCTGGACATTGTCAGGGTCAATCTCTTCTGCATTCATAAACTTATTCAGTCTTTTGATGGATACAATTGCCTGAAATTAGACAGTTTTCATGAAAATTGTTACAATATAAGTAGCTAAACAAATATTTAAATGTGACTCAAACTCTCTAAAAAGACAGAGGTGCTGAAAGGTAGACCATTTTCCTACATCACAGCTACCACTGATCTTTTAATGTGCAATTTCTTATCAACAGAAACGGCAATGAAGAAAAATTTACAATAAAATGTCCATTTGAAATTAAAATGTGAATAAAGCACTTCTGCTTCATTGTTTTACTAATTGATGATTATATGACATTCCCCTTTTTTGAATTATGTATATATATTAGTAATTCAACTACTTTTGTGAGTTTGAGAAGACAAAAATCATTTCCTCAGAATTTTCAAAATTCACATAATACTCTACAAATATTTTTTTTATATTATAGAAAGAAAGCAAGGAAATACGAGTAGCAATATATATAATAAAACAGTTGAATGCTAACAGAAAAGCAGCAAGCAGTAAGAAAGATTGCTTCAATAAAATAACTTCATGAGACTAAAGAACTTTCAAATCTCACCTGTACCAAACTGGTGATCATAAATGGTAGCATAGCAAGAGGAAATCTTAAAATATTGAACAATGCTATGCTGACAAATGCAGTTTGAGAGTCCAATACGTTTTTTTCATCCATCAACACAAAGGTAGCAAATGAAGCAATGGACACCTGTAGGACAAATGAATATGGATTAGAACTTGCAATATGCAAAATATGAAATTATACATCAATATAAAAATTTAACATATTTTGAGTAAAATGGTCAGGAAGGTAACAAAATTTTACAAGTTAATGATCATTTGTGCATGAATCTTGCTAAATCATACCTGATTGTTAACAAAATAGAGATTGAGAAATTGAAAGAGAAAAAGTCTGTCGCAGACGGGAATCAAACCTGCGTCTCCAACTTCCTGGACGTATGATGTCCTCTAAGCTACCACGACTAGAGAACAGAGTACCCGTCCAGAAAGTGGAAGACTGGGATTCAATTCCCGGCTGCAGCAGACTTTTTCGCTTTCAATTTCTTCATCTAAATTCAAGAATGTGAACCACGAGTTTCTCATCGCTTATCGACAAAATAGAGCTTAAAAGAAGACATACTATAGCTAGCAAATCCATATATTAAAATATTTAACTTATAAATACCAGAAATGGAGCACAGGACCAAACAAAAGCTGTCCCAGAATTCAGATAGGTATTGTGTTTCAAAACTTTCAGCTCCTTATTACGAACTTTAATAATCTGCTCCTCAAAAGATGGTTCCCACGCATACAGTTTCAGTACCTGGAATAGTAAATACATTAACGTATTCTCTTGGGTAAGCATGCAGATGATCTACGGGTGCACATACATTCATGTGCACTGTACACAAACAAATAACTCAATTTTCACAAAACAGAGGCATACCTTGATTCCGTTCAGGATTTCATTCATTAGCTTCACTCTCTGATCTTTATGTTTCATTTGGCTTATTTGCAAGTTTTTGATAAGATGAGCAATAAGAACATTACATGGTATCAATAAAACCATCACTGCTAATCCTGACAGCACAGCAGGACCTGTGAATCATAGAATTTACAACAATAACAGAGTCGTAAAGAAATGATCATGAAGAAATAAATAAAAATTTGTCAAGTCCACAAATATAATTTTTAAATTCACTACTGGATCAAACTATGCAAAACATCACATTTATTAATAATAGAGGGTTCTATTACTTTTGAGTATCAGAAGTAACTTAGCCCAATACTTCTTAAAATAAAATGAGTAAAATTGAGTTTGTCCTAACACCTTCTCCTTAAAAAGAACATCTCACATTTAAGGTAAAGGTTAGCAATCCGAATGACTTACATGGAATTTGAACCAGACTTTAAAAAAATCTGACAAACAGCAACTAAACTATTCTCTTTCAACCACTAAAGATCTTTCAATAGGAGTTTGGAATCTTTTATGGAATGTTTCCTCATATTTTGCTATCTACCAAGAGCCAGAGTAGGTCATATTCTTATTTGCTCATCGGGTTCTCTAAATAGTGCTTCGTCCTTTAAAAACAATGGCATAACATTCCATAAGTACAACATACTTTCTAGTAGTATCTAATTTGATCTCTTCAGTTTTTATCAGAGTCCATTTTCTGCAGTCTCACAACAAAAGAGAGAAGATAGCATCTGACCCTTGGAGCAAACATTTGCACAGGCATTAGATGCTTGAAGTCTTAAAATCAATAATTAGTATTTTCTCTTATTAAAAACTAACCCAAACTAGTAAAAGCACCAACCAGTGGTATCATTAGTAGAAAAAGAGGAATCTTTTGGGGCATAAAAGAAATTCTCCATTGGAAAAGAAAATAATTCATATGGACTAACTTTCCACTAGAAATACAAAATAAATCCATAGAAACTTGGGGAAAAAATAAAGATGGATAAAATTAATGAATCCCTATTGATTCACATTTGCTAATCCAAAGTTTGTTTACTTGCAGCTCTAGGCATCCTATTATCCCTGCCTGTCATTTCATTCCCTCACAGTAACCAACCTTAATGCTAACCATCAGCAGTCACTCATAACAGTAGGGTTTTCCTCACTGATTCTTTCATTCCTTCCAATACATTTTTTAGGAGACAACTAAGCCTAATTTTGAGGAGGTCTTAGATTTTTCCACTAGCACTGAGGTCATTAAGGATATTAAAGAAATGAAAGTCATCATTTAGTTTTCTATACCCTGTTATGGCAAAAAGTACTCTTTTGCTTATCATTATCATTTTTAAGTGCTGATGCCAATAATATTATTTATTCATAAATTCATTACCTAATAATACATCTGCCATGCATTTTAATGGACAAAATAAATCTGTCTGTCTGACTGATGACCTCAACTAGAGCTTACATTTGAGGTAAGTCTTACATTAAGAATATCCTGGAAAATCATGTCAGGGCTTACTTTCAGGGAAGCATGGCAGAAAAGAAATAAATAATGTTGACTGGCCACCATTCCATTAGGTATTTTCTAAAAGAATTATGAATTTTCAGGAAACTTACCTAATATATGCCATAAAAAGTACAGGGCCAAGATTATCTGAAGAGGTGCAGACCAGATCAAGTTTAAGTTGACGGTGAGGTCCATGAAACGTTGAGCATCAACAGACATTAGATTAACTATTTCTCCAACAGTGGATTCACGTCTAGCTGCATTTGACAGCCTCAGAGCCTAAAAAGGAAATAATTAATAATGGAATGGCTTTTTAAAGAGAAAATGTTTTTATATATTTATAAATTTAAAATATTTATCCTCCTAAAGCTGGTAAATATGACAAATAAAAACATAAATTATATAACTACTGGAAATGCATAAAAATAATCTGAAAATAAAAACAAGATGTTTCACTTCTACCTTTTACTTACCTTTCTATATATTGCTGAGATCACTGCAGTCCTAATTCTCATTCCAACAAGATACATTCGATGAAAATACTGAGCTAGAAAAATGGTCTGGAATATGGATGTCACAAACATAAGGATGGCAAAAAAGTATCCTTTCCAGGGATTATCTCCACTACTCACAAACACAATAAGAGCACTGTAACAGACATCAAGCAAATGAATTAAAAATCCTAATATAAATGAAGAAATAATAAATTTTATATCACTTATAGATATCGCATTATTACAATTCAGATAAAAATTATTATCCACCTTTAATTCTTAACCAAATTAAACTGGGACCTGCAACCATGCTTGGCTGACAGAATTTCAGAGGACAAATTCAGTATCATAAATATAGTTCAGTTTTTAAATATTCTAGTGAGACTACTTTATTAATCTCAATGGTTCCTTTAGTTGATTGACCATGTAAATAAGTTTTTTATGAAATTACCTTCTCAAAAAAAAACAAAATATAGCAGATGAATTTGATACAAAATGTCCGAGAATTTACCTGAGAATCTGAGGCCTGATAAATGTTAAAATGTCTTGAATCATTTTCAAGGAAGCACCAAACACAAATGTTGAACCGAATGCCTTGCATATAGCAGGAAGAATGGAAGCCTCTTTTTTCTTTCTTCTTCTTCCCTTTTCTGGATCATTTTCATTGAAGTTTTTCCCTGCTTTTCTTTCCCTGCTTTCTAGTCCCCTAGAATTAAAGAATATTTCTTATAATTTCAATGTCATCAATCATGACATATTTATTATATAATTTTAGTTCTATGATATTAATTTATAATAGGAAGAGGGATCTATAAAGCACCCAAAAATTTGTGGTATAAAAAATAATTCCCCTTAATTTTAAAATAAAGCAAATACATTCTTGCATACTTACAACCAGAACCACTAGTGACAAGTGCTTCCCAAGAAGGAAATTCCATTTACTATGAATACAACAGTAACATTGAAAAACAAAATATCTGGAGCAATATTTTTTAAACTATTCTAATAGATATAATAATGTAATTTATTTAGAATAAAATATGTACTAAAAATAATATGGGGAAAGGTATTTTAAATAATTAAAACCTTTTTATGAACAGAAGAAAGATTTTTGTGCTGACAACTTAATTTCTTCTGAAGATATCTATAACCTTGTAAGAGTCTTGAATCTTATTATAATCTTATTTATTTCATTGTTAATTAATAATTATAGAATTGTCAATACATTAAACTATAAAATTATAAGAATTATTGTAAAAAGCAGAATTCATCAAAGTTTAGTTTGTTCGAAACTAATGGATTGATGCACACTGTTAAAAGAGATGAAAGTATTCAATAACCCCACATATATGAGATATTTTCCTTAAAAAGGCTATAACTGATACCGACTCTAATCACACATCTCTAAACTAAATTCTAAAACTAACTAAATGAGCAGTTAATTCAATCATAAAAAATGTGTCAAATTGTGTCATATGCAAATTAATGGAGCAGAGTAGGGACTTATACATGAGAAAAAAATGACAGCCACTTGGAAGGAGCTCTGGGTTAGTACAAACATCATTGAGAAAGCCATGGATATCAGCAACTGACATAAAATGCCAGAAAAACACAAAAATTAAAATGATATTCGAGAGGTAAAATTATAAAACTCAAGAAAAAGCACTCTTATACTTGAGAGGACAGACAAATTCATTTCAAAAGCAGGAGGAGATGGTAATCGTGTCTGCTAGGTCAAAATGGACATTGAGTCAAAGCATATTGTGAAAAGGCATATTTTAAAACTAAAAACTTACACTTTGCTCAGCTGTACACTTTGCAACCAATATTTGTCGAAGCGTGGCACAACACTCACAGCAGAATCCTCAAAATTTATATTCCAAAGATCTTTTGTTTCTATTGATCTTCTAAAGCCTTTCCATAATAGTGAATCATACCAAGAATATATCATTTTGGATAAATATGACGCTCCTATTTCTGGAGATGGATTCTGAGTCAGAGGAAATTAAGCAAATTTGAAATTCATTTACAATCATAACATACAATCCCAAACACAGAGCAATACTTAGGAGATATGTAAATAAAATACCTGTACAGGAGGATGGTAAGAAATTTTGGGAGCAGCATCAGCAAAACAATTAAGAAATAACTGAATCACAGCAAGAGGATAGTAGACCATAAACAAAATGAAAGATATCGGTAAACTAGAAGATTCCTGGAAAAAAATCAATGAGACTTAATTAATAGCCATATTGGCTTTATGAACATTATTTGATGATGCACCATTGTTATACCACGCAGACTCCGCAATTCTAGAGCTATATTATAACTATAACTTCATAGTCATATGTACTTCATGATTAAGCATTTTGTATATGAATAATAAATATAAACACCTTTAATGATATCATTAAACAACTTAATGATGACACTGACAATGAAGATGACTAACATATTCCTTTAATAAATTAGTGGCACATGGTAATTTTATTGTCAGACCCCAAAGATGCAAATTTTCTAAAATTAATGCATTCATTACTTCCTACAGATGAAATCACCATTAGCATGGATGTGAACAGAAGATACTTATAATATCATGAATTTTCATGGGTCTATCTTCCCAGAAATAATATCAAAAGCTTTTAATCACACTCTTGATCTACTTGATATTTGTACTTATATGCAAATTAGTTGCAATTACTATCCGCAATTATTCATTTCTCACATCATGAAAAATTATTCATAAGGTTACATAATTAGTATTAATGTTTCCTGGTATACAACTGATCATTCCTAACTAAGCGTCGTGCTTACTATGTTCCATTAATCAAACTCTCTAACTTAGTGTTTTGACATTTTAAGTTGATTCCTAACTATTAATACAACTATTTAATATAAGTTAGAAGAAAAGGCTAAGCAAATTTAATACAAATCTGAACTAAATTAATGAAGAGATAAAAAAAGATGATGAGATTCTGTTAATTAAAAATTAATAAGGATACTCTTATGCTTCTGATACGTCGATTATCTGCAATATAATTTTCTTAATTTTTTGGATGTTAACTCAGATTATATAATTACATTTCATACTATATGAAAAAACTCTTAGAACACTAAACTCAATGAACTTTTATTAACAATATTTGTATTAAATCCCAAATACTTTAAAGGTTACAACCAATCACAAAGTAAAAACATATCATTTATTATATTGATGCTAATTCTAAGATACCTCAGATTAATCAGCAAAGAAATTATGACTTACCCTGTACAAGGTGTTGATAAGTAAGGATCGAAACTGTACAGTTTCACAAACAACCAGCAATAACCAGAATAAGAATAATAAACCTGACGTCCTGAGCCCATTCTTAAGATTTAACTGCAGCAGCAAAATTGAGAAACCCTTTAAGATAAATTTTCTCCATTAGAACTATCACATTCAGGTGACGGGTTGCATATTAATTACTGAATATTGAGCACATTTAACTCACAAATGAAAAGAGCCTAATGATGGGAGCACAATAATCAGCGGGAAATATATTTTCGCCAGAAAGATCTAAATCGATTGTGTGAGCAAGATCAACAATCGTCACAACTATTATTAGTGCCTTTGTGAGCTGAAAATATAAAAAATCTGATGATACACAATCAAATCCTTACGGTCGAAATAAAAAAAATACAGAACATTTGAAAACAACTGCATGTCTTAATTTCAACATTAACTCACCAACTTTGATACATTTAACCATGTCCATGGTACATGTCTATTTTTGCTGAGTGAAATATAATAAAACTCTAACGGTGAAAATATCCATAAAAAAGCGCACGGAAACCAGACTAACACAGTTTTTTGAAAGCATCTGGTGATATCTGGGTTGTTGGTATTCCAAGTTACATTTAAGTCCTATAATAAAAATTATTATTATAAGAATTTCATCCTCGTGAGAGGAAAATAAAAGCTTCAAACTGATTTTATTTTCATTCTTACCCAAAAGGGAGACCCGCAGAATGCATCCAACCCAACGTATTCTCCTTCATTTTGAACAACAGATTGATTATCCATTGAAAATTCGAGATATATTTACTGAAAAAAGTAACAGTATATCACATAATGAACATCCATAACAAAGAATTAATAAGAGAAATAATGATATTTGTACACTACTACCGCCACGTAAATATATTGAGTGATCAGTTTTAGTCTTTGTACCATAGATAAATATGACTATAAAAAAAAATTTCTGCTTCACGAAAGAGACTTCATTCCAACGACGACGAGTATCATCAGAAGCCATCAAAACTGACAAATTAATCCGACCGGTTCACCATTATGTTTCGTAAAACATCAGTCATTTGTTTAAGTTAGAAAAGGAAAACGCGCCAATCGTATCTAGATTAGCCAGATTAGCGCTGCATTCAAACATAATGGTGAAATTCTGCATATATGCATAAAAAATAAAATTAGTTTTGCAGATCTAAGAAGAATTTTAAGAATAATCTTAAATAGTGTCTTATAGAATCAATCTATTATATAAGCAGAAAAATAATTTTCTGAAGTAGAAAATTCATTTTTAGTAATTTTTAAACAATAAATTATTCTGTACGAGGATACGGAGAATAACCTGAAGAATAGGGATTATAGGGAATGCTGTTAGTAAAAATGGTTCTTGGGTTTCCAGCCGGAGTTCATCAACCTTAAACATAAATACAATTTTGGAATTAAATGAAATTTATTAAATAGTGATTCGACCTGACTTAAGTCAGGTCGAATACATGATTTTGTGGGTAAGTAAAGAGAGGAGAAGGGTTGCTGAAAGTAGTGTAATTCGTCAGATAAGAGGATTGCGCCACAATATCCAGGATCCTGAGACAATCGAAAGTCTTCCTTAAATAGTTATACTATGTTAAAAATAGTTCCTTGATCCATCACTTTTCCCACAAGCAGGCAACGTTCCATTCCATGATTCACAGACTTTTACACCCTTTACATGTCCCTCTAACCAGTGAGGCCTTCGCGGAAGAACCACCATTAAGACAACAGCAGAGAATAGTGAGTTTTGGCGAAAACTCTATTACCTCTTTCTTAATAAGAAACCCTCCAAGAGAGTAATTGTATCCACTTCACTTCCTCTACACCAATAAAGCTCCAAAAATAAGGTGGGCATAATTTCCCTTCTAAGGAAATATTTCCTATCGTTAGAAAATCTATTACCTCCGACTCTTAAAACTGTCTTCCATACCATAAGTAATCTTTCGCGGGAAATTTAACGGATCAAAGACAAAAAGACATTGGTGACCCGTTGGGAGTCTACAAGTTAAAGTGCGATGATTGTCCGAAACCTGTGTGGGCTAATCTGGCCGTGCCCTGAAGGTGAGGGCACAAGAAAACCAACAATAAAGACTAGCCTAGTTGTACCTATTCTTGAGTATTGCTCAGTTGTGTGCTCCCCATACTATAATTGTCACATAAACCGTTTAGAAAAAATACAAAGACGCTTCATCAGAATTTTTTTAAGAAAATTAGGGTATGATGTAACAATATTTCCTTCCATGAAGCATATAGAGATCTTGGTCTAAAAACACTTTCTTCAAGTCGGAAACATTTTGATCTATTCCTCTTATATAAATTATTAAACAATTACCTATCTTCCCCTGAGTTACTTGAATTGATACCTATTTCCACATCTACTTACAACACAAGGAAAAATGTCTGTTTTACAAAGGTCTTTATAGAACTAACTATATATACAACAGTCCCATTGTCAGGATTATTCGAATTGCAAATGAACTTCCTGAAGATATAGATTTTTTTGCCTTGAATTTAGCCTCTTTTACAAAAGCCATAAAATCTATTATGCCGTAATTGTTGTTGCTACTATAATTGTATCTAGAATTTCTAATTTATCTATCATGATCATTGTATTTAAATTTTCTTGAGCATCTTCCTATCNGCCTATCAATATCTGCATGTTTCTATTATATCATGTTGATTTTCCATATTATTTTTCTATTCCCTTCTTAAAAATCTTCTAAAATGGTTTCTTAGCATAAGCAGGCCACTACAATTATTTATATATGTATCCTGTTCCTATGTATCTACAATCAAAGTTTCTGCAAAAGATTATTGTAATCTTTGTACTTTTGTAATTTTCATATATTTTCCCTAACATCATTATTATAATTATACTATCTCTATTTTTTTAACTAATGTGTATTTAAAGTATTTTACTATGTAATGGTTTCTTAGCATAAGCAGGCCACTACAATTATTTATATATGTATCCTGTTCCTATGTATCTACAATCAAAGTTTCTGCAAAAGATTATTGTAATCTTTGTACTTTTGTAATTTTCATATATTTTCCCTAACATCATTATTATAATTATACTATCTCTATGTTTTAACTTATGTGTAATTATATGTATTTTACTATGTAAAGGGGTTCATCCCGTAAGAATGAATAAATAAATAAACACTGCTATACCATATAAAATCCAGTATTTTATGTGTCAGCTAGTTACTTTGTGCTGACGAATAGCAACTAGCGGAAGGTGCGAATCTGAGATGCTGAAGCAATTGAGCAAAAATTTCACGTATTTTACGACATACGAAGATAAAAAACAATGTTGCCAAAAATACATTTTCCGGTGATCGTTATTTATTTACATCCCAATGTCCCCACTAACATCCTTATACTGGACCATTACAGCGGTGGTCTTCAAACAATAACAAAGGACGGACACACACGACCATTCCCTAACCGGAAAAATCCGACTAAATTCTCCGGGATTCTTACTCGGGACCCTTACTCGGGACCTTGGGGTTGGAGCGCTAGCGTATTGACACGATAACCACTCTGCCATCACTGCCAGTGAACAGCGTGGGACAAACGATCCAGTAATAGCTGATAAATTATAGATAATTCCATAAGTTAGTTCGATTAATGATTACGTCTACAACAAGATTGTTGTGTTTTGTACAGATTCCTTTGAAATTGGACTAATAAGTTGAAGCGAATAGCACAAGTATTATCCTCATAAACTTCAAAAACTCGATTGAAACTGATTAAAATGAGATTAAATTTTTTCTGCGAAATAAAAATAGCTTACCTGTTAAAGAGAGATTGTAATACAATAAAGTAAATTCTCTATAATGCAGGAAAGGAAGGTCCGACATCGGAAAGTTTCCGTTCAATGGTTAAACACAAGAGATGCTGTATGCAAAGAAGAACAAATCACCTTTTACGGCAGGGCGCGATTGACTGAGGGAAGAAATATTGAATGTGAAATTTATCAGATTTATACCTCTTATCAACACGAAATTTAAGAGAAACCCAAGCTGATTTTAGTCATAGCTTATATTGCGTAAGACTTTCAAAACCTTTTATCTCTTCCTTCGATTCATCATCTTTAAAAGTTGCGTCACACATCGCACACTGTTTGTTCTGAGACAGTTTTACAGCGTAAAGCGATGAGAACTATTGCTTGATCGCGTCATAATTTGCTAATTTCGAAATGCGACAATACTGAGAACGTGAATCAGTTTTAGACAATGTAAGAATGATGAAAATTTCATGAAATTTTGCAAGCTCCCGGAATCCTTTGTGGAAACTTGTTTACCTACGTATCGGCCGTATTTTCTGGTGTATTCACGTTACTCAGTTGCGAGTCTTCTATAGGGGTAGATGCAACGAGTACCAGCTGCGTGTGTAAGACGTGCACTGAACGCTACAATTAATTCAGAGCTCATTTTTAGTAATGAAAAATGTATATCTTAGAAAATATTTATGATAAGTTTCTACAGTGTTTGAATTGTCAGAAATTAAGTATCCACCTTAAAATGAGATCTGCATTCATTGAGCTTCCGGAGTTCATCAACCTTAAACATAAATACAATTTTGGAATTAAATGAAATTTATTAAATAGTGATTCGACCTGACTTAAGTCAGGTCGAATACATGATTTTGTGGGTAAGTAAAGAGAGGAGAAGGGTTGCTGAAAGTAGTGTAATTCGTCAGATAAGAGGATTGCGCCACAATATCCAGGATCCTGAGACAATCGAAAGTCTTCCTTAAATAGTTATACTATGTTAAAAATAGTTCCTTGATCCATCACTTTTCCCACAAGCAGGCAACGTTCCATTCCATGATTCACAGACTTTTACACCCTTTACATGTCCCTCTAACCAGTGAGGCCTTCGCGGAAGAACCACCATTAAGACAACAGCAGAGAATAGTGAGTTTTGGCGAAAACTCTATTACCTCTTTCTTAATAAGAAACCCTCCAAGAGAGTAATTGTATCCACTTCACTTCCTCTACACCAATAAAGCTCCAAAAATAAGGTGGGCATAATTTCCCTTCTAAGGAAATATTTCCTATCGTTAGAAAATCTATTACCTCCGACTCTTAAAACTGTCTTCCATACCATAAGTAATCTTTCGCGGGAAATTTAACGGATCAAAGACAAAAAGACATTGGTGACCCGTTGGGAGTCTACAAGTTAAAGTGCGATGATTGTCCGAAACCTGTGTGGGCTAATCTGGCCGTGCCCTGAAGGTGAGGGCACAAGAAAACCAACAATAAAGACTAGCCTAGTTGTACCTATTCTTGAGTATTGCTCAGTTGTGTGCTCCCCATACTATAATTGTCACATAAACCGTTTAGAAAAAATACAAAGACGCTTCATCAGAATTTTTTTAAGAAAATTAGGGTATGATGTAACAATATTTCCTTCCATGAAGCATATAGAGATCTTGGTCTAAAAACACTTTCTTCAAGTCGGAAACATTTTGATCTATTCCTCTTATATAAATTATTAAACAATTACCTATCTTGCCTTGAGTTACTTGAATTGATACCTATTTCCACATCTACTTACAACACAAGGAAAAATGTCTGTTTTACAAAGGTCTTTATAGAACTAACTATATATACAACAGTCCCATTGTCAGGATTATTCGAATTGCAAATGAACTTCCTGAAGATATAGATTTTTTTGCCTTGAATTTAGCCTCTTTTACAAAAGCCATAAAATCTATTATGCCGTAATTGTTGTTGCTACTATAATTGTATCTAGAATTTCTAATTTATCTATCATNAGATTATTATGCCACATTTTTATCAAATTATAAGATATATTGTACAGAAATAGTAAGGCAATACCCATCATATTGGTAGAAAAACTTTGCATTCATATTAACCATAGCACTAGTATTAAATTTCAATAATCTTATAAACAAATTATTGGCATGCTATCCAATACATGCTTAGTTGATCTCTCTATGATAATTCCAAAAGTTTATAAGATGTTAGTACATTTTACCAATCTAAGAAATATGGAATTCTACTTATTCAAAAGTTCAGGAGGAGAAACTTACTTTTCCATTTTTGTTTGTTCTCCTGAACAAGGACTCTCAAAAATTTAACAACAGATGGTAATGACAGGATTCCATTTGCTGACATAATTTTACTTGGATTGTTTACCCATGGCAGCTCTATAACAGAAAAGTTTGTGTTTTATCATAAGATATGGAAAGAAGAAGTATTATAACTATTGTTAATTTTTCCTTTATTTCCTTATATTATATGGTAGTTATTTGTACTGAAAATTTACAGTAAATCAATAATTCTAAAAACAATATGCAAGTAATCACTGTTATATCCATCTTATCAATGAAACATCAGCTAAGAGGATGCATATCAAACAATAGTTGTATAATCTAATTGAATGAATTATAATATTATATCATTCATTAAGTTTTCCACCTTTCAGTAGGTTCATGTGCCCCAATCCTCCCAACTCATCACCTTTTCCTTCACCTCCTGGTAGCTTACCCCACTCATTATGTAATCTATCAACTTTCTCTGTGTCTTCCCCTCTGCTTTTTCCCTTACATCCTTGATCCTTTACATCCCTTGATAAACCCTTACATCGCTCGATAAAATTCTTTAGCGATCCCCCTCCTGTGAACATTTGACCAACCCATTTCCTCTGTCTACATTTAATTATTTCAATTAAACCCCTCTCCTTCCTGACCATCTCTATTACCACTGTGTTTGTTTGGCTAGCAACCCAACCTACCCTTTCCATTCCACACCATACCTACATCTCAAGTTGCTCTAATCCCTCGATGTCTTCCTTTTTTAAGGTCCATGTTTCACACCCATACAGCAAAACACTCCACACCAAGGATTTTACCAATCTTTTCCTGATTTCTTTATTTAGACCTCTAGTCATCAGTTCCCTTCACTTCACAAAAGCTCTCTAAGCCAATTCTATCCTTTTTCCAAACCTCATTCGTACACCTCCCATCCCAAGAAAGAACACTCCCCAAGTAAGAGAAATTATCTACCTTTGTTAGTTTTTTGCCATCTACTCCGATCATTAACTTAGCTTTCTTTCCTTTGGTGAATCTCATTACTTTAGTTTTTCTTACATTTATTTTCATTCCACATTCCCTTGCATTATTGGTTAGTGCATTAACTAGTGTTTGTGAACCCCTTTTGGAATTGAACACAATAGCTTTATCGTCTGCATATCTTACTGACTTTGCTACTTCCCTGCCAACTTTCATACCCTTGTCTATTTCTTCTCAAACTTCATTAACCATCTTCTCTGCATAAATATTAAAAAGAGATGGTAATAGTGAGCAGCCTTGTTTTACCCCCTTCACAACTCTCCCCATTCTGATTCTCCATCAACTATTCTACCTCATGCTGTTTAAGGACAAAATTTGCACCAAAAGACAATCTTTCCAGGCAAACCCCCTTTTCATTAAAATTTCCATCAGTTTTAGCCATTGTATCCCATCAAAAGCCATTTCGAAATAGACAAAACATATATATACATCCTTCTTAAATTCCATACTTTGTTCTATGAGTACCCTCATTACCCAAATAGCATCCCTAATTCCTTTTCCTCTCTGAAAACCAAACTTGTCTTTCCCAATATGCCCTTTAATTTTTCTTTCAATGTTTCTATTCAAAGCCCTTAAAATAAATTTTCCCATATGAGAGATTAAACTGATTGTACAATGATCTTATCACTCTGTAGCATTATCCTTTTCATGTACTGGATTCAGGGTTGCCTAGGTATAGTCCTCTGGCCACATTCCATAATTATAAACTTTCTTATATAAATCATAGAGATATTTTTTACCCTTTGCTTCCTATTTACTTTCCAATTTTGTTTCACTTGACCCCCCAATAATTCTCTGGGCACTATCATTTACACTGTTTTAAGTCTTTTCCCATTCCTTGTCTATGGTAAGTTCCCTTCACTTACTCTTTAGAGCATTATTAACAGACTCTTGAAACTCTCTAGCTTTCCCATTCCTAAGGTCTTCTAGATTTCATTTGGGTGTCATTCTTATCCCAAAGTTCTTTTTAAATTTAAGTTTGGTATTCATCGTTACCAAGTTGTGATCCAAGTCCACATCAGCACCAGAATAACTTCGTGAATCTATTTCTGAAACTTTTCCTAACCAAAATGTAATTAATTTTGTACCTTTCCATGTGTACCTTCTTCTGTCATGGTGCCGAAAAAGTGTTTTTCTGTTTCAAGGGAAATTCCTATTGCTAAAGTATATTAATTTCTGTCCCTTATTGTTTCCATTTCCTAGTCTGAACCCTCACAATTCTTTCCGATCACTGCCTTGCCCAATTACTGCATTCCAGTCCGCCAGTACAATTAGGTACTACCTTTAACACATCCTATAACTTCTTCTTTTTGCTCATTAACTAAGTCTACTTAGTCTTTTAAGTAATCCCTTGTGGGCAAATACACTTAAACTATCACTGTGTTTACTGGGTCAGCCTTTACTTTTACTGTCATAATTACACCTGTTCTGTATAACTTGATGTTTTTCAACTTCAATTTCAATAATTACACCTCTTCATAATTGTCCTGTCACTTACTTGCTCGGTGGCTATCATTGCTTCTTCAGCTTTCTTCCCGACACTATCACATTGCCCCACATTGCGCTAGTATTTCCCCCACTGCAAATTACTCTCACATCATCGCTAAAAAAATCTATCCCTTTCTTCCCATCGTACTTCACATAACCCTAATATGTTAATGTTGGCTCTCTTCATTTCAACCCTTACATTTTTCAACTTCATTTCCTAAGCATAGTCCAAACATTCCAGGTTCCCACCCTAGTTTCCCAGGCCATCATCTCTCTCTTCTCTTGTCATTTGCTGGGTGAGGATTTCATGACAGTTGTCCTTAGTCCCACCACTGCTGGGTGCGACACTCTCCCTCGATGGCTGAGTATGCCATTGACAACATCAGTATTTTGGCACATTATATTCATGAGATAAGTCTTCCAGGTGGTGTCTCCTTGCCTTCCTCAACAGTGTTTTTAACATGACAACATCACAAGGAAGAATGGACTTGAAAAAAGTCTGATGGGACTGGGAATCGAACCCGGGTCTCCCAATTGCNTTTTCCACACAACTCATCATGTTTATCGTGTATCTTCAAAGATAAAGTTTTTGACACCGAGTTTGAAAATATTTCCGAAGGCACAGAGACGTCTCGAAGTGGGTGAACTTATTTCATCACAAGGAAGAATGGACTTGAAAAAAGTCTGATGGGACTGGGAATCGAACCCGGGTCTCCCAATTGCCGGTCGGGTGCTCTGTCCGTTGAGCTACCCCGGAAAAACATTTCTCCAAGCCATTTGGGAAACTTTGTGGGCAAGGACTTTGCGAGTTCGTCCACATGGTGGCATCGATTGCTATCGCGGCTTCATGGAAGAACCGGCCACACTCAGTGATGGAAAGGATACCCCCTTCATTTCTATCCCCAGCAGAACAAAGCCATTTCTCCAAGCCATTCAGGAGAATGTTCAATAAGTTCTATTAACATTCTTGAAAAAGAATTTACACAACTTTCAAACCTAGCAGATTATCAAAAGTTGACATCATACTGATAAATGGCTACTATCTTTTAACCAGATGGTCCCTAATTGGATACCAGTCAAAGCTCTCTCATAAGGATTGCATGTTATATTCATTCCATCAGTTTTCAGGATCTATTTCTTTCGAAACTTTAAAATTTTATTTATCTATCCCTTTAATTAAACAACATCGAAACTAAAAATATGATTGAAAAAAAAATTCCACGACAAGGATTCGAACCACTGCAGGTGCGGTAGAAAAGTAAAAGATACTAAAAAAAGTCACAAAATTCCTTCACAACCTGCTGTAAATGAAAAAAGGGATCGGATATACTTGACGTCTCATAGGATATTATATCGGTATATCATATCGATACAATCTTCGGTGTGCACGAGGCGGTATCCGCCTTTGGGAGGTGACAAGGAGTCATTCTCCAGGGGGTGCGGTGGCTGCGCAGCCTGTCTGATATTGGACANCCTTGGCTGACAAAAAAAGTTCCTGACAACTTTTTCTCTAATCAAGATTTTTCCAGTGTTTTTCAAGCTTGGCTCATGAATATTATTTTGTGGATTTTGTTTTGTTGTTTTTCCTTCATTGAAATTACATCTATATTGTACTGTGAGGGCCACCTTTTGGTTTGTGAAAGGGGCTCCATGTAACATGACTCTACTTCCCTGAGCAATTACTCTTGAGTATCATACTAGTATGTCCAGTAAACAATATTAACATTTTTCATTTAATTTGTTACAGAGGCCAATCTATTGTTTTCATGGTTGTTAAGTGAGTCACAATGAATATTGTACCTCTAACTCCAATTAAGAATGTAAGTTTTACTAACATTCTTGAACAAGAATTTATACAACTTTCAAACCCTGCAGATTATCAAAAGTTGACACCATACTGATAATGGCTACTATCTTTTAACCAGATGGTCTCTAATTGGATACCAGTTAAAGCTCTCTTATAAGGATTGCATGTTACATTCATTCCATCAGTTTTCAGGATCTATTTCTTTCGAAACTTTAAAATTTTAAATATCTTTGATGACATTGATAAGATTTGTTTACGATAACAAGTCCTATCAAACTAATCTGAGAGACTTAAAATTTTATCCTTCACAAAGAGGACCACTTTATTTAATTTTTCATCTATACTACCTGTTGGCAATAAGTGGACTCTGCAGCATGTTTTGTATAAAACGTGTGGCAGTTTTTGGAACCTATTATGTTTCTTTCAGGATACTAAAGTTACAAACAATCTTCATTTGCAAAGGAACTCTGTATCACTCATGAAATGTTTCCCAGGATGGGAATATTTAATGATTACAATAGAAACTAGTACTAAAAAAGCTGAAATGTGCATTTGGACAAGAATACAGAAAAATACAGGAGAAACACATAATTATAACAGAAAAATTATGTGGAGTACAATAAAGAGTTCTCTGGTGAGTTTTATTCATCTAAGGATAAACTGACCATACTTCTGCTCAAATTTGACTTTCAATCTATGATATTACGTATTTTTCCATGTCCCTGAATTACTGGGTCCTTTTCCTCAAAGAAAACAGTAAATGTTTGGTGGCTACCCCCACTTCCACTTGGACCCCAGATATTTGGACCTCTCTCCACATACCAGTGAAATGAGATATTTTCTTAAGAAATATGTTCACCTGAGAACAATTAACTGAAGTATGGCCGCTGAAGTTGTGGTTTCTTCTCATTGTTAAGTATATTTTAGGTTCTTGTCTCTGACGGGTTTGAATGTCACACCTCTAAATTTAGCTTGAAATGTCAGACTTTCCAAATGCTTATCTCTGTGACCATATTCCCTAACCTGAGGTTAGTATGCAACTGCCCTCAGACACACTTGTGTGTAATCACTTGTTTCCCAAAACTTATCAATGAACGTATCAAATAATTAGCAAAATACAATTTTTCTTTACAACTAGTCATCATTATCAGCAACAACAGTTCCTTTCTTTAACTGATGGCATTTATGCTTTTTCCAGTATTAAGTCATGCAATAGCATTAAAATCCAATCCAATAGCTTAGGTGAGCTTTTGGAAGATAGTCACTATTGCTTGATATCTGTACCCAAGGAAAGTTCTAAAATCATGAAACGACTGCAGGTTGCAATGGAAAAAAAGCAGAAAAAAAAACAAGAAAACCGCAAGAATCCTAATACATTACTATCCCTTTAATTAAACAACATCGAAACTAAAAATATGATTGAAAAAAAAATTCCACGACAAGGATTCGAACCACTGCAGGTGCGGTAGAAAAGTAAAAGATACTAAAAAAAGTCACAAAATTCCTTCACAACCTGCTGTAAATGAAAAAAGGGATCGGATATACTTGACGTCTCATAGGATATTATATCGGTATATCATATCGATACAATCTTCGGTGTGCACGAGGCGGTATCCGCCTTTGGGAGGTGACAAGGAGTCATTCTCCAGGGGGTGCGGTGGCTGCGCAGCCTGTCTGATATTGGACATCCAACATCAGTAATGTTACTGTCATTGCGAGATTGTCTCGAAGACAGAACATCACATCCATGTTTCGTCAAGGAGCTTACAGCTCAAGAACGACCCGGGTACCTCGGAGTCGCTCGGCCCACTCGGCCATCCGATCCCTTACTTCCTCTACATCTGCTATCGCTTACTAATGCACTATCGAACCATAGTTCTATCTTCCTGTAATGAGTTGTTTTGGAATGGCGCTGCTTGCTCTGATGTCTAACGCTTGATCGATAGCAGCCGCGTACTTCAAACTAGTATGTGCTCATTCTCGCCGTTTACGTGGTTTTAAGCAGAATTAAGGCTGATATAGTATATGTTCCAATATTGCTGAGGCGAAAGTAAGGTCTCCCAATTTATGAATTCGGTTTAGTTGTTATTATGCGCTCATTAATCCGTTCTCAATAAGTTTATGTTTAAAGTGATTCTTTCCCTAAATGTTAATGTATTACGCTATATCAAGCCACCAGCCTTCTTCGTTCTATCAAAGCCGTTTTCAATATTTTGGAAGTTAGGATTGGCGAAGGGTTATTGATTGGAATGAATTTGAAACCTGTGAAATTACAGGTGCCCTTTTCTCAGAATCCTTGTTGTTTTCTGTCGTAGGATGATGAATGATCATTTTCTACAATCTGACAGTACGCCGGACAGCCTCCAGCAATACGGTGCTGATGCTCTTCAGAATGAGTTTAGAAATGTCTTGCTTTAATGGTTCTCTTCAAGTTAAAAGGTTTCTTGTGTTGATAGAATTCTTCACTATCCATGTTTTAACTAATTCCAGCCTTAGCCCAACACGCTTCCACAATTATCAGGTTCAACTTGATGTTTGGTACCTTGGCTACCACCAGGTAACTCTGTGTCTCTTACGTGATAAATATTTAAGGTACATACAATGGCATTACGAACGAAATTCTGCTGCAAGGGAAACTTTGAAGCATGTGGAACATACTGCGATGCTCAACCAATTTCCAGAGCGCTATTTTAAGGATTTAGGACGAAAACCTTTCCTGTTGTTCCTCCTTTCTTTCTACGTAACCATTGTGACAATGAATATTTCTTTCTGCAGATACATACACTCTAAATATCGCATTCACACGAATAAAAGACGAAATTTTCCGTAATTTAGCCACGGAATATGTTGGGTAATCTTTTTTTCGCGAACGTAAGATTTTTTTTCAATAATGTGAGAACAATTTTGAGGTATCGTCCATTACATACGATTTTATAGTCATCGCATACATATACTCCACATGCTTTTGCTAGCTGAAAAGCTCTTAAAAATATTAAAGAAATATTGAAATATGAGAAGACTATATGCACTGGAGTACATATTTTTATTTCCCAGCAAATGTTGCTCTCTGATTTGGGTTTAGCGCTAAATAACGACCAGATGACAGATGCAACAAGAATTTTAACTATCGTTCATTTATCAGCTCAACACCTCATTCGCATAACTTAAAAATTATCTCTAGAAGTTCAAGACCATATGACGAAGACATTTATCTTTGGTAGAGGATATTCTCGGATAGACAAGTTGTTTTCTTGCACGACGCGGTTTTGGTCTCCGAAGAGGCATGAAATTTGCTCAGAAACTCCGCAAAGATTCTTAAAAAAAGCTTATGCAGTATCAATGGCTTATCATAAAATTTCGAATTTCATTCTGCGAAAAACATATTCGTTGTATTGAAAATGATGCGAGGACTAGTCGTTTTAGGGACTCATTCTTTCCGCGAACTATCCGCGATAACAATAAGCTAAAGAAGCGTTTCAAACGTTCTGTTTTTGCACTGCTTGCCACAAGCCAAAAGGTGGCTTAAAGTGTATTTAGGTAGATGCGTGTCTTATGCTATTAACAAGATCATGGTCAATCAGTAGAGTAATTTAATCAGTTTATAAAACCTATAACGCAGTCAATAAAAAGTACTTTTCTGGAATTGGAACTATATCAGTAATTTGAAGACGTATGAAAAATCAAAATAACTAGAACCTCTTTTTGATGTATGAAGATAGTATAGTATGGGCTCGACAGGTAAAAAAAAACAGAAACTGAGGTGCAGAAACACGTATAGATACTTAGATTCTATTTATCACCTGGATTAACAATAAAATCAACGTTGATAACCCTTGCTACAACAAATATTTAAGCAAAATAGAAATGTATATCTTTTTTTTTATGCGTATCCTTTAAGTAAAAATTCATCGTAAAATACCGTCGGGCTCCCGAATAGCTAAGTGGGCAACGCGTTCGACTTCGGTGAAAGCGGTCCCGGATTTGACTCCCGGTGGGGGCTAACGTGCGAAATGACCTTAGCAGTCGCAGCACTTTTAACAATGCTACTGCAAGAATACTGTCCATAAGTTCGTATGTATTTCTCAAATAGTTGTGGATTTTGTATTTTTTACAGTTTACGCTTTCTTCTCTCAATCAACTAGGAATATTTAAATAGAAAATATGACATAGGAATAAAAATGATACAAATAATTTCTATTTGGCTAAAATAAAATATTTAACTTGAAGAGTTTTTCGCGAGAGGATGCCCTGGTGCCCTGGACATATGTGGTGGAAATTCTATCGACTGCTACACCATGGACTCTGGATATATACCAAAGTTTTCGGAAAGCTTAATCAAGATAGAGGTAAAAGCAATAATTCAATTAAGGTGAGGAAGAAGATTGGATTGCTTTTATTACCGATGGCGTTAAACTAGGGGTATAGTGAGTGTTTTAAAGAACTGATTTTATAGGGAGGAATTTATCATTTTGAAGGTGCGGAGGGAACTCAACGAATGGAATGAAGATTATATCGCATAAGAAATAAATTTGGCTTTTAAAATGTTTTAATATATAAATACAAATTATAAAACATCCATTTTTCATTTCGTTTAGTTGGAATTTGGAATGGAAGAAGGGGAAAGTACGAAATTTTGGAAAACCCACTGAGGTTTGTTAGGGCAATTTACGTTTTTCAATTTGGAACTTTAAATGAGTTTAAAAAATTAACATTGGAGCAAGGTGAGTGACTAATGAGTCAAACACTGTTAAATGTGAACGATCAACGATATCAATTGAGTAACGGGCATAAGTTAGTCTCGCGAGAGAATATCCGAAATTAAGTAAAATTAACATGAAACGACTGTAGCTAACTTAGAATATTCTACCTATCTATTAGTATTTTTTGGTTGTCTAAAATTAGATCGTTTATATGGTACGAATTTGACGTTGTTAAGATTTAAGGTGTTAGGTTAGATAGAGAGAGAGAAGATATTATCTCTTCGTATAGAGAGCCTATACAGGACAGGAGGAAAGATCCCCTCCTGTCATCAGGAGCGTGGTAGAACTTTGCTGTGTTGCAACGTTGGCATAAAAATGTTAAGTTAGTCAAAATCGTTTCAATTTACGTTTCAATCTCGTATTTTTTAAAGTAATGCCAGAAATAAGATTGTGATTTATTTTAGTTTTTCTATGTTATTTATAAACTTAGAGGTTTTGTATTTGCACAGAGAATGAATTCACTATTTTCTCCGAAACTTTCCCGCTTGAAGTTTCTTCCAGAGCAGATAAGATGAAAAATAGCTGGCGACTACTTTCTTCGATACATTTTCTCAAAAATTCTCGACCTCTCCAATAATTTCTATTGAATATTTGCCTCAAAAACTTCTGTCTGCCAAATTAATGATACGAACGGAAAGNAATATTTGCCTCAAAAATGTTTGTCTGCCAAATTAATAGTACGAACGGAAAGAAAACGATTTAAAGCAGAATTTGATGTAAAAAAATTCTTGTTTCCTAAATTACAGAATTAAAGGCTCCCGTTCAAACAAAACCGGCATAAAAGCAAGATTTTCTTTGAATTGTAGTACTTTTTGTTTTTTTTCTGCGGTTAAATTATTAATTACCCTAAAATAAACCACAATGTTATTTATGGCATTCATTTCACTCAATACTGAAAAAAATGAAAAGATTTTAACTTGGAGTCTTGACTGGAGAACAGTTTTAAAGTACACTTAATAGTTGAAGATGAGATCGCAACTTGGTTTTCATAAAGAAACATGCAAAACTTGGCCTGCATTTGCCTTGCGAAATGATTTCAATTAAATGATCCGAAAGCGTATCTATTGATAGGGAAAGGGTTAACTCAATTTTTGTAGGAAAGTTTGTTTCTCCTTTATCCTGCAGGAAACCAAAATCCCAAAAGATAAATAAAGTCAAATCATTCATTACTTTAAGGATTGAGGAAAAGTCCTCATTGAACCTCGGAAGTAGAAGCAAAAGTATCGAAGGACGTTTGAGGGCCTTATCGGTCTAACGGAACTGTTTGCAAGAAAGTCGCTCGATTAAGTCGCATATTTAGAAAATAACGTGACAGTGAAAAGAACGGAAGGGAAAACAAAACATCCATCAGACTTGATAATTGCGCGTCGTACACACGTAAACATATTTCCACGTCTTCTAAAAGACTTACTGAGATCTAGAGAAGAGGAAAGTGTCTTTAAGGCGGACGAAATAATACACGAATGTTGATCCAAAATACACAATAAAACATGCATCGCTTTCATTAGATGCAAAATAAGTAATAAGGTGACAAAAGAATAAGGAAAGAAAAAAGTTGAATTATTAAGTAGTCATACATTCTGACTTACTGCTTTCATTGATTTTAAAATTAAACCTTCCGAGCAAATTTTAAATGTACTACAGCAAAACCTTTAAAATATGAAGTTGAATTACGATGCGGGTGTTATGTAGGGAAATGTTTACTAATCTCTGTTTAATTACATAAAAGATTTCAACAATTGACATACTTTCACTAGTATATCCATATAATACGAAACTGCAAAGAATTATAAACAAAGAGGTAGTTGAGGAATCAATCACGAATTGATATAATCTACGAAACCACTAAACTGAACTTTAATGAACAATTTTTCCGTAGAGAATAGCGCATAACCATAGTAACAAAGTATGAAAATGCCTAGGCTGCTATATTATTAGAAATTATCTCTATGATTGCTCAGGATGCATTGGATGAACAATAGACTAAGATATAAGTTCGTAGGTAGGCGATTGGTTTTCCCATGATGTCTTCCGGGTTTCCCGCGATTGCTGAAGCTGTAGTCACTACAGCTTCAGCAATCGCGGTGGAATCCGGAAGACATCATGGGAACAATAGACTATAACTCGATTTACCGTTGCGGTGCAGTTTTAAATACCTACATCAAAAATGTTCCATTCTGTCCTTATTTGGTATGATACACGCAAAAGAAAAATTATATTTTAAAAATCTACGTATGTGTAAAGATGATGACGGAAGTTCAGTCGTCAGAGCGGATGGTATAAGCAAGGCTTAGTTGCTCTTTCGCGTAAAATATTATTTCCTCGCAATCGACAAAAGAATAAATATACATTAGGCACAGTGTGTTATTGGCAATCATTAATAATAGTCGACAAGCTTTCAGTATGCTTTATTATAGACATGAATGAACATTTATGAAGATATCATCGTAATTAGTATCTCGGATTAGGACATTTTTTAGTATTTGATGTATGAAAGTCTTTGGTTTGGTAAAAAATACGAATTTCATAAAAACAGTCCAAATAAAATGCGAAATTAATGATGGACAAACTAATTAAAAAAAGTTAATTCGGAGGAAAATTACTTTACAATCGTCTCTATATTATCAAGATTGGGAACTGAGTTAAATCAAATGCACGAGAAAATTCATTTTATATGTACGTACGTCGAATTTAATACCGCTCAATCCGCCAAATTGTGTACTGTAATGGGAGTACGACTAGCTAATAATATCTCCGTTTTATATTTATCTGGATATAGGGACCAAACATATATATCCGATGTTATTGTAATTTCTCGAGATCACTTGCAAAGAGAATTGGAATAATGATGGACGTCGTTTACGGAATAAAGTGAAGAACATTAATTTTATTGCTTCCTTTTTAAAAAGGGGTAGCTAAACACAATGTGGTCGTATTCTATTTTTTGTCTGACAGTAGTATTTAAAATTCTTTCACTTCAAATCCGCGCTACTGCTACCACCGATTGTTCACAACGTGTAATTCGATACCTCGCAAACAGTAAGTCTTCTTTAAGTACAAATGTGACGTGAAAAAGATTTCAAATTGCTTAACTTGATATGAAAGAGGATAAAATAAGGCAACAAATTGTAAATATAAATTCTCCTTACCTAAGTTGAAGATCCGGGCAGCAGCGATCCTCCGACATCTTCGGTGACGGTTCCATCCAATGGACTTTGAAAACAGGAGAGGGACTCATTCGTATTAGAAATGCCGACCACGGAATGCTTTCACTTTCTCATGTTCTGGAAAAGTGTTTATTCGAAGTTAAGAAATAAGTTCCATCTTTTAAGTTACTTACTCTAAAGCCATGGCCGTGCATAATCTATTACTGGTAATTTTTAAAGCAGGACTTCCATTGCTTTCGAAACAGAGTTCACCTAATCACTAAGTCCTCTGATATCTGGCGATAGCCTCGCGAATGACAAAAAAGACTAAGTTTAGACATTAAATTGCGGCGAAAAAGGTTATTAAAGTATAACTTCTAATTTTTAAAGTTGTATCCGACAACTCATTCATTCAAGATAAGAAAGGAAGCCTCATTATAAAGCTAATTATTAATAAAAGGAATGAGATTCGTAAACTAAATAAAAATTTATATTTAACAGATGAAATAAAGGAAAATAAAAATGTCTATGATTTAAGATATAAATTGATAAAAAAACGACGATGTCATAGTAACGCAAACCCCTTGCACAATGTTACGCTACGATGAATAATAAAGAATAAAACATGTTAACGCGCAAGAGCTATCATTTCAACGCAATACTTATTTTTAAGTCTCTTCTCAAGGATATCCTCAAAGAATTTGAAGTTTCATATCTCTAAAAGATACGCGAAACGCTAAAATTGTTCTTAATAAAAGTATTAGTTCCGGTGACCACGGTAATACCATTTTAAATGACAAAAAATAATTCCATTAAAGATTAGTATAGCATAAGACAAGCATGGGCAATGAGAACTGTTACATGAAAAATTCAAACTTGCATTACCGTTACGTCTTCGATTGAACATATGAATGTGCCTAGAGCCACTCGAAGTATGAAGAAGACAGAAATATTAAAATGAGGGGTCAAAGTTAATGATCGAATAAACCGTTAATTAAAATCTCATGTACTCCTCAAAATAATAAATGGGAACTTAAGGAAGAAACCTTACTCATCAACACTAATGAGAACCATATCTTACGATATTCGTGAACTGAACGGACTTACAACACGCAAGACAATGTCAGTTGATATGCATGTAATTTAAACTCGCAATTGCTATCACCAAATTTATATAACATAATCAAATATGATTACATTTAACTAGCTACGACTAAATTTCGATTTCTGCTAATTTAAATCCAGAATTATCAATACGGTAGGAAATATTTAAGGAACGCCAAGCGAGAAAACGACGAGAAATAAATTGGGAATTCGAAACCGGCGGCGGAAAAAATCTTGAGCAATGCACGGATTCGATTTTCTGAAAACCGTTGAATTTCAAATCCAAACATAAGACGGGAATCTTACTTATACATAGAAATTACAACAAAATCGAACGAGATTCGCGAAATAAGCGAACGCATAATTTAATTCGAATACATTACGGAAAAATAGAAGTTAGCTACTGATCTGGTGTTAACCAACCTTAACGTCGATCTCATGGAGATGCGATCAACATGCATTTGTTTTTCGCAGCGATGAAACTTAAAATTCAGAATTTTTAGCTACAAATAGCAATTATTTCTTGAACAAGAGATCGAAATAATCAGTTTCAAATAAGATATTATCTGCAACTTACTATATGGGCGAAGTCTTCCCTAGCGACCACGGACATCCTGACTCCCTGGAAAATCTTCCTCTCACTTTTTTAAAAATAGTCGCTTTATGTATAATTGTCATTTCAAAAAGAAAATGCAGTACTTTAACATTACACTCCCATTTCCAAGCTTTCGAATTTTACGCAATTCTCTTAATTTAAAGTTTAACGGTTTTTTGAAAAACTCGATGGCACGACCTAACTAGAAGACATCTGCGCAGCAAATGAGGAATTAATAATAGAATTCATCTAAAAATGACGCTTCCTGTGATTTGATTGGTCGAGACCGAATTCTTCATCGGTTGCCCCGCCCACCGCCAGTGTTAACAATTTTGATATAAATTACGAAAAATTAAATCCATATCCAATTCAATGAGTTATCATTTAAATCGAACTTTAAATTTTTTGGTATGTTAACTTTCCTTAACTACTCCTTTTCTATACGTCGTATTTACTTACGATCGAACCATGGTGATAGTGGAAAATTCCATTAAGGACAATGATTAATATTCATATATTTGTTTACGATAATCATTTGATTACATGCATTTATTA